>CANTUR010000918.1:0-502333 GCA_947683625.1 Mallotus nudiflorus
ATGTTCCTAAACTTCTATAGGATGAGTCTTTAACATCTAGACCTTTTCAACACAACAAGAGTCCAGCTTCCAAGAACCTACTTATTCATCGTCTTTTTAAATTTTCCTAAGGATCAAAAGTAGACCAAGCAAGCAAGATGATGATAAATCGTTAGCAAATGAAATTTAATTTTTGGCCAAAAGCCAATGAAGGTACTCTATATATTTATAACGTTCCAACAAAGCGTAGAGCATAGTTGGTGGAGAATTTGAGCCCGTGATTAATAGGACAAGCAGAAGAGTGAAGACTTGAGAAGTCATCTAGATGTTTTATATTTGCAAAACTCTACAAGACGGGTTTCCTTTTATTTATTTATCTTTTATTTTGTGGACAACACAGAACGATTTCTTTCATTTTCTATATTATGCCTTGAGCAAGCTTTAAGAATTCAAAATTAAATATCCAAGTATTGGAGCAATATTTTTTTGAATAACTATATCAAGTGATTAATTCTTAACACTACAAATAGAAGAGAGGAAGGAGTAAGATTCATTTCCTACTCTCATTAATAGAATGTCCACACCTTTTATCACTCGAACTACTCATTAGAACAATATCTAGTTAGTTAATAAAAATATCAATAGCTCATGATTTCTTAATACAATATATATATATATATATATATATATAATATATATATATAGCCGACAGACATTTTTACTGGGTATAAATATAATTACAGGTCATTATGTGGCTGCATGTGCTTCCTTCTATTTCTTCCTCAGATCATACTATCAGGGTAGATGGATGATGATTTAAAATAGAAGTAATTTAGTAATAACCTTAAGATTAGAAGATTATTTTCACTTAATTGATATTTTAATTTTAAATTATTACGTATATAATTAGTTAAATTAATTATTAAAATTTTTTTTACTAATTTTATAATTTTTTTTTATCTAATAAATTTTAAATATAATAATTTAGATAAAAAATGAGGAGTAATTTAAAATTTATTATTTAATTTAGTTCAATTTATCTGATACAGTTAAAAATCTATGGAATTATGTAATTATGTAAAAATTATAGGGTTATTCAAATAAATAAATCTATGGAATTATGTAAAAGTTTTAGGGGTCATTTTAGTGGAAAAATGGGACCCTATTACAACTTGCAACAATTGCCATGAAGCCTGTGCACATGCTTGGTGTCTTTACACAGGAAGTTTGGAAAGACCTAAGTTTGTCCCAAGTAGTACGTGGTTAGGTGCCATCTTTTATAGGTAATGCAGTAATGCTTGCATCAAGGCGATGGATAGAAAATTCCGACATAGTACCGAGCACAATACGGAGAAAATATTGAACCGAATCAAAATTTGAATTGAAAGAAATTAAAATTATATCAAATCTAATAATTTTAATCCCAAATTAAACTCAATCAAATTTCATGACTCATACAGTACGGAATATTTATAAAAAATCAAACCGAGAACCGTTTCGAACTGAATATCAAACATAGTATCAAATGTTAATTTAATAAGTAATATATAGATTTTAATAAATAGTATTAAGCAGTAATTTAATTATATACTTATAATTATAGTGTCAAGTAATGTACATATGTATAATAATATATGATAAAAATTAATATGTTTTGTGATTAAAATATAATAAATAAATTGTTAATAAAATATTTTTTGTAATATTCCGTGTTTTTAAATATTTTTACACTGTACTGGGATATGCAGTTTTAATAATTTTTGTATATATATTACGATATTTTTACGAGTTGATATGTATTTAAAGCCTATTTTAATTATTGTGTTTATTCACAGTGCTTTACGTAAATTTTTTCGAGACTTTTATTTTCGGGGAAATTTTCATGTAAATAATTTATTATTAATTATTTTAAATATATTTACGGACTTGCATGAACTCATACGTATTTTTAAAATACTAAACACCATGTATATGTGTACCTATTTATTTAATTAGGGTTTAGTATTTTACCCTAATATTTTATTAATTAATTAATTGTTTTATTGTTATTTAGTTATTTTTAATTAATATTAAATTTTAAAAATATTAAATATTAAGTGTGTGGATGTGATTTTTTCAAATATTTTATTAAAATTATTTTTTTTTATTTTTTTTCTTTTTCTTTTTCTTTTTCTTTTCTTTTTCTTTTCTTTTCTTTTTCTTCTTCTTTTTTTTCTTCTTCTTCCCGCGCGACCACCTTCCCCTCACCGCTGCAACTCCTGATCCCCCGGCCGTCGGTGTGCTGCCAGTAGCTCTACCTTCCCCAGCCAGCCACTCCACTGCCCCCAGCCTCCTTCCCCGACGCCAGCAGCCTCTTTTCTTCCATTTTGGCTGAAATTCCTCTCCTCGCCGTTCACCAACTTTTTGGCCACCGTTTTCGACACCGCCAGTCTCTTTCTTCTCCTTGAGCTCTGGTGAGTGTGATTCTAGCTTTGGTTTGAGCTTAAATGGTCTTGATTTGCTTAGGTTTTGAATTTTTGATTTCGGCCAATTAGGGTTTTTGATTTTTTTGAGAATTGAATTGCTTGATTCATGAAAAATCCCTTCACAAATTTTGATCCCAGTAGCTTAATCTACATGTATGAATTGTTTTAGAATTTTTGGAGATTTTTTGGATTTTTGGGTATTTTTGAATATTTTAATATTATTTTCTAATTTTCGGAAATTAATTATTTAAATTATGAAATTGTGTTTTATGGTTAAATAAGGTGTTGAAATGAAATATAGGAATTTATTTGGAATTTTTATGAATTTCTATGTATTTATTTTGAATTATTGAAGTTTATGTAATTTGGGAAATTAGGGTTAAATGTGTTTTTAATTGAAATTAATTGGTTAATTGAGTTTAATTATTGATATTATTGATAAATATGTTGAGAAAATTAATTTTGGATAATTATACTATTTTTGGTGAATTTTTGAAGTAATTATAGTATATTTATATATATAGGGGTATTTTGGTAATTTTACCCTAAATTGGCTAAAAATGTAATTTAATTGGTTTTAATAGTTATTTAAGGTATAAAAATGATTTCTACAAATTATTTGGTATTTTTAACTAATTAAAACTATTTTTCGTGAATTATTTTCAATTATATATATAATATATGGTTTTTCTAATAAAATGAGTTTTTATCGATTTTTACTGTGTTTTAAGGTTAATTATGTAATTTCTACGTATAAAATGAATTTCTATGTTATAAGGGTATTTTTGGTATTATCAGAATTGTTCTGTGTTGTGGACCCTGGTCGGTAGACTGTAGTTTGGAGTCCGACCGAGGGGTTGTGGTTGAGTAGTTGAGCCTATTTTTTGAAGTGTGTTTCTTTGTAGGGTCGGCTCTACTCTTTAAGTAGAGAGATGTCCATTTTACAAGGGAGGTTCTATCGAATTTTCGGTAGAATTCTCGTAAAACGTGATATCCAGTCGAACCCTAATCTCAATTCTGTGTTTAATACTCTAGATTGAATTCTAGGATTTTCTATTAGGTTTATTCTAATGTCAGTTATTTATTGTTTGTCTAGTTGCACCGAGACCGAGGGCTAGTGGACCAGGCCCGTCGGATCCATCTCGTGGAGCGCACTAATTTGTGAGTTACTATACTATATATATATGCTTTATGATGCATGATTTAGAAATATATGTTTTATTTTGATTAAAATGCATAGATAATGTGATTTGTATTTAAGTATATTTTTGGTTTATTTTAGGTATATATTAAATTATATACATGTTTTGTTAATAAATTATATTTAAAATGTTTTTAAATATATTTCTAGCTTAATTTATAATTTGATTGGATTCATTTGACGTATATATACTCGAAATATACTTGGTTTATTTTTGGTATATTTCTAGTATATATATGGTTTATGTTAAAATTTTATTGAACTTCATGCATCATTTATTTTTATGAATGTATGTTTTATATTTAAAGTGAAGGATATCGATAGAACGTGCTACCTAGTGGGCAGCACTAGAACCGAGTACGTACCGGTGCGCTTATAGCAAGTAGGCTATACTACTAACTATTTATGGGTATTGATTGAATGTGATTATTTAATGTGTGAGATGTGGTTTGGAGGTGTGATTGCAGGAGCTCGGTTGACCAAGTGTCTCGGGGCCAATCACACTGGCAGTCAGACTGCTAGAGCTCGGTTGACTTAGTGTCTCGGGGCCAGTCTACTATCTAAATGGATTAAGTGGACATATTTGGATTAAGTGAGCCTGTATGGCTAGAGTGTTGTCTAACACTATTTTCAAGGTTGCGATATTCTAGGGTTCTATGTGATCCTTCATAAACAGTGATTTTCAATAAATATATAAATGATTTTATTACATCTGTGTGTAATTGCCTGTATATATACATATTATATATACTGTTGACTATATGCATTGCATTTAGTATGCATGTATATATATTATAGTAATTCACTCAGTGAGGTCTGACTCCCCTCCGTTGACTATTTTTCAGGAGAGTCAACATCTTCAGACCTCAATAGCAGGCCTGTACGCCGAATTTCTTCCGCCCCGGCTTCTTTGTGTAAACTATTTACTTGAGTCTTATTTCTATAATCTAGACACTGCAGTAGTGGTAAATTTAATATGGGATTTTATGTATTTTATTAATGTGAGATATTGTATTATATTTGAAACTGTATTTGTATTAAAAGATTTATATATATGAGATGAGATTTGACTTAAATCCAGTTGGTGAAAATACTATTGTTATATTTATGATTTTCATTTTCGCTGCATTTGATATTGTTATTATTATTATCGCATGTTTATTTATTTTTAGGCTTGCTACGGGTTTCGGATTCGAAAGAATTCCCGTTCCCTAGCGCCGGTCATGGCCCCCTGTTTTGGGTCATGACAAAGTTGGTATCAGAGCGGAGTTCTGTGTCAGGGCTTAGTTATGTGAGTTGTGGCCCTAGTTTTTAGAGTTGTGTTTTGTTTGGTAACTACTGCAGTGAATTAGGTTCAAGTACGTCTTGATAAGTATTCCTTGTTTTAGTTTTCTGCATTATTCCTCCGTTGTCTGAATTGTTCTGTTATCTTTTCAGAATGAGGAGGCGAGCGCGTGTCGCTCCACCGGTCGTTGAGGCCACGGATGATGAGTCCTTTTCAGGATGAGGTTTTACTCCTGAGCAGCCAGTTAGACGTAGAGGTTGTGGCAGAGGTAGACCTCGAGGAGCGACAGGTCACCGTAGGCAGAGAGAGTTACAGGACGAGGAGCCTGTTGAGCCTAAATTTGATGTTCCTGTTCCTCCGGTTGTTTAGCCTGCCTATCAGCAGGGTATGTCTGACCCTGAGGCAGCTTTGTTCTATGCCCGAGTTGGTAGGATTGCGTTTGATGGGACTTTCGATCCATTAGATTTTCTGCACGCGATTGAGATGAGGACTCGGACTGCTCACACCGAGTACCAACGGATCATGATCATTGAGTTGTCTATCGAGGGACCAGCTCTAGACTGGTTTATTCAGATGATCCAACCCTATATGATGACGATGACATGGGCTCAGTTTTGAGAGCGATTTATGAGGAGATTCTGTCTAGAGCCTCTCCGTATGAGCTATCGTCTTCGACTGACCAGTATTTCTCATGGTGATCGATCAGTAGAGGAGTACACCCGAGAGTTTCTTCATCTGGGTAGATATGCAGAGGATCTGATATGAGATCAGTACTTTACGGTCACTACCTACGTTACTAGTTTGGGTTCTGCTTTTGTTGGTATGCCTACAGCAGGCCTTACTCTCGAGTTTGTGATTGAGTTAGCAAGGAGATTGAGTTGAGGCTAGTTAGGCAGGAGCGATGCCTGATTATTACCAACTGGGAGTTCAGTCGAGTGGATTGCAGGCTACTTCGTATTCGAGTTTTCATGTTGGTTCGAGTAGTCAGCAGTGAGGTCCGACTCAGCAGAGTCAGAGACAGCAGCAGCGAGTGCATCAGAGCAGTAGACATGGCCGTGGAGGTCAGCGTAGATCATTCAGATTTGGGTCAGGTGCTTTGAGCAGCAGCAGTGGTCACAGTTCTGGATCAACGGCCAGTGTTTATCAGACTTGTGGTAGAGTCTATCAGGGACCGTGTTATCTGACACCATTGACATGCTTCAGATGCGGGTAGACAGGACATTTTGCCAGATCGTGTCCTTATTCCGGGTATCAGCAGTCGCAGATTTCGTGATTTCCATAGCAGTCGATTGCTAGTGCTGCACCCCGTGCCATTTCAGTTACCTCCTGCCCAGCATCAGAGTTCCACTCAGTTTGTTCCACAACAGAGTCGTGGTAGAGGTACTAGAGGAGGTGCCAGAGGTGTTGGCCAGGCTTTTACCAGTCAGCAGGAGGTCGAGGTTAGGCCAGAGTTTTCCATCTTACTCAGCAGGATGCTCAGGCATCTAATGTAGTCGTGGTAGGTATTGTTTCTATTTATTACCTGGATGCTTGGGTTTTGTTTGATCTGGGTGCCACGCATTCATTTGTTTATCCTGTTTTTGCTTCTAAATCTTGTTGGCAAGCTTCGAGGATGGCTTTTCCTTTGTCTGTTGCCACTCCTCTGAGCGATTCCTTGGACATCGATATTGTTCTTTCCGGTTGTCCAGTTCTCCGTGGGAGATAGAGAATTACCCGCTGATTTGATCCTGTTGGATGTGATGGGTTTTGATGTTATTCTGGGAATGGATTGGTTATCTCAGCACTATGCCATAGTAGATTACAGAAATAAAGAGGTGACATTCAGAATTCCTGATGAAGAAGAGTTTAAGTTTGTTGGTGATAGGAGTTCAGCACCTCAGAATCTTATTTCTGCTATTACGACTAGGAAGTTATTGAGGAAAGGTTGTCAGGGATGTTTGGCATTGGTCAGGGATACGTCAATGGAGAAGTTGTCACTCACAGATGTTCCTATTGCTTGTGAGTTTCCTGATGTTTTTCCCGGGGAGTTGCCAAGTTTATCACCTCATAGAGAGATTGAGTTATGTATAGATGTGGTACCAGGTACTACTCCTATATCTATGCCACCCTATCGAATGGCTCCTGCAGAGTTGAAAGAGTTGAAAGAGCAGTTGTAAGAGTTGTTGGATAAAGGTTTTATCTGACCCAGTGTTTCTCCCTTGGGGTGCACCAGTCCTGTTTATGAAGAAGAAGGATGGTACCTTGAGACTGTGCATTGACTACAAAGAACTGAATAAGGGGACAATGAAGAACAAGTATCCTCTCCCGAGGATAGATGATTTGTTTGACCAGCTACAGGGTGCATAGTTCTTTTCTAAGGTTGACTTGAGGTCGGGTTATCATCAGCTGCGGATCAGTGAAGCCGATATTCCTAAGACAGCGTTCCGCACTCGATATGGCCATTATGAGTTTCTGGTGATGTCTTTTGGTTTGACTAATGCACCAGCAGCTTTTATGGACTTGATGAACAGGGTATTCAGACTATATGTGGATCAGTTTATAGTAGTCTTCATTGATGATATACTGGTTTATTCAAGGAGTATGGAGGAGCATGTATATCACTTGAGGATTGTACTACAGACATTGAGAGATCATCAGCTTTATGCTAAATTCTCAAAGTGTGATTTATGGATGGAGAGTGTTTTTTTTCTTGGACACGTAGTGTCTAAAGAAGGTATTCAGGTTGATCCACAGAAGATTGAGGCAGTGTCTGAGTGGCCTAGACCAACTTCTGTTACAGAGATTCGGAGTTTTCTGGGTTTAGCCGGGTATTATAGGCGGTTTGTGCAGGATTTTTCTAGGATTGCAGCCCCTATGACTCGCTTGACTCAGAAGAATGTCAGATTTGAGTGGTCAGAAGTTTGTGAGAATAATTTTCAGTTGTTGAAGGAGAAGTTGACCACAACACCAGTATTAGCTTTGCCTAATAGTGTGGATAAGTTCACAGTTTACTGTGATGCCTCTAGAATTGGTCTTGGTTGTGTGTTGATGCAGAATGGAAGGGTGATAGCCTATGCTTTGAGGCAGTTGAAGAAGCATGAGCAGAACTATCCCACACATGACCTTGAGATGGCTGCAGTGATCTTTGCTTTGAAGATCTGGAGACATTATCTGTACGGGGTGACTTGTGAGATATTTACTGATCACAAGAGCCTTAAGTACATTTTCCAACAGAGATATTTGAATCTGAGGTAGAGGAGATGGTTGGAACTATTGAAAGACTATGATTGCGAGATCTTATATCATCCGGGTAAAGCTAATGTTGTAGCAGATGCCTTGAGTAGGAAGTCCTCAGGTAGTCTTGCTCATATCAGTGTTGAGAGGAGACCATTGATCCAAGAATTGCATCTGTTGGTGGATCAAGGTCTGATGATGAAGATTAGTAGATCAGGTGGACTGCTAGCTCAGTTTAAAGTGAGATTTGTACTGAGGGATAGGATTAAAGCAGCTCAGAGCCGAGATCCTATTATGGAAGAGCTTGCAGAGAATGTCAGAGCAGGGAAGTTCACTGATTTCACACTTGATGATGATGGTGTGTTGTGGATCAGTGGTAGATTGTGTGTTCCTGATGTGGATGACTTGAGAGAGGAGATTTTAGAGGAAGCACACTCTACAGCTTACAACGTTCATCCGGGTATTACTAAGATGTACCATAGTATCAGAGATCTATACTGGTGGGACGGATTGAAGAAGGATGTCGCTGATTATGTTGCTAAGTGCTTAACGTGTCAGCAAGTGAAAGCCGAACATCAGAAGCCTTCTGGGAAGCTTCAGCCTCTTCCTATTCCGAGTGGAAGTGGGAAAGGATAGCTATGGATTTTGTGGTCGGTTTACCTCATTCGAGGGATGGATACGATTCTATCTGGGTGATTGTAGACAGATTGATGAAGTCTGCACATTTCTTGCCTGTGAGAGCCACATATTCAGTTGCTAGATTGGCGAAGTTGTACGTGAAGTATATCATATGCCTTCATAGAGTACCTGTGTCCATTGTGTCAGATAGAGGTTCAGTGTTTACTTCTCATTTTTGGCAGAAGTTGTAGGAAGCGATGGGCACTAGGTTGGATTTCAGTACTACTTTTCATCCTCAGACAGATGGCCAGTCTGAGAGGACGATCCAGACACTGGAAGATATGTTGAGGATGTGTGTCCTGGATTTGGGAGGTAACTGGGATGATCATTTGTCACTCGTTGAGTTTGCATATAATAACAGCTACCATAGCAGTATTGGCATGGCACCATACAAGGCGTTATATGGAAGGAAGTGTAGATCTTCTTTGAGTTAGGATGAGATTGGTGAGAGAGCTTTGACTGGACTAGAGATGGTTCAGGATGCTGCAGAGAAAGTCGTCGTGATTAAGCACAGATTAAAGATTGCAGTTAGCAGACAGAAGAGTTATGCGGATCCTAGGTGCAGAGATGTGGAGTTTCATGTTAGAGATTTTGTTTTTCTGAAGGTATCTCCGATGAAGGGTGTGATGAGATTTGGCAGAAGGGTAAGTTAGCACCGAGATATATCGGACCGTTTGAGATTCTGGAGAGAGTTGGCACTATTGCATATCGGTTGGATTTGCCTCCGAGTATGTCACAGGTGCATCCAGTGTTTCATATCTCGATGTTGAGGAAGTATATCTCAGACCCTTCTCATGTGTTGTAACCCGACAATGTAGAAGTAAGTGAAGATCTGACATTTGTGGAAGAACCTGTGGCGATCGTAGATTATCAAGTTCGACAGTTGCGTTCGAAGCAAATTCCGATGGTCAAGGTTCTGTGGCGTAGCGACAGAGTCGAGGAGCATACGTGGGAGACTGAAGCTGAGATGCGAGCTTCTTACCTGTATCTCTTTCCTTCCTGATCCTGTGATCTTTTCTTTCTGGAAGTCGGGGATGAATTCTTATAAGGGGGGGAGACTGTAATATCCCGTGTTTTTAAATATTTTTACACTATACTGGGATATGCAGTGTTAATAATTTTTGTATATATATTACGATATTTTTACGAGTTGATATGTATTTAAAACCTATTTTAATTATTGTGTTTTATTCACAGTGTTTTACGTAAAATTTTCCCGAGACTTTTATTTTCGGGGAAATTTTCACGTAAATAATTTATTATTAATTATTTTAAATATATTTACGGACTTGCATGAACTCATACGTATTTTTAAAATACTAAATACCGTGTATATGTGTACCTATTTATTTAATTAGGGTTTAGTATTTTACCCTAATATTTTATTAATTAATTAATTATTTTATTGTTATTTAGTTATTTTTAATTAATATTAAATTTTAAAATATTAAATATTAAGTGTGTGGATGTGATTTTTTTCAAATATTTTATTAAAATTATTATTTTTATTATTTTTCTTTTTTTTTCTTTTCTTTTTCTTTTCTTTTCTTTTCTTTTCTTTTTTTTCTTCTTCTTCTTCTTCTTCCCGCGCGACCACCTTCCCCTCACCGCTGCAACTCCCGATCCCCGATCGTCGGTGTGCCGCCAACAGCTCCACCTTCCCCAGCCAGCCACTCCACCGCCCCCAGCCTCCTTTCCCGGCGCCGGCAGCCTCTTTTCTTCCATTTTGGTCGAAATTCCTCTCCTCGTCGTTCACCAACTTTTCGGCCACCATTTTTGACACCGTCGGTCTCTTTCTTCTCTTGTGCTCTGGTGAGTGTGATTCTAGCTTTGGTTTGAGCTTAAATGGTCTTGATTTGCTTAGGTTTCGAATTTTTGATTTCGGCCATATTAGGGTTTTTGATTTTTTTGAGCTTCGAATTGCTTGATTCATGAAAACTACCTTCATAAATTTTGATCCCTGTAGCTTAATCTACATGTATGAAATTTTATGGAATTTTTGGAGATTTTTTGGATTTTTGGGTATTTTTGAATATTTTAATATTATTTTCTAATTTTCGGAAATTAATTATTTAAATTATGAAATTGTGTTTTATGGTTAAATTAGGTGTTGAAATGAATTATAGGAATTTATTTGGAATTTTTATGAATTTCTATGTATTTATTTTGAATTATTGAAGTTTATGTAATTTTGGGAAATTAGGGTTAAATATGTTTTTAATTGAAATTAATTGGTTAATTGAGTTTAATTATTGATATTATTGATAAATATGTTGATAAAATTAATTTTGGATAATTATACTATTTTTGGTGAATTTTTGAAGTAATTATAGTATATTTATATATATAGGGGTATTTTGTTAATTTTACCCTAAATTGGCTAAAAATGTAATTTAATTGGTTTTAATAGTTATTTAAGGTATAAAAATGATTTCTACAAATTATTTGGTATTTTTAACTAATTAAAACTATTTTTCGTGAATTATTTTCAATTATATACATAATATACGATTTTTCTAATAAAATGAGTTTTTATCGGTTTTTACTGTGTTTTAAGGTTAATTATGTAATTTCTACGTATAAAATGAATTTCTATGTTATAAGGGTATTTTTGGTATTATCAGAATTATTCTGTGTTTATGGACCCCGATCAGTAGACTGTAGTTTGGAGTCCGACCGAGGGGTTGTGGTTGAGTAGTTGAGCCTGTTTTTTGAAGTATGTTTCTTTGCAGGGTCGGCTCTACTCTTTGAGTAGAGAGATGTCCGTTTTACAGGGGAGGTTCTGTCGAATTTTTGGTAGAATTCTCGTAAAACGTGATGCCCAGTCGAACCCTAATATCAATTCTGTGTTTAATACTCTAGATTGAATTCTAGGATTTTCTATTAGGTTTATTCTAATGTCGATTATTTATTGTTTGTCTAGTTGCGCCGAGACCGAGGGCTAGTGGACCAGGCCCGTCGGATCCATCTCGTGGAGCGCACTAATTTGTGAGTTACTATACTATATATATATGCTTTAGGATGCATGATTTAGAAATATATGTTTTATTTTGATTAAAATGCATAGATAATGTGATTTGTATTTAAGTATATTTTTGGTTTATTTTAGGTATATATTAAATTATATACATGTTTTGTTAATAAATTATATTTAAAATGTTTTTAAATATATTTCTAGCTTAATTTATAATTTGATTGGATTCATTTGACGTATATATACTCGAAATATACTTGGTTTATTTTTGGTATATTTCTAGTATATATATGATTTATGTTAAAATTTTATTGAACTTCATGCATCATTTATTTTTATGAATGTATGTTTTATATTTAAAGTGAAGGATATCGATAGAACGTGCTACCTAGTAGGCAGCACTAGGACTGAGTACGTACCGGTGCGCTTATAGCAAGTAGGCTATACTACTAACTATTTATGGGTATTGATTGAATGTGATTATTTGATGTGTGAGATGTGGTTTGGAGGTGTGATTGCAGGAGCTCGGTTGACCAAGTGTCTCGGGGCCAATCACACTGGCAGTCAGACTGCTGGAGCTCGATTGACTTAGTGTCTCGGGGCCAGTCTACTATCTAAATGGATTAAGTGGACATATTTGGATTAAGTGAGCCTGTATGGCTAGAGTGTTGTCTAACACTGTTTTTGAGGTTGCGATATTCTAGGGTTCTATGTGATCCTTCATAAACAGTGATTTTCAATAAATATATAAAATGATTTTATTGCAATTGTGTGTAATTGCCTGTATATATACATATTATATTTACTGTTGACTATATGCATTGCCATTTAGTATGCATGTATATATATTATAGTAATTCACTCAGTGAGGTCTGACTCCCCTCCGTTGACTATTTTTCAGGAGAGTCAACATCTTCAGACCTCAGTAGCAGGCCTGTACGCCGGATTTCTTCCGCCCTGGCTTCTTTGTGTAAACTGTTTACTTGAGTCTTATTTTTATAATCTAGACACTGCAGTAGTGGTAAATTTAATGTGGGATTTTATGTATTTTATTAATATGAGATATTGTATTATATTTGAAACTGTATTTGTATTAAAAGATTTATATATATGAGATGAGATTTGACTTAAATCCAGTTGGTGAAAATACTATTGTGATATTTATGATTTTCATTTCCGCTGCATTTGATATTGTTATTATTATTATCGCATGTTTATTTTATTTTTAGGCTTGCTACGGGTTCCGGATTCGAAAGAATTCCCGTTCCCTAGCGCCGGTCATGGCCCCTGTTTTGGGTCGTGATATTTTTATTAATTTTATTATTATTAATATTATTATCATTGTTACTACTACTACTATTATTCAATTAACAAGTCAAAATATGAAATGTTTATTATATTACAATTTGAACTTAAGATATAAAAACAAAAAATTAACACTGCATTAGTTTCAAATAATTCAATTAACAAATAAGAAAGTGGAATGACCATTAGAACACACTTTAAACTTATAATATGAGCAATAAGAAAATTATTATTATTATTAACAACAAATGAAAATGTGGAATACCTATTATATTTCAAAATACCTATTATATTTCAATTTAAAGTAAAAATATTTAAATAAGAAAATTAACATTGTATAAATTCAAATTTTATAATTTTTAATTAAAATTTGTTGTTATTATCATATTTGATAACTTATTATTATTATTATTATTATTATTATTATTATTATTATTATTATTATTATTATTATTATTATTATTATTATTATTATTATTATTGTTATTATTATTTTTTGTAAGTAATATAATCTTATTGATGTTATTTAAAATTGATGAACTAAATATTATTATATTTAATAACTTATTAATTATTATTGTTATTAAGTAAGATAATCTTATTGATATTATTTAAAATTAATGAACTAAATAGTATTATTATAATTATTATTTTGCTACATAATAATATATAGACATATATTATAGATAACCAAAAGACATAGTTTTGCCTAAAACTACATCGATTTGATTAAAGTAAGTAGTGATCATATAAAAAAACAAAAACAAAAAAGAGAATATAGGCTATTTTTATTAATTAAAATATATTGCTAATGAAAATATATTGCTATTATTATATTCAATAACTAGACATGTGCCCACATAATACAAGGGTGATTTAAAAATATGAATAAAATATTATATAAAAATATTTTAATTTCTAAAAATAACTTGATAGATGAAGTTATAAAAAAATCTATATTATGTTACAACTTGAAAAATAATTGAAATTTTCTATTTAGTCATTCCTCCTCCCTCTCAATATGAACAAACAAAAAAATAACTAAAATTTTTAAACTTTCATGTAACAATATTGTGTATTTTATTGGTGTAAAAATTATTAAAGAAAAGTACAAAATGAAGATAAATTCAATTAACTTTTTTAGTTATTATTGAAAATAAAATTAAAATTGATTTAATAATATATATACCTTCTCAAGTTACTAAGAACATTGAACGTCATCATAACCATTAGAGATTTTGAGTGTAGAATGATCAAGTAAAGGATTGATGATAAATCTAAAAAGACATTGACATTGAAAAAGTTATTTATATAAAAAGGTGAAGAAAATAGTAAATATAAATGAAAGATGAGATTAAATGTGAAAGTTGAATAGTTGAGGGAAATAATGACTCGAAAGTTGAAAAGTTGAGAAAAATAATGGTTTGAAAGTTGAAAAGTTGAGGAAAATAATGGTTTAAAGGGTTAAAGGAGAAAATCAAATTTTGTTTCAACTTCCATAAAATTTTGGGAAAGAGGAAGAAATAAAGTTTGCAAATAGTAAAATAAAAATAAATACAATATAAAACATATTAAAATCAAATTAATGTTTTTAAAAAAAAAAAATAAAATGACCTTAAAGGTGAACTAAATAAATTGTAATATATGACTTGTAGATAAGCATTATATATAAAATGCCACTTGGCATAATTTGGCTAATATATATAGATATAGGCTAGACATAAACAATTTTAATTTATGCATATTAATTATTTAACTATGTTTCTAACTCTTTAACGATCTTTAAAAAAATAATGGAACACGATTTTTTGCAATAATTTAAATGAGATGAATATGAAATCAATAGTTTTAATCTAATAAAATAAATAGAAATATTTCAATAGTAACATCTAATTTAATTTTATAAAAAATAAAATAAAATAAAAGAAATAAAAACAACGACCAATATAAAATTTAAAAAATAATAATCTATAACTGTAAAAGGCCATAAAATATGAATAATTCATAACTCATTAAGGTAATATATAGTGCAAAAAAATATTAACATAATTAAGAAAAGTACCAAAATTCACAAATTAAAATAAGATAAAATAGAAAAAAAAAGTTTACATGAAAAAAAATTATACATGGCAAAAAAAAAAAAAACCACAACAACATAATAAATATCTTTATGACTAAATTTTGTAGATTAAAAATTTAAAATAAAAATGATCACTCTAAACTTGATTTATATAGAGATATGAATAGAATATAAAAACTCAAATAATAAAAAATATAATATAATATGAAATTTATATACATCAACAAAGTTATGAATAAAAATTCAAAGAATCTGGAATAAAAAATGGGCAATCCTAAGCCGAATCTTGTTTTCTGAAAACAAATAAGGGTTCATAAATATATAATAAAAAAATGATAGGTGTAGAGATTCATTGGAAGCTGTTTTTAAAAAAAGAGCTGATTGTGTTGCATTAGTAAAGTAAAAAAAATTTTCTGTCAAAATTCCAAAAAGGATAAAATTCGTATATACATTTTTGAGTTTCATAATACATACACGCATCGGAAATAAAATTTTAATCACATGAACCCTCATAGGATCTATGACATTCGATTAAATCAATTAAAAAAGGTTCCAAATCTTACTATAGAAAAAAATACGCAAGATAGTTGCAAGGATGAGAGGGGGTTCATGCCAGGAAGACCCTACCTCGAGCTTTTAGTATTTCATGTTGGATCAAGACGTCATCAATGTAGCAATTTCCTCTATTGGTATCCACATGAACAAGATGATCAAAATCAATGTTGGTGTGCTAGCACCTTTTCTTAAAAACCTCATTTTTTCTCTCTATGTATATTTACTTTCTTTTATCATGACCCGAACCCCGATGGGCACGTGACCGACACTAGGGAATGGGCAAAACATTAAGCTTCTAAAACCTGTAGTAAGCCTTAGGAATTTATTACAATAAAATTAACCACTTTAACATTTTAACAAAAATTTGATAGATTTTTATCTGTACTAGTAACAAACCAAAAACCTATAAATCAAAGAAATACACTTCCAATGGTATTCTTAACCACTAATTCTCCAACATAACACAAAGTCAACATCAAATTGTGATAATCATATTGTCATCATAATAATACATATATCCATATATAAACTAAATAATATCACTAATATAGTTATCCAATATTCAAACTACTACTGCAATGTCTAGAGTACAAATATAAAATAGTAACATCAACATGACTTACATAAAGTAGCCAGTGAAGAATGAACCTGATGTAGAGAATAAGAAATAGGAAAAGACTCCCAACATCTTGGAAAAATAGTTGAGGGGAGTTAGACCTCACCGAGTAAGCTAATATAAAGAAATGCATGTTGATTTAAAAACCTTCTTCGTTAAAATAATTTGTAGAAAAATAATATTTATTATTATATTTCAAATAATTAATTTACCAAAACCATAATTATTAATCTAAAGGAATTATGTAAAATCTTATAATACTTTGGAATAATAATAACAACATTTATTTAAACATTCTCTAAGTGGAAAATCACGGTAGAACTCTAAACCACAAATCTAATAGCCAATAAACTTACTTAATTTGTATGACTATTGATTCCTGAGAGCTAAGCATCCACCGAGCTACCAGCTATAGTCAGTCACTTATTCCAATAATTACTGGTTGTTCCCGAGAGCAAAGCATCCATCGAGCTATCAAACCTAGTAAATAACCAATCATAAATATGCCTGAGAGCTATGCATCAACCGAGCCTTTCAATACCACACACCCAAGAGTTATGAATCACTTGAGCTTCTCAATACATGTCATGACCCAAAACAGGGGCCATGACAGACGCTAGGGAACGAGAATTCTTTCGAATCCGGAACCCGTAGCAAGCCTAAAAATAAAATAAAACATACAATAATAATAACAACAACACTTAATACAACGGAAATAACATCATAATTATAAAAAAAAATCCATATCTCATATATAGATAAATCCTTTGATACAAGTTTCAGTTCAAATATTCAAAGTACATATCTCTCACAGATATATTACATAAAACCCACAAACTTATTTACAACTACTGTAGTGTCTAGATTATAAAAATAAAAATCAAGACTCAGATAAGCAGTTTACATAAAGAAGCCGAGGCGAAAGAAATCCGGCGTACATGCCTGTTACTAAGGTCTGAAGACGATGACTATCCTGAAAAATAGTCAATAGAGGGGAGTTAGACCTCACTGAGTGAATTACTATAATATATATATACATGCATACTAAATGACAATGCATACAGTCAATAGTATATATCTAATATGTATATATACAGGCAAATACACACATATGTAATAAAATCATTTCATATATTTTATTGAAAATCATCGTTTATGAAGGATCAAATTGAACCCTAGAAAATCGCAACCTCAAAACAGTGTTATACAACACTCTAGCGATACAGGCTCACTTATATCCAAATATATTCACTTGGTCCATTTAGACAGTAGACTGGCCCCGAGACACTAAGTCAACCGAGCTCCAGCAGTCTGACTGTCAGTGTGATTAGTCCCGAGACATTAGGTCAACCGAGCTCCAGCAATCACACCTCCAAACCATATCTCACACATCAAATAATCGTATCCAATCAATATCCACAAATGGTTAGTAATATAGCCTAAATGCTATAAGCGTACCGGTACGTACTCGGTCCTAGTGCTGCCTACTAGGTAGCATGTTCTATTGATATCCTTCATTTTAAATATAAATCATACATTCATAAAAATAAATGATGCATGAATTTAAATAAAATAGCAACATAAACCATATATATACTAGAAATATACCAAAAATAAACCAGGTATATTTCAAATATATATACGTCAAATAAATCCAATATAATTACAAAATAAACTAAGAATATACCAAGAATATACATAAAAACATTTTAAGAATAATTTATTACTAAAACATGCATATAATTTGAAAATATACCAAAATATACCGAATATAAACTAAAACTAAACTTAAATACCAAATGAATTATTTATGCATAATTAATCAAAATAAAACATATATTTCTAATTCATGCACCCTAAAGCATATATATATAGAATAGTAACTCACACTTAGTGCGCTCCTCGAGATGGGTTCGACGGGCCTGGTCCACTAGGCCTCGATCTTGGTGCAACTAAATAAATAATAATAACAGACATCAGAATAAACCTAACAGAAAATCCTAGAAACTCGATCTAGAATATTAGACACAGAATCAGAATTAGGGTTCGACCGGACATCACATTTTACGAGAATTCTACCGAAAATTCGACAGAACCTCCCCTGTAAAATGGACATCTCTCTACTCAAAGAGTAGAGCTGGCCCTGCAAAGAAACACACTTCAAAAAACAAACACAGAAACACATCCACAACCCCTCGGTCGGACTCCAAACTACAGTCTATTGACCGGGGTTCACAATTCACAGAATAATTATAAAAATACCAAAAATGCCCTTATACCACAGAAATACATTTTTTTAAGTAGAAATTAAATAATTAACCTTAAAAACACAATAAAAACCAATAAAAACTAATTTTATTAGAAAAATCGTATATTATATATATAATTGAAAATAATTCACGAAAAATAGT
Organism: Mallotus nudiflorus; assembly: GCA_947683625.1. Lineage (NCBI taxonomy): Eukaryota > Viridiplantae > Streptophyta > Magnoliopsida > Malpighiales > Euphorbiaceae > Mallotus > Mallotus nudiflorus. Next base: position 18,763 of record CANTUR010000918.1, read on the forward strand.
TTTAATTAAGTAAAAATACTAAATAATTTGTCGAAATCATTTTTATACCTTAAATAACTATTAAAACCAATTTAATTATATTTTTAGCCAACTTAGGGTAAAATTACCAAAATGCCCTTATATATATAAATATACTAAAATTACTCCAAAAATTCACCAAAAATAGTATAATTATCCAAAATTAAATTTCTCAACATTTTTATCAATAATATCAATAATTAAACTCAATTAACTAATTAATTTCAATTAAAAACACAATTAACCTAATTTTCCAAAATTATATAAACCTAAATAAATCCAAAATAAATACATAGAGATTCATAAAATTTCCAAATAAATTTCTATAATTCATTTTAACACCTATATTTATCATAAAACAAAATTTCATAATTTAATTAATTAATTTTAAAAAATTAGAAAATAATAATAAAATATTCAAAAATACCCAAAAATCAAAATAATTCCCAAAAATTCTACAAAAATTCACAAATGTAGATTAAGCTAGGGGAACAACATTTGTGAAGGAATTTTTCATGAATCAATCAAATTGAAGTTCAAAAAAATCAAGAACCCTAAAATGGTTGAATTACCAAAATTGAATCCTAAGCAAATCTAGACCATTTTAAGTGAAACAAAACTTGGAATCACACTCACCGAAGCTCAAGGAGAAGAAAGAGCCCGGCGGTGTTGAAAATGGTGGCCGGAAACGCCGTGATCGACGGTGAGAATGAATTCGGCTTCCCGAGCTTATTCCGGCCAAACCTCGACAGAATAGGGCGCTGCTGGCGGCGAGGCAGACTGGGGAAGGAAGTGGCACGTCGGGAGGCACACCGACGGTGAGAAAACGGGATGGCAACGATCGGAACGATGATGGGAGCGATCAGGAGTGAGGGAGGAGGGTGGGTGGCACAATCGTAAATAACTCAAACTTTAATTTTTGTTTAATATTAAATGTATTTGTATATATATATATACTTTACACTATATATTAAAATGATATAAAATCACACACATTAAATATACACCACACACATATAATTTAATATTATTAATAATTTATACACAAAAAAATAATTAAATAATATTAAAATAAATTAATAAATAATAAATTATTAGGGTAATAAATTAAACCCTAGTTTTTAATTTAAATATATACACATAGATACACACTATTTTAGCACTTTAAAATATATATGAGTTCATGCAATTGAGGAAATCCATTTAAAATAATTAATATTAAATAATTTACGTATCAATTTCCCCGAGAATGCAAGTCCCGGGAAAATTTTACGTAAAGTACTTAAAATAATAATAAACAATTAAAATTAGCTTTAATTAAATAACAAACTCATAAAATATCAATATTATATATAAAAATTATTAACACTGCATATCCCGATGCAGTATAAAAATATTTAAAAACACGGGATATTACAGTCTTCCCCCCTTACAAGAATTCATCCCCGAATTTTAGAAAGAAAATGATCACAAGATCAGGAAGGGAAGAGATACGGGTAAGAAGCTCGTATCTCAGCTTCAGTCTCCCACGTATGCTCCTCAATTCTGTTGCTACGCCACAGAACCTTGACCATCGAAATCTGCTTCGACCGTAACTGTCGGACTTGATAGTCAACGATCGCCACAGGTTCTTCCACAAACGTCAAATCTTCACTCACTTCTACACTATCAGGCTGCAACACGTGTGAAGGGTCTGAGATATACTTCCTCAACATCGAGATATGAAACACTGATTGCACCTGTGACATACTCGGAGGCAAATCCAACCGATATGCAACAGTGCCAACTCTCTCCAGAATCTCAAACGGTTCAATATATCTCGGTGCTAATTTACCCTTCCTGCCAAATCTCATCACACCCTTCATCGGAGATACCTTCAGAAAAATAAAATCTCCAACCTGAAACTCCACATCTCTACGCCTAGGATCTGCATAACTCTTCTGTTTGCTAACTGCAGTCTCTAATCTGCGCTTAATAACGACGACTTTCTCTGCAGCATCCTGAACCATCTCAGGTCCAGTCAAAGCTCTCTCACCAACTTCATCCCAACTCAGAGGGGATCTACACTTCCTTTCGTACAACGCCTCATACGGTGCCATGCCAATACTGCTATGGTAGCTGTTATTATATGCAAACTCCACGAGTGGCAAATGATCATCCCAGCTACCTCCCAAATCCAGGACACATATCCTCAACATATCTTCCAGTGTCTGGATCGTCCTCTCAGACTGACCATCTGTCTGAGGATGAAAAGCAGTACTAAAATCCAACCTAGTGCCCATCGCTTCCTATAACTTCTACTAAAAATGAGAAGTAAACATTGAACCTCTGTCTGACAAAATGGACACAGGTACTCCATGAAGGCACACAATATGCTTCATATATAACTTCACCAATCTAGCTACAGAATAGGTGGCTTTCAAAGGTAGGAAATGTGCAAACTTTGTCAACTTGTCTACAATCACCCAGATGGAATTGTATCCATCCTTAGAATGAGGTAAACCTACCACAAAATCCATAGCTATCCTTTCCTACTTCCACTCGGGAATAGGAAGAGGTAGAAGCTTCCCAGAAGGCTTTTGATGCTCAGCTTTCACTTGCTGACACGTCAGACACTTAGCCACATAATCAACGACATCCTTCTTCAATCCATCCCACCAGTATAAGTCTCTGATACTGTGATACTTCTTAGTGGCACCCGGATGTACGCTATAGGCTGTAGAATGTGCTTCCTCTAGACTCTCTTCTCTCAAATCATTCACATCAGGAACACATAATCTACCACTGATCCACAACACACCGTCATCATCGAGTGTAAAATCAGTGAACTTTCCTACTCTGACATTCTCTGCAAGCTCTTCTAGAATAGGATCTTGGCTCTGAGCTGCTTTAATCCTATCCCTTAGTACATATTGCACCTTAAACTGAGCTAGCAGTCCACCTGACCTACTGATCTTCATCATTAGACCTTGATCCACTAACAGATGCAACTCTTGGATCAACGGTCTCCTCTCAACATTGATGTGAGCAAGACTGCCTGAGGACTTTCTACTCAAGGCATCCGCTACCACATTAGCCTTGCCCGGATTGATATAATATCTCACAGTCATAATCCTTTAACAATTCCAACTATCTCCTCTGCCTCAGATTCAGATCTCTCTGCTGAAAAATGTACTTAAGGCTCTTATGATCAGTAAATATCTCACAAGTCACCCCGTACAGATAATGTCTCCAGATCTTCAAAGCAAAGATCACTGCAGCCATCTCAAGGTCATGTGTGGGATAGTTCTGCTCATGCTTCTTCAACTGCCTTGAAGCATAGGCTATCACCCTTCCATTCTGCATCAACACACAACCAAGACCAATTCTAGAGGCATCACAGTAAACTGTGAACTTATCCACACTATTAGGCAAAGCTAATACTGGTGCTGTGGTCAACTTCTCCTTCAACAACTGAAAACTATTCTCATAAACTTCTGACCACTCAAATCTGACATTCTTCTAAGTCAAGCGAGTCATAGGGGCTCCAATCCTGGAAAAATCTTGCATAAACTGCCTATAATACCCGGCTAAACCCAGTAAACTCCAAATCTCAATGACAGAAGTCGATCTAAGCCACTCAGACACTGCTTCAATCTTCTGTGGATCAACTTGGATACCTTCTTTAGACACTACGTGTCCAAGAAAAGAAACACTCTCCATCCAGAAATCACACTTCGAGAATTTAGCATAAAGCTGGTGATCTCTCAGTGTCTGCAGTACAGTCCTCAAGTGATATATATGCTCCTCCATACTTGTAATATCCCGTGTTTTTTAAAAAATATTTTTACACTGTACCGGGATATACAGTGTCAATAATTTTTGTATATATATATTATGATATTTTTATGAGTTGATATGTATTTTAAACCTATTTTAATTATTGTCTATTATTTTCAGTATTTTACGTAAAATTTTCCCGGGACTTGCATTTTCGGGGAAATTTTCACGTAAACAATTTATTATTAATTATTTTAGATGTATTTACGGACTTGCATGAACTCATACATATTTTTAAATTATTAAATAAAGCCCGTGTGTGTATATTTATTTAATTAGGGTTTATTATTACCCTAATATTTTATTAAGTATTTAATTGTTTTAATTGTTATTTAATTAATTTTATTTGGTATAAATTATTAAAATATTAATATTTTTATGTGTGTGGTGTATATTTGATGTGTGTAATTTAATATTATTTTAATATATAGTATAAAGTATATATATATACATATATTTGTCAAAATTACACAAGAATTGGAAAATTACATTTTAGCCCCCGAGTCTCCTTCTTCTTCTCCGACCGTTCCTTCACCGTCCGGGCGTCTGTCACGCCGTTCCTTCACTGTGGGTGTGCCGTCCAGTGTGCCACCATCTTCCCCGACCAGTTTCGCCGCTTGAGGAGGCCGTTTCCGGCGTCAGGAGAACGATTTTGGCCGGAGAAGCCGAAAATCAACCCACCGTCGATCACGCCGATTCCGGCCATCGTTTTTGACACCGCCGGTCTCTTTCTTCTCCTTGAGCTCCGGTGAGTGTGATTCTAGCTTTGGTTTGAGCTAAAATGGTCTAGAATTGCTTAGTTTTCGATTTGTCAATTTCGGCCTATTAGGGTTTTCAATTTTTTTGAGCTTCGAATTGGATGATTCATGGAAACTTCCTTCACAAATGTTGTTCCTAGTAGCTTAATCTACATGTATGAATTTTTGTAGAATTTTTGGAGGTTTTTTGGATTTTTGGGTATTTTTGAATATTTTAATATTATTTTCTAATTTTCGGAAATTAATTATTTAAATTATGAAATCGGAGTTTATGGTTAAATTAGGTGTTGAAATGAATTATAGGAATTTATTTGGAATTTTTATGAATTTCTAAGTATTTATTTTGAATTATTGAAGTTTATGGAATTTTGGAAAAATTAGGTTAATTGTGTTTTTATTTGAATTTAATTGGTTAATTGAGTTTAAATATTGATATTATTGATAAATATGTTGAGAAAATTAATTTTGGGTAATTGAATGATTTTTGGTGAATTTTTGAAGTAATTTAAGTATATTTATATATATAGGGGTATTTTGGTAATTTTACCCTAAATTGTCTAAAAATGTAATTTAATTGGTTTTAATATTTATTTAAGGTATAAAAATGATTTCTACAAAATATTTGGTATTTTTAACTAATTAAAACTATTTTTCGTAAATTATTTTCAATTATATATATAATATACGGTTTTTCTAATAAAATGAGTTTTAATCGATTTTTATAGTGTTTCAAGGTTAATTATGTAATTTTTACCTATAAAATGTATTTCTGTGATTTAAGGATATTTTCGGTATATCTGGAATTATTCTGTGTTTGTGGACCCCGGTCGGTGGACTGTAGTTTGGAGTCCGACCGTGGGATTTTGATTGTGTTGAGCTTGTATTTCGAAGTGTGTTTCTTTGCAGGGTCGGCTCTACTCTTTTGAGTAGAGAGATGTCCGTTTTACAGGGGAGGTTCTGCCGAATTTTCGGTAGAATTCTCGTAAAACGTGATGTCCAATCGAACCCTAATTCTGTTTCCGTATTTTAATACTCTAGATTGAATTCTAGGATTTCTATTAGGGCTAATCTGATGTCGATTACTTATTTCTTGTTTAGTTGCGCCGAGACTGAGGGCTAGTGGACCAGGCCCGTCGGACCTGTCTCGTGGAGCGCATTAGGTGAGTTACTATATTATATATATATGCTTAGGATGCATGATTTAGAAAATGCATGTTTTATTTTGACTGAATATGCATAAATAATGTGATTTATATTCAAGTATATTTTTGGTATATAATAAATTATATACATGTTTTGTTAATAAAATATATTTAAAATGTTTTTAAATATATTTTTAGTTTAATTCATGATTTGATTGGATTTATTTGACATATATATACTCAAAATATACTTGGTTTATGTTTGGTATATTTTCGGTATATATATGGTTTATATTGTTGTTTCATTTACATTCATGCATCATTTATTGTGAATGAATGATTTATATTATTAATGGAGGATATCAATAGAACGTGCTACCTAGTGGGCAGCACTAGGACCGAGTACGTACCGGTACGCCTATAGCTTTAGGCTATATTACTAACTATTTGTGGATATTGATTTGATTATGATTATTGATATGTGAGATGTGGTTTGGGTGTGATTGCTGGAGCTCGGTTGACCAAGTGTCTCGGGGCCAATCACACTGGCAGTTAGACTACTGGAGCTCGGTTGACTTAGTGTCTCGGGGCCAGTCTACTGTCCAAATGGATTAAGTGGATATATTTGGAATAAGTGAGCCTGTATGGCCAGAGTGTTGTTTAACACTATTTTTGAGGTTGCGATATTCTAGGGTTCTATGTGATCCTTCATAAAAGATGATTTTCAGATAAAATATATAAAAACGATTTTTCTGCATCTGTATGAATTGCCTGTATATATACATATTAGACATGTATTATTGACTGTATGCATAGTCATTTAGAGTGTATGTATATATATTATAGTAATTCACTCAGTGAGGTCTGACTCCCCTCCGTTGACTATTTTTCAGGAGAGTCAACTTCCTCAGACCTCAGTAGCAGGTCGATACGCCAGATTTCTTCCGCCCCGGCTTCTTTATGTAAATTGTCTACTTGAGTCTTATTTATTTTATCTAGACACTGCAGTAGTTGTGAATTACAGTATTGGATTTCATGTATTTTGTTTTAAAGAGATGTATTATATTGAACTGAATTTGTATTAAAGATTATGTATCTATAAGATGAGTTTTAAATTTAATCCAGTTGATATGGATGATATTATGACATTATGATTTTTATTTTCCGTTGCATATCATACTGTTACTGTTATTATGGCATGCTTTATTTTATTTTATTTTATTTTTAGGCTTGCTACGGGTTCCGGATTCGAAAGAATTCCCGTTCCCTAGCGCCGGTCATGGCCCCTGTTTTGGGTCGTGACAATACTCCTCGAATAAACTAGTGTATCATCGATGAAGACTACCACATACTGATCCAAATACGGTCTGAATACCCTGTTCATCAGGTCCATAAAAGCTGCTGGTGCATTAGTCAAACCAAAAGACATTACCAGAAACTCATAATGGCCATATCTAGTGCGAAATGCTGTTTTAGGAATATTAGCTTCACTAATCCGCAGCTGATGATAACCCGACCTTAAGTCAATCTTAGAAAAGAACTGTGCACCCTGTAGCTGATCAAACAAGTCATTTATCCTCGGGAGAGGATACTTGTTCTTCACTGTCACCTTATTCAACTCTCTATAGTCAATGCACAGTCTTAGGGTACCATCCTTGTTCTTCACAAATAGGACTGGTGCACCCCAAGGAGAAACACTGGGTCTGATAAAACCCTTATTCAACAATTCTTACAACTGCTCCTTCAACTCTCTCAACTCTGTAGGAGCCATTCTGTAGGGTGGCATAGATATAGGAGTAGTACTTGGAACCACATCAATACAGAACTCAATCTCTCTATGAGGTGGTAAACCTGGCAACTCCTCAAGAAAAACATCAGGAAACTCACAAGCAACAGGAACATCTGTGAGTGACAACTTCTCCACTGAAGTATCCCTGACCAATGCCAAATATCCCTGACATCCTTTCCTCAACAACTTCCTAGCCATAATAGCAGAAATAAGATTCTGAGGTGCTGAACTCCTATCACCCACAAACTTAAAATCTTCTTCATCAGGAATTCTGAAAGTCACCTCTTTATTCCTGCAATCTACCGTGGCATAGTGCTGAGATAACCAGTCCATTCCCAGAATAACATCAAACTCCATCACATCCAACATAATCAAATCAGCGGGTAATTCTCTACCTCCCACGGGAACTGGACAACCAGAAAGAACAATATCGATGTCCAAGGAATCGCTCAGAGGAGTGGCAACGAACAAAGGAAAAGCCATCCTCGAAGCTTGCCAACAAGACTTGGAAGCAAAAACGGGAGAAACAAATGAATGCGTGGCACCCGGATCAAACAAAACCCATGCATCCAGGTAACAGACAGAAATAATACCTGCCACGACTGCATTAGATGCCTGAGCATCTTGCTGAGTTAGGTGGAAGACTCTGGCCTATCCTCGATCTCCCTACTGACTGGTAGAAGCCTGGCCAACACCTCTGGCACCTGCTCTAGTACCTCTACCACGACTCTACTATGGAACAAGCTGAGTGGAACTCTGATGTTGGGCTGGAGGTAACTGAAATGGCATAGGTGCAGCACTAGCAATTGACTGCTGTAGAAATCACGAAATTTGTGGCTGTTGATACCCGGAGTAAGGACACGATCTGGCAAAATGTCTTGTCTGTCAGCATCTAAAGCATGTCAGTGGTGTCAGATAACATGGTCCCTGATGGACTCTACCGCAGGTCTGGCATACACTGGCAGCTGATCCAGAACTATAACCACTGCTGCTGCTTGAAGCACCTGACCTAAATCTGAACAACCTACGCTGACCTCCACGGCCATGTCTACTGCTCCGATGCACTCGCTGCTGATGCCTCTGACTCTACTGAGTCGGACCTCGCTGCTGACTACTCGATCCAACATGAAAACTCGAGTATGGTGTAGTCTGCAACCCACTCGATTGAACTCCCAGCTAGTAATAATCAAGCATCGCTCCCTGCCTAACTAGCCTCAGCTCAATCTCCTTAGCCAACTCAATCATAGATTCTAGAGTAAGGCCTGCTGTAGGCATACCAATAAATGCTGAACCCAATCCAGTGACATATGTAGTGACTGCGAAATACTGGTCTCGCATCAGATCCTCTGCATATCTACCCAGCCGAAGAAACTCTTGGGTGTACTCCTCAACTGATCAATCACCACGAGAAATAATGGTTAACCTGAGACGATAGCTCATATGAAGAGGCTCTGGATAGAATCTCCTTATAAATCGCTCTCGAAACTGAGCCTAGGTCATCGTCATCATGTAAGGCTGGATCATCTGAATGAACCAAGCTAGGGCTGGTCCCTTGATCAACAACTCGACGATTATAATCCGCTGGTACTCGGTGTGAGCAGTTCGAGTCCGAGTCTCAATCGCGTGCAGAAAGTCTAACGGATCGAAAGTCCCATCAAAAGCAATCCTGCCAACTCGGGCATAGAACAAAGTTGCCTTAAGGTCAAACATACCCTGCTGATAGGCAGGCTGAATAGGCGAAACAACTGGAGGTACAGGAACATCAAACTCAGGCTCAACAGGCTCCTCGTCCTGTAACTCTCTCTGCCTACGACGACCTGCCGCTCCTCGAGGTCTACCTCTGCCACGACCTCTACGTCTAACTGGCTGCTCAGGAGGTAAAACCTCATCCTAAAAAGACTCGTCATCCTCGGCCTCAACAACCGGTGGAGCGACACGCGCTGACCTCCTTATTCTAAAAAGACAAATTGAATGGTTCAGACAAAACAGACAATGGCAGAATAATGCAGATAACTAAAGCAAGGAATACTTATCAAGATGTACTCGAACCTAATTCACTGCAGTAGTTACCAAAAGAAAACACAATGTTAAAACTAGGGCCACGACTCACACAACTAAGCCTTGACACAGAAAATCATGCTTTGATACCAACTTTGTCATGACCCAAAACAGGGGCCATGACCGGCACTAGGGAATGAGAATTCTTTCGAATCCGAAACCCGTAGCAAGCCTAAAAATAAAATAAAACATACAATAATAATAACAATAACACTTAATACATCGAAAATAACATCATAATTATAAAAAAAAAATCCATATCTCATATATAGATAAATCCTTTGATACAAGTTTCAGTTCAAATATTCAAAGGACATATCTCTCACATATATATTATATAAAACCCACAAACTTATTTATAACTACTGCAGTGTCTAGATTATAAAAATAAAACTCAAGACTCAGATAAGCAGTTTACATAAAGAAGCCGGGGCGGAAGAAATCCGGCATACAGGCCTACTACTGAGGTCTGAAGACGATGACTATCCTGAAAAATAGTCAATAGAGGGGAGTTAGACCTCACTGAGTGAATTACTATAATATATATACATGCATACTAAATGACAATGCATACAGTCAACAATATATATCTAATATGTATATATACAGGAAAATACACAGATGCAGTAAAATCATTTCATGTATTTTATTGAAAATCATCGTTTATGAAGGATCAAATAGAACCCTAGAAAATCGCAACCTCAAAACAGTGTTAGACAACACTCTAGCTATACAGGCTGACTTATATCCAAATATATTCACTTGGTCCATTTAGACAATAGACTGGCCCCCATACACTAAGTCAACTGAGCTCCAGCAGTCTGACTGTCAGTGTGATTGGCCCCGAGACACTAGGTCAACCGAGCTCCAGCAATCACACCTCCAAACCATATCTCACACATCAAATAATCGTATCCAATCAATATCCACAAATGGTTAGTAATATAGCCTAAATGCTATAAGCGTACCAGTACGTACTCGGTCCTAGTGCTGCCCACTAGGTAGCACGTTCTATTGATATCCTTCATTTTAAATATAAATCATACATTCATAAAAATAAATGATGCATGAATTTAAATAAAATAGCAACATAAATCATATATATACTAAAAATATACCAAAAATAAACCAGGTATATTTCAAATATATATATGTCAAATAAATCCAATATAATTACAAAATAAACTAAGAATATACCAAGAATATACATAAAAAAATTTTAAAAATAATTTATTACTAAAACATGCATATAATTTGAAAATATACCAAAATATACCGAATATAAACTAAAACTAAACTTAAATACCAAATGAATTATTTATGCATAATTAATCAAAATAAAACATATATTTCTAATTCATGCACCTTAAAACATATATATTAGAATAGTAACTCACACTTAGTACGCTCCTCGAGATGGGTTCGACGGGCCTGGTCCACTAGGCCTCGGTCTCGACGGAACTAAACAAATAATAATAACAGACATCAGAATAAACCTAATAGAAAATCCTAGAAACTCGATCTAGAATATTAGACATAGAATCATAATTAGGGTTCGATCGGAAATCACATTTTACGAGAATTCTATCAAAAATTCGGCAGAACCTCCCCTGTAAAATGAACATCTCTCTACTCAAAGAGTAGAGCCGGCCCTGCAAAGAAACACACTTCGAAAAACAAACACAGAAACACATCCACAACCCCTCGGTCGGACTCCAAACTACAGTCTACTGACCGGGGTTCACAATTCACATAACAATTATAAAAGTAACAAAAATGCCCTTATACCACAAAAAATATATTTTTTTTAAGTAGAAATTACATAATTAACCTTAAAACACAGTAAAAACCAATAAAAACTCATTTTATTAGAAAAATAGTATATTATATATATAATTGAAAATAATTCACGAAAAATAGTTTTAATTAATTAAAAATAGTAAATAATTTGTAGAAATCATTTTTATACCTTAAATAACTATTAAAACCAATTTAATTATATTTTTAGCCAATTTAGGGTAAAATTACCAAAATGCCCTTATATATATAAATATACTAAAATTACTCCAAAAATTCACCAAAAATAGTATAATTATCCAAAATTAATTTTCTCAACATTTTTATCAATAATATCAATAATTAAACTCAATTAACTAATTAATTTCAATTAAAAACACAATTAACCTAATTTTCCAAAATTACATAAACCTAAATAAATCCAAAATAAATACATAGAGATTCATAAAAATTCGAAATAAATTTCTATAATTCATTTTAACACCTATATTTATCATAAAACACAATTTCATAATTTAATTAATTAATTTTCGAAAATTAGAAAATAATAATAAAATATTCAAAAATACCCAAAAATCAAAATAATTCCCAAAAATTCTACAAAAATTCACACATGTAGATTAAGCTAAGGGGAACAACATTTGTGAAGCAATTTTTCATGAATCAATCAAATTGAAGTTCAAAAAAATCAAGAACCCTAAAATGGTTGAATTACCAAAATCGAAACCTAAGCAAATTTAGACCATTTTAAGTGAAATAAAGCTTGGAATCACACTCACTGGAGCTCAAGGAGAAGAAAGAGACCAGCGATGTCGAAAATGGTGGCCAAAAATGCCGTGATCGACGGTGAGAATGAATTCGGCTTCCCGAGCTTATTCCGGCCAAACCTTGATGGAATAGGGCGCTGTTGGCGGCGGGGAATGAGGAGGCACACCGGGAGGCACACCGACGGTGAGAAAACGGGATGGAAACGACCGGAACGGTGATGGGAGCGATCGGGAGTGAGGGAGGAGGATGGATGGCACAATCGTAAATAACTCAAACTTTAATTTTTGTTTAATATTAAATGTATTTGTATATATATATATATATATATATATATATATATATATATATATATATATATATATATATATATATATATATATATATATATATATATATATATATATATATATATATATATATATATATATATATATATAATATATATATATATATATATATACTTTACACTATATATTAAAATGATATAAAATCACACACATTAAATATACACCACACACATATAATTTAATATTTTTAATAATTTATACACAAAAAAATAATTAAATAATATTAAAACTAAGTAATAAATAATAAAATATTTGGGTAGTAAATGAAACCCTAGTTTTTAATTTAAATATATACGCATACATACACACTATTTTAGCACTTTAAAATATATATGAGTTCATGCAATTGAGGAAATCCATTTAAAATAATTAATATTAAATAATTTATGTATCAATTTCCCCGAGAATGTAAATCTCGGGAAAATTTTACGTAAAGTACTTAAAATAATAATAAACAATTAAAATTAGCTTTAATTAAATAACAAACTCATAAAATATCAATATTATATATAAAAATTATTAACACTGTACATCCCGATGCAGTATAAAAATATTTAAGAACACGGGATATTACAATACAATATGCTTGAAAGCTATGCATCAACCAAGCTTCTTAACACAATATACGTGAGAGCTATGCATCAACCGAGCTTATCCACATAATATAAAAATAAGGGCCTAATTCACAATCAATACCATGTGCACACGGTCCTGATAATGCCCATCAGGTAGCCCATTTTACTAGTCTTTTCCAAAATTTCTTAATAAAAATAAATATGCCATAAATTATAAGAAAATGCCATGACTAAAAATTTAAATAAAAATAAAATAACAACAACAATATTCTTACTTATCATCAATAATAATATCAACAATAAATTCTCAATAGTAATCAAAACTAGCATATTAAATCTCAAGTTCCCATATTTCTTTAAATACGCAAATTCAACAAACATTTCAAAATATTAACTTGCAAGTGGAGTGAGCTGGCTGATGTTTCCTTGTCCACCTAGTGTCCAAGATTTTCGCTCTGGTATTCTCTATAATAATAATATTTATTTATTTAAAATATATAATAATAATATCCAAAAAGTCTAGAAAAAATTATAAAAATCATTGAATTAATGAAATTGACGTAAAAAAAACCGTAAATGTGATATTTGAGCCTAATGAAAATATTTTGGTGAGCTAAAATAATTCATATGGAAATTAAGGGATTTCCACCAAAACACTTTCGGGATTTTTAGCTCAAAATCCATGAGGAATTCAACATAGCTCTAGTTACAAAACTTAATCCTTATAATTTATACTATTTATTAAAAATAAAACCATAATTTTTTGTTCTAGTCACTATTCATCACTAGAATCCAATTGTGACTCGACAGATTTTCTCACCGAAAAATGTATTTAACATAAGACAGATATATAAACATATTCACAACATCAAGGAGAACCTAAAAACATATTTAAACACTTAAAGAAGTGGCCGAATTTGTAGATATGGTAAAAAATGTCAATTTACATATCAAACTCCAATGAGGTACCAAACGATGATAGTTAGATGCATGCTTAATCACTAAAAACTCATGGAAATGAGAGTAGCTTTCTATAAATTGTTACAGTAACTAAAGGTTATTGGATAATGGTGATTCCATGTTGTAAGTTCAAACCAAAACTTTGAAAGTTTAACTCATCACTTTTGGGTAGATTTTTATGAAATAAAAATTATAAAGGTATAGAGGAGGTTGAGAAGAATATGTGGTTAAAATTTCACAGCCATCAAAGGACGTTTGGTTGGTGAATGGAGAAGGAGAATATGATAGTGCTATAGCATATGTCAGGGAAGAGTTCAAGGGTCTATGAGCATTTTCTTGTGTTTGCATATATAACTAAAGAGGAGATGGAAAATTACCACTTTAATACCCACATTTTAAGTAAAATTTCTATTTGATCCTCCCACTTTAGAAGCCTAGATAATTTCTAGCAATTATATGAGTTAATCCTTTTTTACACTAGAAAGTTACTAGCAGTTATCTGTGTTAACACCATACTACGAATCAACAACCATCCAGCAACCCAAAAATAACCTAATAACAACAGTAACACATCTTCATTTATTTAATTAAATATGAGTTATTGCATTCTTCCCCGTTTAAGAAAATTCATCATCAAATTTTTCATCAGTAAGCAAACAAATAAGGGAATATGCTACACATATCCACCTCTGTCTCCTAAGTACAGTTCTCTATGGTGTGATTGTTCCATAACACTTTCACTGTAGGAATTTCTTTCGTGCAGAGCTGATGAACTTGCCGATCTACATGTAATAACCTAAAGTTTGGTTATAAATAATAATAATAATAATAATATTATTATCATTATCATCATCATCATTACTATCCTTTTTAATATTATTCTATTATTATGGTATTTACTATTTTATTTATTAGTATTATTATTGCTATTATTATTTAAAAAAGGAGGCAAGCAGTTAATGGACATGTGGTCCATCACTTTATATAAAGGAAGAGTGGTGGATGCAGTAAGGAAAATGATGGGAATTTGAGAATTATGAGGGAAAATTTTATTTTAGACCAAAACTTTTTTTTTGTTTAACACCTAAATGACCTTTGATCGACATCAAATTTGAGTTATAGACTTGTCTTGTCATCCTCTTCTTTTTGGTGGTCTTCATTTTGCATGAAATGGCTCCAAATTGTGCAAAATTACACAAAAACCAGTCAGCACCTTTTTATGATTTTGCAC
Source organism: Mallotus nudiflorus (assembly GCA_947683625.1). NCBI lineage: Eukaryota > Viridiplantae > Streptophyta > Magnoliopsida > Malpighiales > Euphorbiaceae > Mallotus > Mallotus nudiflorus. The sequence continues at coordinate 34,025 of CANTUR010000918.1, forward strand.
TGTTCTAACAAGTTTCTGATGACAAGGTTGGTTCCAATAAGTTCCTCTCGACGTCAAGAGTCAATAGGCATCAACCACTTGCCTGATCTATGCCTCTAGAATAGTTGGTGAATTTTTTTAGTTATTTCCCTTTGATATTTTGATCTATAATTCAATGCATATTTTGGTTGATTTGAGGATTTAGATGTGTTCCATATATTATTAGGAATTTTTTAATATGCTTGATTTGTTCAGATATAGAGTTTTTCCGGTAAGGATATGGTGGGTCCCATGTTGGTCCAAAAATTATGGAATTATTTTTTTAAATTAGAATAAATTATGTTGATTAATTTTCATAATTAGACCAAATTCTAATTCCTTACATATTTTGATAAATAAATTCTTAAAGCATTTCAGTGGAAGTTTCTTAATTTCCATTTTAATTAGTTAAATTGCTAGAAGTAAATTCCTTTAGCCTCAAAGGTCATATTTAGGATATTTGCAAGTCAACTTTATTAATTCATTGATTTTTATAATTTTTTAGAATTTTGGAGAATTTTTATGGGTTTTATTTGTTTTCATATGCATGATTTAAATAAATATTACTTATTATAGAGAGCTATGGAGTGGGAGAGTCGTTGCATTTAGGCAACCGAGTACACGTCGGCCAACACGCTTCACCTTTGAGTTAATGGTATAAAATGTTTGTTGTGTTTGTAAATATATATGAATTTTCATGAGCTTTATTAATTATGAATATAAATATTATTGTGAGAACGAATTATTAGTTTTATTTTTGCTAAGAACTTTGATAATATTTTTTAGCTCGTAATTCATTTTATTTTATTTAATGCTATTTTATTTTATTGTATTAATTTATATGATAGCCACGTTTTGGAGAAAATGGTAGAACATGCTACTTGGTGGGTGTCACTAGGACTGTGTGCGCATTAGTATTGATTTGGGTTGTGAGCTGATTATGTTGTGAAATGTGGGACTTGGTCAAACTTTGCTCTCTAGGAAAATGTATGATTATAGTTGAGCCCTGGTCGAGCTTGCTCTTTGGGCAGATGTATGTTTGCTAGTTGGACCTTGGTCATGCTTGTTCTTTAGGTGCCAGTAAACACTTGGAATAAGAGACAGACTATGGTTGGATCCTGATTAAGCTTGCTCTCGGGGACTGACAGTCAATTGAACTAAATGAGCCAAGTGGCTATTAGATTTTGAGATTTAGGGTTCTACCATGATTTCCATTAAAGATTTTATTTTATATGAATTTTACTGGGAATTTTTACAAAAAGAATTTTATGAAATTTAAAAGGATGTTTTATAAAGCTAATTTTGATAAATTAAATGATTTTTAAATATTTATTTATTTGCTTGAGTTTATTATTTTTTAAATAAATATTTTTAAAACCAACATGTATTTTATAGCATTAATTCACTTAGTGAGGTCTGACTGCCCTTAATTATTTTTCCCAAGATCACAAGAGTCTACAGCTATTTCCACCTGTCTATGCCTGACTTGTTCTTCTCGACTACTTTACATTTATCAAAATGTTCAACCACTATTGCGGTGTCTAGAGTACGAACATAATAATACATAAATCCAGTTTAAACTAATCAAATACAAATATTGTGTTAAGCATACATATTATGTTCGAAATTGATCTTTGTGATAGATTATTAGAGTTGTTGTGATGTAGTATTGATGTGAGAATATTTTTGGAAGTGCATTTCTTAATTTACAGGTTTTGGGTTTGTTTTTAGTACAGAGGAAACTCTGCCAAAATTTTGTTAGAATTTTAAATTGATATAATTTTATTAAGATTTACTATGGGTTTCAAAAGCTTCTCACTTTCCCATTCCTTAGTGTTGGTCACATGCCCTTTGGGTTTGAGTCGTGACAAATTTCTTATTAGAGCTTATGGTTGATTTTTTGCTATTTTAGTCATTCAATTATGTCTTTTTGAAACTACTATGGTGAATTGATGTCATCATTGCTTCTATAATTCTATTTATATATTAGGACATGTGTAACCTCGAGTTTTAAAATTGTATGAATGCACTCGTGCTTTTCTTAAATGACTTTAAAGAAATGAGAATGATTGCTAATTTATGCAAAATGTCTTTGAAAAATGCAAAATATTTTATCATTATGAATTCCATCAAGCATGCTTTGCATTTTCTTTCATTACATTTATTCAATTTTTAACTCTCTCTTTGAGATCAGCCACCATCGTCAAAGCCTCAGGGAAAAAAAGCCTAGCTAGGTGTGAAGATCTCTGAGAGGAGACACCTTAGGCAAAAAAGGGAAGAAAAAGAAAATCCAGTTAAGTGTGAAAACCTCCAAAAGGAGATGACTTAGGCAAAAAAGGGAAAAATAAAAGAGGTAGGCAAGAGCAATGGCAAACATCATCAATGATCCACAACAAGAAGCATATACAATCATCATCACATAAGTATCATACAGCACATGCAAGACAAATGCCCATATACAACACTTAGAGTCCATAACCTTAGGAAGATAATATAATAAAGTAAACCACAGGCCAAAAGTCCTACACCTAGCTCATAAAACAACTATATTAGCTGTGGCTGCCATCAGAAGCAAGCACCAATCCTACTCAAGCATCTCCCTCATCTGATCCGGGCTCATCATCATTCATTATAAAGGATGATAGCCGTGACTCTAGCTCACTAATACAATTACTATAAGTTATGCGCTCCCACTCCCATTCACGGCTAGCGTGATGGTGTTCAGCCAATATGACATATTGCATATCATACACTCATAAATAAAACATGTGCATAAAATAAATAGGTGCAACAAAGAAGGTATATGCTCTAAGTGGTCATAAACTCCAAAAATCATTGCTACGCACTGCTTGCAACAATATACCAGTACTGACCAAAGGAGATAGGAATCTACAAGAGTGAGCAAATAAATCAATCACCATTAAATAAATGAAAATAAAGGCAAAATAAATGAATTAAAACATGAACATGAGTAGCGTTGGGAGGAGCAACACCTGACTGAGGAAAGTCAGGGCAAGGTAGATCAAAATGCACTACTCTACCAAAGATATATGTCCCTAGCAAAGCTAAGGGTGGTTGAATCATTAAGTCCTTAAGAATAGTACTACCAAAAGCCACACTACTAGTATGGGCAGTCACCTCAGTATGGAACATGCCCTCATTCTCCTCAAAATGGGACCCAAATCTCTTTCGATGAGATCCTCAATGCTACAAATAAGCTCTCACAACTTATATCAATTTCAGTTAATTACTAACAAAGTTTGTTACATGCTTGTACAAAATAATAAAAGCCTACCAGATTAAAGGAAGCAACTCTATATGATTCATGTGATTGCTCGGTCCTTGAATCTAAAGGATGAGACACATCTACCCGAGGAGGTAGAGGTAGAGGAAAAGTGCCACTAGCCATAATGTCAATTAGTTAAGGGATCAAAACATTAATATAAGGCAAGCCTGCACCCTCTTAGAGACTCTCAGAGGAGCATCCTATCATGGCAGCAACAAGCTCATCACCACTAAGTTCATGGCCCTAGAACATGTCACCAGGGGGAGGAATAGGGACTCTCCTCGCAAATGGACCATCCCACCAATGATGGACTCACTTGCCTAAATACCACACTCTGCTCGTAAGGTTAGAGAGCAACACTCTTTGTCAACTACCATGCAGTCACCATCTTTACCATCCAAAGTGACCTCGCCACCACCAATGAAGGAAGATCTACTTAAAAGGCAAGAATGAACAAAGAATCTCTAAAAGAGAAATAACCAACATAGTAGGAGTTAGACATACCTGATCAGGGGATAGCTTGCCCATATAGTCTCAAGCCATTGCATAATCCTCAATCAAATCAGTAGTCCTCCTAATCTAGCAAGAATAATGAGAAAAGCCATCTTCTAGGAAATGCTTGATGGTCAGATGAGGGAGAACCTTGAACTCATAAGCCCAGATCTGTCAAAACTAGGAAGTAAAAAATAATAAATTCATGATAAAGAATAAAAAATAGACACGAGAACTCTTACTCACATCTAGCATAAACAAGCATTTGTAGATCCTCGAGCCACCTTGACCTGCTACATCAAGGCCTGAGTACATATGGGCAAAAATGGCAGTCCCTTAGTATTACCTTGATAAGCATCCATATCCCTCATAATAGGCAGCAATTGCAAACTGCTCATACCTAAACGGTTTGAGAAGATGGCAACACTAAACAAGTAGAACAAAAAGTAGCAACCTAATTGCTCTACTGAAAGAAGACCATCATCATACATCATCTGCATTTAAGAAATAAACTTAGTGCAATGAGTGTGGTACATGCAACCAGTCTTTATAGGAGTGGCCACCTTAAGCAACTATATGGTAAGGCATCCTCATCACCATAGAAGAGAACTCCTCCTCACTAAAAGGAAAAAGCTCTCTAGAAAAGCTTAAGCCTATAATAACAACAAAGTCCAAAGGAGTGATGGTCATCTCCCTAATAGGTAAATGGAAAGTATATGTTGTGTCCATCCATCACTCTATCAATGCATACATAGCAATCTAACTCGACGTATACAAGTCATAACATAATGCAGCAACAACCCTATTAAAGCCCTTCTTAGTGGTCATCTACTTCATGCACAATGGAAACCCTGATAAAACCTATTGAAACTATTAGGCAGCACAGTAACGAACCTATGAGACTACAAATAATAGGTACACTATTAAACATTCACACAATTAATAAATACTAACACATCTTTTTCTTTTTATTATTTAATAGGAACAATAACAAAAGTTGAAAAGAAAAGTATAATGACAAGCACTAGTAGACAATTACCATAAGAAAATAAAATATGAGCTATCAACTATAGCATTTACAATAAAGCTATGACTAAACAGATATTTACAGTAAATACTACAGAGCTATAGCAACAATAACCTCATACAATAAAATAAACAACAAGGCAGCTAATTAATAAAATTCAGATAAATAAAGGTAAAGAAGGACTTACCTAGTGACAATGGTGAGCCCACGCATGAGTTTCCAAACTGTAATTCATAGGAATCGAGTCTCCTCGAGAAAGCCTAGATAGTTGAGGACCCTGAGCGCTAAACGGACCATCAGTACTAGTCCTCATAGTGGAAATCCCTACTCCAGTGGCCTTTGTGAAGTTACCCTCCTCATCCAGAAAAATATCTTCTAGACCATCTAGAATGTTAGGGAACTCCATCATATGAAAATACATAAGTAAAAACAGAGTAAAAATCATTTGAAACACAAGAAGAGTTAGAAAAAACTCAAAGAAGTTTGAAAGAAGCCTCTCATGTTCTCTAAAACATGCATTTAAATAAGCATGGAGAATGGAAGGCACGTGGCCATGTGCTCCCTATATGGAGCCACATGCACTTCCCCCCACCACGCACTCCTGTACAGTTGTACGCACACTCTAAGAGTTTGCACACTCATTTCTTTAGACATGAACCTCCATTTGAACATAAGATATGAATTGAACTCATAAGAAAGTATATTGATGTGAGTTGAACTCATAAGAAAGTACATTGATGAGGACTACATCTATCTAAAGTCACCACGTGCGGCCTCACCACTATAAAAAACTCAGTACCTCCTAAAAGAAGAAAAATTAAGAAGAATCATTAAAAAGGATACCCTGCTTGAAACCATCAAAATAACATTTAAAAGACAATAAGTAATGACATCATCATTACTGCATCATCACTACATCATTATTACATCATCATTATATCATCACCATATCATCATCGACCAAGACTAAAAGAGAAGGACACATTACATTAATAACAATGATCACAACAATCTATTCACCTAACACTGGAGGAGGTTATAGTGGCATGATTTTATTCATTGACACCTAAAGAGGTTATAGTGCCATGATTCTACTTGCCTAACACCTAAAAAGGTTATAGTGCCATGATTCTATTTTCCTGACACCTAAAGAGGTTATAGTGGCATGATTCTATTCACCTGATGCCTGAAGAGGTTATAGTGGCATGATTCTATTAATTCAATACGCTTGATACCTGAAGAGGTTATAACAGCATGATTATATTTGTCTGATGCCTGAAGAGGTTATAGTGGCATGATTCTATTTATCTCACACTTGAAGAGGTTATAGTGGCATTGTTTTGTTTGCCTGATGCCTAAAGAGGTTATGGTGGTATGATTTTGTTCACCACACACATAAAGAGGCTATATTGGCATGATTCTATTTGTTTGACACCCAAAGAGGTTATAGTAGCATGATTATGTTTGCCTAACTCCTAAAGAGTTTATAGTGGTAGTATCTTTTTGTTCGCCTGACACAAAAAGAGGTTATAGTGGCATAATTTTACTCGCTTGACACCTAGAGAGGTTATAGTGACATGATTTTATTTGCTTGAAACCTAAAGAGGTTATAGTGGCATGATTTTGTTCACTTGACACCTGAAGAGGTTATAGTAGCAGTATTTGTTTATTTGCCTAACATCAGAGGAAGTTATAGTGGTGTGATTTTTCTCGCCTAACACCTAAAGAGGTTATAGCATTAGCATCTATCTATTCGTCTGACACCCGAAGAGGTTATAACGATAGTATCCTAATGACACAACACTTAGGTAAGTACATCTCTCTTTAAAAAATGACTTTTTACATCTTTACATTTGCTTTATGTTTATTGACACTAGTGCTTGGTGGCTATGCAATATATGTGAAGCAAGGTACAACTGTAATACTTTAAATTTGACTATCCTCAAAAAGGTCCAATGATGAAACAAATCTTCAAGATGACTAGAGTTTGCTCGTTCATAACACCTTTGAAGTGTGCAACCTTAAAAAACTAACTAACCCCACCAGTGTGCAAAATTGATCATCAAGCTATTAAGTTATGCTTTGACCTTATGAAATATGAATTATTGAAATAATGAGAAGCTTATTTCAAGAAATCCTTTCTCGAAACACTTAGCTTGTTAGGCCGGTGTTCATTTCATTAGACTGGGACCCAACTTTGTGAAAAAATGGAAATTGATTTTGAAAAAATAGACTTTGAAAACACATCTAAAAGGCTAAAAAACCTTTAAAAGTGGTCCCAGAATGTTCCAACATAACTCGAGGATTAGTGCGTGTTGCTTAGAAGTGCATGTAAAGCTATAAACAACCCTAGGTGTCACGTACTAAAATCAACTAGAAAAAATGGACTTTAGAAAGACATTTGAAAGGCACTAAAACCTTTGTAAGTGGTCCCGAAATAGTCCAAAATAACCCAAGGATTAGCGTGTATCGCTCTGAAGTATGCGTAAACACCCCTAAGTGTTATGCACTAAAATTGAGGCCAAATTTGACAAAATAGACTTTCAGAATGTGTCCAAAAGGCCCAAAAACCCTAGTAACCAACATTAGAAAAGCCTACATAAGCCCCCTGAATGGAATGCATGATGTGTGAAAGTGCATGTGGTTAGCATGTAGTCATGCCCACTTTGTTTGGCCATGCGCTCTATCCTAGGGACACACGCATGACCATGCCTATACCCCTTATTGAATGCATTTTTCACTATAAATAGACACATCCATACCCTATTTTAAGGGGAGGGCAAGTGGAAACACACACACTTAAAAATCTGTCTGATCAAAGGCGTTGGAAACCCCTTTCCAAATAGTTTTTGCTTTCCCCCTACCTTTTTCTTAGGTGATTAGATCTCTTTTCCACTAAACCAAGCATATCTTTGTCAAAACATGGTTTAAAGGTATACAAACTAGCATCATTCTATTATCATTTTAAACTTCTTGATGAGGAAAACTTGATAATCCCTTGAAGCTAATGCTTCAAAACCCACTTAAGCTCAGTAGAGTCTAAGGACCACACAATCATTTTAGCATATTTATTTTACAACATTTCATTTATTTTATTCTTGCTAGCATTTGAGAATATTATAATGCCTGTGTGATAAGACTAGTAATTTTGCATGCTATATGAATAATCTATACTTTATTATTCTTATGTCATATCATTATTTTGTATCCTCTAGTTTCAAAACATGAAATCACATCATAAATATCAATAATGTGAAAAGTTCATGTCCTAAAATAGAGTCATCATATTTCCAGTCCAGTGATGACTTCATGCATCCACTATATTATCATCATCATGGCTTAAATAATCATTGTGAACATGCATGATCATTTATATTTTGCATACTTTTTCAAGTGATTGAGTGTCCATTGCTTGTTCCATTATTCATGTGATTAAGAAAGATTCATGAATGGCCATATTTTCCTTGTAGATCCATCATATCTAAATTAGATTTACTTTTCACAATCTCTTTTCTTTTATATGTATTTTATTAGAAAAGCGATGTAATAGTAATAGCTTCAACTTTATTATCTTCCATTATCTAATAAATTGTGTGAATGCTATACAAACTATCATTACCAAAACTACAGTGTTGCAGTATCCATACATCGAACAACATATAATGAGAAATAGTCATAAAGTATATACGAGTCCCTAAACCTAAAAATCTCTACTTGGGCCAATACTCGCTAAGTGACCTAATGTTGTCCCTTTCTTTTCCTAATTTTTCAACTCTAAAAGATTAAAAAAGTGTCTCATTCCTCTTGAGACTAATCATTTTTCCCTATTTGGTAAAGTTGCCATATCCCTCAGAAACAAAATAAAAAGACCCTTACGGAACTAATTAGCCTCAAAATAGACAACACAAAAGGTCGCTCACACCCTCTAATGTTAGTGATTTATTTCCATAAGTAAATTCTTTTAGTCTTGGGTAATTTTTGAGGATACAATGATAGGTAAGGTTTGGTTCTCTCTTAGAAAAGTGTACCTAAAATCTTAGGGTAAAGGCTTTAAGTCTAATTTTAGTGGTTTTATGGTTAAAGGTGGTATAGGTTCAGTGTTTGGTAATTGAATATAGGGTAAATAGGGTTAGTGTTTGAGGTGTTCTTCATCTAGTGAGAATTGTACCTGAAAGCACTTCTCAATATTGTCAATTTCCATAGAATTTGTCAACCTTCATCGTTAGACTTCACTCACACATTCATCCACAACGTCAACTTTTAAGCATAAATCATTGTTAGAAGGATGTTTCATACCTAGATAGACATTGAACTTATAAATTTCATCTCCTACTCTTAGTGTCAATGTCTCATTATAAACATCAATTATTACTTTTGCAGTGTAGAGAAAAGGTATACCAAGGATCAATGGAACATCTTCATCCTCTTTAAAGTCAAGGACCATAAATTCAACTAGAAAAATAAATGTTCTAGCTCTTCCAAGTATGTCTTCCACTATGCCCTATAGTTTCTTTACTGTCCTATATGTAAGTTATAAGCAAATGCTTATGGTTTTTTCCTTTTGTAATCCTAATTTCCTATAAATTAACAAAAGCATAAGATTAATTGAAGATCCTGAATCACATAAAGCTTTTCAAAATTTTAAATTCCCAACAGAATATGGATTAGTGAGACTCCTTGGATGCTTCCTTTTAAAGGAAGTTTAATAGAGATGATTGCATAACACTCCTTTGTGAGTGTGATTGTCTCAAATTCTTGTAACTTATTTTTGCTAGAAATTAAATCCTTTAAGAACTTTGTTTACTTTGGCATATGAGAAAGACATTCCATAAGAGGAATATTGATATGGAGTGTCTTGAATCTTTCCAAGAACCTTACAATCTATTGATCGTGCTCTTGTTTCTTTAACCATTGTCGATATAGAACTAAAGGGTCATGAGGTCAAATTGGTGGTGACTTTATCTTCTCTTTGTTCTTAATTTGAACTTTTAGTTCCTTTTGTACCTCAACCAATTCATCTTCTTACTCTTTTTCTCCTTCCTTTTCCTGTTCTTCACATTCCAATGTTGCTTTACGAGTTTGAATCTTTATGCCACTTCCTAAGGTGATAGCCTTTAATTTTTCTTTTGGCTTTTTCTCCATGTTGCTCATTATTACACCTTGATTTCTTATTGATAAGGAATTCACCAATTGCCCTATTTGTACTTTTAAATTATAAATAAAAGAAGAATGGTTTTTGAACATTTGATCAAATTTGCCTTCCAACCTCTTTTGAGCTTCATCTTATTGGTTCATTTTTGTTGATATCTCATCCATGAATTTCTCCATCTTGCTTTCCTAAGAGGTTACTGATGATGAACCTTTATCCTATTAGAATTAAGATTAGTGATGTTAAGCATTCTGACCTCTAAAACCTGGTGGTGCTTGTGGTCTCCACTAGTTGTTTCCTTGATTGGCCTAGGAGAAATTAGGATGGTTTCTCCAACTAGGATTATAAGGGTTACCATGCACTTAGTTTTGCTGCCCCTTGAAGTTGTTCACATAATTTACATTTTCCATTGATAATCCTTCATTAATTGACACTATATTGTACGATGATCACCCTAACACAAATCACAAGAAGAAGATAAGTTAGATATAAATACAACATTAACACTCATTTGGTTCATTTTTTTTAAATAAAGCATCCAATTTTACATTTATTATGGTCAAAATATCGACTTCAATGGTCCCTCCTTTCTTTAGAATAGCCTTATGATTAGACCATAGGCTTTATGTATTGGCCATTTCCTAAAAAAGGTCAAAAACTTCTTAAGGTGTTTTGGACATGATAGTTCCTTCAGTTGATGCATTTATGTTCACCCTTATTGATGGATTGACACCATTGTAAAATGATTGAACCAAATCCCAAAAAACTATCAACTGGGGTGTACATTGCCTTTGAAGATCCTTAAACCTATCCTAGCATTTGTAAAAGCTTTCATACTCTCTTTAAAGGAATGAATTAATATCATTCCTGATCATCAATACCTTAGTTGGTGGAAAATATTTTTGAAGAAAGCATTATAGAGCTCTGGCCAAGTGTTGATCGAGTTGGGTGGTAAACTTGTAAACCACCTCTTAGCTTTATCCATAAAGGAAAATGGAAAGAGAATAATCCCAATTGCTTTAGGTTGCACTCCATTCATTTTGAAGGTTGAGTAATACTCCAAAAACTGAGTCATATGACTAATTGGATCCTCTTGTGGTAATCCACTGAATTGTGAGTTTTGAATCATTTAAATCATGGTAGGTTTTATTTTAAAATTATTTACTGCAACTGTTGGCCTCACAATTGGATTTTCATCCGCTTGGACATTAAGACTCATAAAATCTCACATGGTCCTTTGCACATTTTGCCCTTTTTGCCCTTTTTATGGATTTTAAGGAGCTTGCTGCCTTAGAGGTGGAGTTCTTTCATCTTCCCCTTTGTTCATTCTATTTGGTTATTGCTTTCTCCTTTGACAAACTATCTTCTTAAGTTCCAAGTTAAGTGGTATTAATAAGGCTCCTTGTTTGCTTGCACTTCTTTTATGTGCATGCAATAGCACAAATTCTTATAAAAACCATGAAAGTAAAAATTAACAATGAAGAAAGTCCAAATCAAAAAACATAAATTTCTTAATAATATCAATTTTGGCAATCTCAGCAATGGTGCCAAAAACTTGGTGGGTGTAAAATCCATAAGTGCATAAAATCGTTGAAGTAGTAAAATAAGATATCGTCCCACAGAGATTGCAAATTGAATACTATAATACTAAATCTGTTTTTTTGTTTAACCATTGAATTTTGGTTTGAAAATCAAATGAAAATAAACAAAAAAAAATCTAAATTAATCAATTAGATAGAAGGCTGGGGTTCTTATTTGCAATTTAACTTTTCTTAAAATAGATTAAATATTTAAGTCTAAGCAAATTTTAATTCATTTTGAAAGTAATCTTTAAAATCATAGATTTTGTCTCAAATAAACCTATAATTAATTGAGTACAATTAACACCAAGTTTTATAGCTCTCATTAACTAAGTGTTTCTAAAACTAATTTTAAGTACAACTTTTTAATCAATTTTAGTCACCTAAATATCTCTCAGATAAGTAAGCAACTAATAGGCTATTGTTTAAATCTAATAGAACCTATCTCTCAATCAAGTTCTAAAGTGTGAATTCAATATGAGGATGATCAAGCCTAAGATGACATTAAGTTTGACAACAACCAATGAATCAAGATTAAAAGCTTAGGTTTAATCATAATATGTTCATAGTTGAATTGAAATAAGAACCCTAAAAAGATATTTAGATACTCATAGTAAAAGAAAGAGAAGAAGATGAAGTAATAAAGAGAAATGAAATCATTATTATTAATTAAAGAAAATAATAACACATGAGTTAAATAAAGAAAAACCCCCTTGCAATGGAAGCTTTTATTCCTTCAAAACTTCAAACTAAATCTCTTTTTTAATATAAGCAGGAACTTGAATTAAAACTAACTTTGATTCCTAAGAAAAATAAAAAATAAAGAATTATTCTAAGAATGAAAGATTATTCCTATATGTCCCCAAATGCTCTTATAGGGATTCCTATTTATAGATTTTAGTCTCCAATAACTCTTAAGGTTGTTACAATTCAAAAACCTTCAAATCTCATCTAATTTGCAGCTCAAAATTTGAATTTAAAATGTTGTCATAACATCTTGGGCTGCTGTGCCTACCCACATGCATGGCTGCACGGGAACAATTTGCTGAACTTGTGTGGTTGTGTAGCAGTGTGCACATGGCTGTGCAACAGTGTGCGCGTGGTTGTGCTGGTCTCTTTGTAAACAGTCATGGCTATGCACACTTCTTATGTGGCTATGAAAGATCAGTCTACCTTTAAAAACTCCATCTTTCTTCAAGGTCCTGACTTGTGCTTCTTCCTAAACCTTATCTTGACTTGTTCAAATCTTTTAAACTCCCTCCAATGCATCATAAAATCAAAATTTGAATAAAGAATAACTAATTAAACAATAAAATAAGAAAAATTAATAAAATCCTAACAACTAAACAAAATTATGAAAATTAACTAAAATATCTAAAAATCAAATAAACATATAATTAAATTAATCTAAGATATTTAATATGGAGTGTTCAAAATAAGATATTTTTCACACTCATCAATCCTCAATCGGGTATGGCTTCTAACTTTTGATAAATTATTTAAAACTTACTAAAAGCATACTAATTTTAAAGGATTTTATGTTGTTAAAAGATATGCTCACAAGAGTGAAGATAGTGTAAGAAAATGTCAGATAATTAGTTATGATAAGGGCATAAAATCAGAAGTTAGGATAAAATAAAAATGCTTAAGATGCCCAACTCATTTAAATGCAATTCTTAGAGATGACATATGGGTTTTTAGCTTAATGAAACATAATCACAACCATAATTTGAACCATTCAGTGAGTAGGCTAATAATTGTCCATAGGAGGTTGGCTCCAACACTTTAAAGAACACTGATTGTTCATGACATTATAGGACTTTAGATCTTATAGAAAAATTAGTTACATGTTCAAGCTAGTAGTCCATAAAATTTTGGATGTTTGGCAAGGGATTGTAAGAATTTCATAGCCAGGCTGAGGAAGTTAAGGCTTAGTGAAGGAGATGTGGAAGTTATTAGAAAACTTTTTATAACAATGCAATAGAAAGATGGAGATTTTTTTCAATTGATAGATGTTGATGATGAAGGCCATTTGAGAAATGTGTTATGAATTCATCCTATAGGTAAAATTATTTATCATGATTTTAATGATGTTATATCTTTTGATACAACTTACTTTATCAATAGATATAAGATGCCTCTTGTTATATTTATTGGTATGAACCATCATGATCAGTCGATGTTGATGAGGTGTGCTTTATTAGTAAATAAGAGTGTTGAATAATTTAAATGCCTTTTCTCTTCATGGAATATGGCGATGGGAACTTTTTATCCTAATGCCTTTCTTATCGGTTAGTGTGAGAGCATCAAGATAGCTATTAGGAAACTTATGTCAAATATCATTCACCATTTTTGTATGCAGTATGTAATTAATGTGCAAGGTACCAGAAAAGTTTAAACATATGAACAATTTTATTTCAACTCATCTAGCTAAGCGCAGGTTTTAAATCCAACATTTTCTTAAAATAATTGGGCCTTTTAATTCCTACTTGAAGTCCTTCTAACTAATCACAAATAATTGACTAGTATTTATTCTTTCCACTTTAGTCTATCATTAAAGTTTCACATCGTTAGCAAGGTACATAGGGGCAATTTTTTAGTCATTGTTCATTAATTGACCTTCGTTGCCTTGAAATAGAGTCCATATCAAATAAGAAATTATCAATGATGCTTGAGTCTTGAGCTCCTCCGAAATATGTTGGCTCAGGAATTTTAGTTCTTCCAAATGGCATGACTCCAATGCCATCCTTGTTGGCCAATTCCTCTACTTTTGAAAGTGGCATAGAGGGGGTGAATAAGGCTATCAAATAATAAATGAAAATTAAAAGAATTTTAGTAAGAATTAAAAAGAATGTTGAGAAGAAAGAATGATGAACATAAAGATTTAAGGAGTATGGATTCTCAACAATCCTACGTCTCCACCTAACTTCTCCCCAAGTTAGGATTTTGAATCACCTCAATCTATTCCCCTAGATTGATTTTAAAACTTGAGTTTTAGGTTAGCTCAAACCTTATAACTTGTGTTTTCAAGTCTAACTTAAAAATTGATGCACAAGTGTTTTCAGGTTCACACTAAAAACTGAGTTCCCAAGTGTTTTAATGGCTAAACACTTAAACCAATTCTTTTAGAATAGAATGTCACTTCCCATTTTCTTAGACCTAAAAAAACAAGAACACAAATTTCTATTCTAACACTCACCAACTGCCACAAGAGTTATATAAAATATAAAATGAAATTGAAAAGTTTAGAAAGCTTAATTGAATGCTAGAGAGTGTATGTTGAATAAACAAATTTCTTAACCTCAAAATGATCTTTACAGGTTATATTTATACTTGAAAAATTCAATTATCACTGTTGGAAGTAATAATTTCATTTTTAACACATTCAAACACAATTTGAATGTCATTTGGGCTTTTGGGCTATAAATGCTCTGCTCCTAGTAAAGATTTCATCAATCTTAGTTGGGACATTGAAAAATATATATTTTATAACCGTTATGTTTGAAATCCAACATTGGTCAAGGGCATCATCCTAGTTGGGACTGAGATCAGGATATGTACTATATTAAAATTTGAAGTTTCATTGAAGTTGGTCTCGGTCAAGCAGCTTGATCCCAGGAGGGAGCAATTTAATCCCAGGTAAGACTACTAGATGTCGGTCCAGGTCTCGATTGGGACCAGTACTCAAGATATGCACTGCTTGTTTAATTAATTTTTAAAGTAAACTCGTCCTAGTAAGGCTACATCAATCCCATGTAGGATATGCATGCCTCGGTCTAAGTCCTGACTAGGATTGGACCCGAGATTTGCACTGAAATTTGATAAACTTAATAAATTCATCCTAGTCCTGATCCTGGTCATGACCTTGCTCATGATCATTATCCATAGTGATTTTTCTTTGACATTTCTTAATGATTTTGACTTCCAAATGACTCCTAACTTATACACACTTGAAACAAACATATTAAATACTCAAAATTAAGATTATTAAGATTAAAATCAAGATTGATCATTGATATGGTCAACAATCTCCCCCTTTTGGATTTTGATAAACTTATTTTGAGTTTGAGAAAATAATATAAAGTGAAGTGTGTGATGATTTAAATTTCATTTTAAGTAAATGATTTTAACTTCCCTTTAATTCATGCATATCATAAAAAAAAAAGGTTTAAGGAGTTAAGGAATTCAATCAAAGATAAATTAATGAAGAATAATAATAAAGTGATACAATTTAAAAAAATGATAGATAAATTAATGAAGAATAATAATAAAAAGATACCATTTAAAAAAATGATATTTAAAAACAAAAGAATATATTCTCCTTTATAAAAAAAATATAATTTTCCCTTCAAATAAATGATATCACTTAAATATTTAATATATTTCTTTATTTCTCTCCTTTTTGGACATGATAAGACATATAAATTTAAAACATTGTCTTAAAAATGTTTCCCTTTAATACATCACAAATATAGTACATATATTCAAACTTACATAATATATTATTATATAACACTTAGCATATCATGAACTCAAAGGAAAAAAAAAGACCAAGAACTAAAATAACAAAAACAAAATAGACCAAAACTAAGAATATCATGTCCATCTTACTATGCATAAAAAAATATGAACAAAGGAAAAGAAGGCCTTTTATCAAAATATAAAAACACAATAACATGAATATTAAATATTACAAAAACTAGTCATACTTACAATGCATGTATAAATAAAATTATGTTAAAGAAAATAAAATAATTCAAACAAACATAAATATTTCTCTCCCTTTGTCAAAATTCAAAAAGATAATAAAAATAAAATTGTATTAATAAAATGATAGAGTTACAATGATATTAGAATACCAATTGTAAGAAAGACACAAACTAGTAGACCTATGGCTTATAAACCTAAAGTAAACTAAACATAAACTGATAGAAAATTAACTAAAAGAAAAACTAATAGCTCAAAGCTTAGAAATTGAAAATAATCATAAAATATACCAAATAGAAACTAATAAAAAACACAAAAATATATAAAAACAAAGCTAGTCATGTTGATGAGGAGGAGGAGGATTAGTGAAAGGTGTATATTATTAAGAATAGCCTTGTTCCTCATAGAGATAGTCAACATCATGTTGAAGATGAGCTATGTTTGCATCTACTTGGTCAAAGCGGGCATTGAAATTTG
The DNA here is from genome assembly GCA_947683625.1 of Mallotus nudiflorus. Lineage (NCBI taxonomy): Eukaryota > Viridiplantae > Streptophyta > Magnoliopsida > Malpighiales > Euphorbiaceae > Mallotus > Mallotus nudiflorus. The sequence goes on from CANTUR010000918.1 coordinate 50,761, forward strand.
TTTCCATCAAGCTCATTTTATCAAAAAGTTATCCCACCCATTGAGGTTCATCTCTAAAAGCTTGAGCTCCTTGGGAAGTACCTTCATGCCTTGATATTTTCCTTTGTGGAGGATCTTGAGTTTGAGTTTGAACTTCTTTATCTCCTTGATCTTTAAAATCTTTAATTTGCTTGAATATAGCATGAATATGCTCACTTTCACTAATATCATGCTTCTAAACCCAAGTATCATTAATAGAGGAAATTTGTTTGGAGTGTTTAATGAAAGTTTCATTAAGAAGAATAGGTTTGATGGAATGTAAAACATCAAGATCAATGCCATAGTGTTGTGCTAATTTTATGACAATCCCACCAACACAAATATCATCGATGAGACTATCACTACTAAGCCATAAATGCCATTGCACAAATTTTCCTAAGCCTATTAGTTCTTTGTACACCATGCAATATAGGATAAAGAGGTAATCTTAAGAAAGAGTTTCATTAAAGAGACCTCTATGTAAGCACCCAATTTTAGGATTCAATTGTCCACAATTGCGATGTAAGCCCCTATGATGAAATTTATTCAAAAATTGAACTTGGTTGTCGATTTTCTAGACTTTAGGGACTAAATTGCAATATTTTTTAGGATTGGATTACAAGGAAGTCAATTTTTAGGGGTATTTTGATAATTAAAAGTTAAAAAAAATTTTAGGGATCGACATTTATGTAATGCCGATCGACATTATACAATGCTAATTGGCATTGCACAATGTCGACGCATTAAAAAGTCTCGTTTTTCAATTTTTTTGTATTTTTTAATTTTTAATTTTTATTAATTTTTTTCTGTATTTTGATTGGTTGAAAATTGAATTTTTTCATTATTATTATCTGATAAATTTTTTACGCGTTAAAAATGCATAAGAAGATTTTGAAATCAAAAGAAAATGCTATCAGATGTATTCTGTTCCTTCAAAGGAGGAAGTCAGTACGCATGCAGACTCTGTATGTGTAAGTAGAGTCTGCATGTGTGCAAGAGGGGGGACGGACGAACAGAGAGGCTAAAAAAACACAGAGACACACAGCGAGAGAAAAAAAAGAGAGAAAACATCTAGAGAACTGCGCAATAAAATCCTATTGCGCAAGAAAATATTGATTTCTTCTATCCTATCTAAAACTCTAATTTCTTGACATCGTTCTTTAAAGCTTTGAAAATAACGTCCTATGTTTAGAATGTAATTGAGGCTTTGTCCAGAATAAAACAACGAGTAAAAAAAAACGGTGACAATCTCAATTTGAGGGGCTATCTTAAAGCATTTGCACAACATCTAAAATCATCAGTATTCTTTTCTATTTCATTATTTTCTTTTCTTTCTTTTTATGATTTTTATTTTATTTTGTTATTGTTTTGATTATTCAATTTCACTACTAATATGATTATTCATGTGTTTTTGTTTAGATATGCGAATGTGGATTGAGGAGGATATTGCCTATGTTTAGATGAATAGAAGGTCCATAGAATGCCATGGAAGAACCTGTGCTATTTTCTAGTAGAACTTAGGATTTATCATTTTTTTTTTTGCATTTTGGTGTCCTATGTAGTTATTTTAATTCATGGGTGTACAATTGTTTAATTTTAATTTTTGTACGTAGTTTGTAATAGCCCTAGTATGGGAATAGTAAAAGATTTAATTTTTTGCTTTTAAAATCAATTAGTAATTAGGTTCAATTGGGTAAAATTAATTTTAATTTTTGTACGTAGTTTGTAATAGGCCTAGTATGGGAATAGTGAAAGATTTAATTTTTTCCTTTTAAAATCAATTAGTAATGAGGTTCAATTGGGTAAAATCAATTAAAATCAATGGTGGTAGTAGCTTAATTTAGGTTTTTCATGTAATTGATTTAGGGTTTCTAGAAAATCACTAAAATGTTTATTTGATTTTTTTATGTTTTATTTATTTTGGTTTGTGTTTTTGGGTTTTTATATTATTTTGGGCCCCAAGCCCACGCTTAGGTCCAACTCACTTTAAAATAGGCTTAAAAAATGGTTTAGGGATTTAAATAATTAAAATCAATTTAGACCTATTAGGTTAATTAGATTTTAGGCCCACTAATTTAACTTTCCTTTAAAATTGAATAGACTTAAGCCCATTCCTTAGACAAACTAAAATAAATAGATATAGGCTCGCTAATTAATAAAAAATGTTGGCCCACCTTTAGTCCCTTTCTCACGTGTAAATAAAATGTAAATCTAGCTAACTTTTTAATAAAATTAACATAGTTTAGACTTAGGGACAACGCGATCTTGAATGCATTTTTTATGTGTAATTTTACTAACTAGATGACTAGGGTTAGATGGATGTCAAATAGGGTTTAAATAAAATTGCATGTAATTAGAGGATGAAATAATCATTTATAAAATTATTCTAAATGCCCACGAGACTAAGAGAAGTTAGTATTCCATTCCTAGAATCTCCTGGTTGTGGTGTTAACTTTCTTTTAGAGAATTGAGTACTACCAATCAAATTGTCTTAATTATTACCCCCTCTTGGGTGGCGACCCCCTCTTCTCCACGCTATGACTTTGTGACATACTAGTGTGTTCCCTAAGACCTTGAGCCTAAATAGTATCGCAGTTGCTAAAATTTTAGATACGCGCTAAACCCTACCATCTACACTCTACCATTAATGTAATAAGTAATAAAGTAGTGCATATACCATATAGCCTTGGATTTTAGGGAAGAGGCTTTAGTATGTCCGATGGAGAAGTTTGAAGCTTGAGGAGAATGAATTTCACTCCAAAAGGTTGAAGGATGCCAATTTCCCTTAACTTTAACATGTCTTTCATGAGTGAATCCAAAGAGAGTATCAAACTCTTAGCTAGTCATGAATCTATCTCTCCCACCCAATTTAATGCACATGGATAAGTAAGGATTGTCTTTATCAAAGTGAAAAGTATATAAAGAAAGAAATTCCATAATTAAAGATTAGTAAGAAGGTAAGGGATTGTAATTATAATTAAATAAACCTATATTAGTCAAATGTTCCTTCACTTCTTTATAACAAGCAAGCTTGTTGAGGGTATCTTAATGTATGAATCTTGGAGGAATGAAGTTTCTCTTTTGAAATTGAGAAACTCTTTTCTTGAACTCTTGAGTAGTATAGGATTATGGAGAATGAGATCTTTTTAGCTTTTCCTTCTTGGAACAAGTTTGTTAGGAAGAAAAGGGGGGATGGTTGATGGTTTTCATTGGAGCCATGGATGAGTAAAAAAATTGCTTGAGCGAAGCTAACAAAGAAAAAATATGTAGAGAATTTAAAGAAAAAGTAGTGAGGAATGGAGAGTAGAATAAAAGAGTATTTATAAATAAGATATTAGGGTAAATTTAAATTAGAATTGAATAAGAACCTTAAATTTCATTATTGATTATGATTGGATAGTCAAAGAGGTTTCAAAACTCAAATTCCTAATACTATTAGGATGTAGATCCCTGGTGGGACATGTGCTTGTCTCAATCAGGACTGAATGTCTCAAGTTTGATCCTAAGTGAGATTAAGACCGAGATCTATACCATTTCTTTGAAAGAAACAAATAGATTTGAGTCCCAATCGGGACAAGAGAGGTCTCGAGAAAGATATGATCCTTGTCAAATTTCAAAGTTTAAAAATCTTGCAATTAATTTCATAATTAAGTGAAATTAAGTCCTTACAAGTTAATGCACAAATAATTTGAACTTAATTGAAGACAAAAGTAAATATTAAAAGAAAATTTTAAATATATTCATTTAAAGAGGGAGTTATTTTACAACAAAATAATTAATTGAATTAATCTCAATAATTATTAACTCACAAAATAGAAAACTAATTTTCAAAAATCAAATAAACACTTAAATATTTAAAAAAGCAAAAATTGTTTCATTAATTCATTTAATTAAAAAGATTTCAAACTTTTTTAAAGAAAAATGTTAAGATCAAAATCACAATAATTACCAAACATAAACAAGACAATTGACCAAAGAATCAAAGCAATCAATAAGCATAACACGATTTCACATGAAATTGAAATTTAAATAATCCAACCAAGAAAAACTAGAACTATCAATCATGCAGGGTTCATTCTTAATAAAATTTAATCTTTCTTCATTTAGATTAAATTTTCCAATTTAAACACACAATCAAGAAAAACTAGAACTATCAATCATGCCAAGTTCATTTTTAATAAAATTTAATCTCTCTTCATTAAGAGGCTTGGTGAAGATATCTTCAAGTTGATTATTTGTATTAACAAATTTAAGTGAGATATCACCATTTTGAATATGATCACGCAAGAAATGATGTTTAATGTCTATATGCTTGATTCTTGAAGGTTGAATGAGATTCTTACTAAGGTTTATAGCACTTGTATTGTCATATTTGATAGGATTATGATCAATGTAAATGTCATAGTCCATTAATTATTGTTTTTATCATAAAACTTGTGAATAATAAAGACTTATTGCCATATATTCTGCCTCAGTAGTGGGTAAAGCAACTGAAACTTGTTTCTTACTAAACCAAAAAACTAAACATTGTCCTAGTAATTGACCAGTTCTAAAAGTGCTTTTTCTCTCTAGTAAATTGCTAGTAAAGTCAGCATTTGAATAACTAATTAAGTCAAAGGAAGAACTTTTAGGATATTAAAGTCTTAAATGCAAACTTCCACTTCAATATTTGAAAATTCTTTTAATTAAATTCAAATGAGATTCCTTAGGATAAGATTGAAACCTAGCACACAAGCATGTAGCAAACATGATATCGGTTCTACTTATAGTTAAATAAAGAAGGGATCTTATCATACCTCTAAATCACTTTTCATCAACTAGTTTCCCATTCTCATCCTTGTTGAGTTTGGTTGTGGTGCTTATCAGAGTTTTTCTTGATTTAACTCCATCGACTATAAACTTCTTGAGAATGTTTATTACATATTTGGTTTAATTGATGAAAATTGCATCTTTGCATTGCTTGATTTGTAGTCCAAGAAAGAATTTGAGTTCACCTAATACACTCATCTTAAACTCTCTTTGCATTAAGTTAGAGAATTCCTCACAAAAGCGAAGTTTAGCAGCATTAAAGATATTTGCACAATAAGTAAATCATGTTTGGATTTCTTTATGAAAATAGTTATGTCAACTTTTTTTTTAAAGAAACCTTTCTCTAATAAGAAGTTACTTAATCATTCATACCAAGCTCTTGGAACTTACTTCAATCTGTACAGTGCTTTTAAAAGTTTAAATACATGATTAGGAAAATCAAATTTTTCAAAACTCGGGGGTTGTTCAACATAAACTTCTTCTTTAATGAAACCATTTAAATGCACTTTTAATATCCATTTGAAAGAGTTTAAAATTCATGAATGATGCAAATGCAAGTAGCATTCTAATAGCTTCTAGCCTTACAGCAGAGGCAAAGGTTTCATCATAATCAATGCCTTCCTCTTAATTATAACCTTTAGCTACAAGCCTAACTTTGTTCCTAGTTATGACACTTTGTTCATTCATCTTATGTCTAAACACCCATTTAGTGCCTATAATAAGATGATGTTTTGGTCTAGGAACTAAAGTCCAAACTTTGCTTCTCTCAAATTGATTTAACTCTTCTTGCATGGCAAGGACCTAAAATTCATCACTTAATACATTATCAATATTTTTGGGTTCAATTTTAGAGATGAAGGCTAAATTAACAATTGACTTAAATTGAGATTTACCCCTTTTATAGTATCACCAATGATGAGATCTTGAGGATGTGCTTTCTTGAATTACTAATCCTTTAGAAGATAATCCTTTAAGATAGGTTGAGACATCTCCTCATCTTCCTCCTTTCTAGGGTCTTCAAGCACCAAAAGGTTTATTAGCATTTTCTTCTTAAATCTTCTCACCCATAAGCTCACCTATATTGTCATCAACACTACAAACATCATTTTTATGATCAAGTGAGTTTGATTCATCAAATACAACATGCATCAACTCTTTAACTAATAGAGTATTCTTATTAAAGACTTTACATGCTTTGCTAGAGGTAGAATAGCCTAGAAAAATTCCTTCATTAGCTTTAGAGTCAAATTTCCCAAGATAATCCTTGGTGTTCAATATAAAGCACTTACATCTAAATACTCTAAGATATGAGATTTTGGGTTTTCTATTGTTTTAAAGCTCATAAGAAGTTTTTATTTAAAATTGGTCTTTCAAATACTTTATTTGTAATGTATCAAGATGTGTTAATGGCTTCTGCCTAAAAGAATAAAGGCAAATTATACTTATAAAGCATTATTCTAGCCATTTCCATTTGATTCTATTTTTCCTTTGATGTTGAGGAGTTCTAGGAGAAGAAAACATATGTGAAATACCATTTTCATTATAAAAGTTTTTGAAGAATTCATTTTTAAATTTAGTTCCATAATCACTTCAAGCAAATGAAATACAAAAACTTTTTTCTTTTTGAACTCTTTTTGAAAAATTTTCAAAAGATTTAAAAGCATCATTCTCATGAGTAAGACAACATACTCAAGTGAATTTAGAGCAATCATTAACCAATACATATGCATGGTACATTCTACCTAAACTAGCAACTCTAGTTGGTCTAATTAAATTGATATGTATAAGTTCAAGTGGCCTAGAGGTTGATACTACATTCTTGAGCTTAAATAAAGACATGGATTGTTTTCCCTTTTGACAAGCATCACAAGGTTTATCCTTAGTGAATTTTAGTTTTGGTAAACCAATCACAAGTTCATACATATAAAGATCATTCAAAAGCTTATTCAAATCAATAACATAGACATTATCTACTCTTTCACCACTAAAAATCACTATCTTCATCAAAACTACTAATAAAGCAATTTTTAGGATAGAAAGTGACTTTATTTCCTCTGTCATATAATTGACTTATACTTAGCCAATTATATTTAAGACCATTAACTAGCAACACATGGTGGATGACTAAGAATAGAGGATTACCAATTTCCTCAATGCCAATAATCTTTCCTTTTGCATTGTCCCCCCAAACGTGATATGTCCTCCATCCTTAACATTAAGCTTATTCAATTGCTTTTTAGCTCCCTTCATGTATCTTGAACATCCACTATCAAGATGCCATTTGCTTTTCATTTCTGTGGACTTTAAGCTTAACTACAAAATATAATTTAAACATTCTTTTCAACCTAAACCTTTCTTGGTCTAGGTATATTAGCCCTAAATTAATCCAAAGGTAGCAATTGCAAATGTAGTTTTCAATAGATGCATAAATTTCTAGAGTGATCTTTGGGCATGCATAAAAAAATTCAACATATGCAATTTTATTTCTTCTAGGAGAATATAGTTTCCTAGTGTATAACACATCCTTTTTGTATTGTGGTGGTGTGTCTTCTAAATTTATTTTGAGTAATAGAGGACATACATTAACAATGATAATATGTATTTGTAAGCACCCAATTTTAGGATAGTTGAGTGTGGTAGCGATAGAGGACTCCAATGATGAAAATATTATAAATAATTCTTCAATACTTAAAGTTTGAAACCTTAAAAGTCTAAATGTGTTTTTAAAAGAGTTTAATTAGTTTTTAAAGGACTTTAATTGTGATGTTTTCTTTAAGGACCTAATTGAAAAGTGTAAATCTTTTTAGTGGTCTTTTTATAAGTAAAAGTAAAAAAAAGGATCAAAATTCTAAAATTCTGATTGGAATTGCATAATTCTAATTGTAATTACATAAAATCGATCATAATTAAACATTTTTTTGTCTATTTTTTATTTTATAGTAAATAAAAATTTTGTTTCGTGAATTTTGATTGGTAAAAAGTTTGACAAATCCTTTTTCGAGGATTTATCTAAATTTTTCAAGAAATCAAAAATACTTTTAAAATCAAAACTCTATCACTATGAAGAGAGGAAGTCATAGTATGATATGTCTTTTAGCTTGGGGTTTCTATATAAACCCATGTCAAACTCTCCTAGGAGGGGGGTTTTTTTAAACCTTTTTTGGAGGCTCATGCAGTGTTCAATTAAAAAGATTTTCTTATGAAGTACTTGTTATTGGAGGAAGAAGCAGTAGACTTTTGAAAGAGAACATCAAACATTGAAGACCTATTTTAAAACAACAATGATATATACTAGTTTGAGGGGCAGATCAAAACTACATCCATACCATCATCTCCTCTCTTACTTTCTTCTATTTTTATTTAATTATTTTGGTTTTATTAAATTTTTAGCTTTATTTAATTTTTATTGTTATTTTTTATTCACTAATCATTGTTTATTTTTGTGTTTATGTTGAGATTATAGAGAGAGTTGCATTATGAGTTTCCTTAGAGAATAAAATCCATGAAGATCCATGGAATGCCATGGATTGAATTTGTAGCCGAATATAGTTTCTAGGTTTTATTTATTTATTATTATTATTTTGGTTATTTTATTTTGCATTTTTATTTAGATTTTTGGGGTTGTATTAATTTTGATTATCTTATTATTTTCAACAAATCATTATAATAGCCTTAATAGTGGGAATAATGAAATTTTATGTGTGTGGTTGTGTGTTTATTTTAATTAATTGGGTAGTAAGATTAGGGTTTAATTGGGTGATTAATTACAAATAATGGGTATAGAGATAATGAGGGTTTTTTTTTTTTAATTAAAATTGAATTAGATTGAAGTGGATAGAATTAGGGTTGCTTGTTAATGTCACTTTAATTAAATTAGGGTTGCTTATTAAGGTCACTTTAATTAAATTAGGTTTTTTAGAAGAAATAAATTTCATTGATTGTTTGATCTTTTATTTGATTGCTTTGATATTTGTTTATTTATTTTTATATGTTTTGGGCCCAAGCTCATGTTAGGCTCTCACCCATTTAAATAATTTTGGGTTTAGGAAGTTCTTTTTGACTTATCTTTTAATTAACCCATTTTATTAATTATGTCTAGATTTTAACTAAAATACATCTTTAGGTCCATAATTAATTAGAAGTTAGATTAGAAATAACTTAGGCCCATTTAGTTAATTAGATATAGATCCATTTAGTTTAATTAAAATTAATTTAGACTTAGCTTATTAAATTAAAGCCTTTTTCATAACTTGTAGATTTAAGATCATTTTAGAATTAAAACATGTAGAATTAGACCCACTAATCTTGAATGCTTCATAATTTGTAGATTTAGGCCCATTAGTATTTACGGTCACTTATAAATCAAAAATGTAGATTTAGCCCATTTAATTAAAATCAATGTAGATTAGACTAACTTAGGGATTATGAATTTAAATGAATGCATTGTTTACCTATATTTTTCATGTCTAGTTTGCCTAGGATTGATTGTTTAAATAAGGGTTTATATGAAATTGCATGTAAATAGAGGATAAGATAACAATTCATAAAGTAATTCTAAAAGAACATAAGAATAAAAGAAGTTATCAAAAAGCCTTAGAGCGGGGGGTAAATATGGCTATTAAATAAAAATCAAAATTAAAAAAATATTTCTTTATAAGAATTGAAAGAATGTTGAGAAGGAAGAATGAAGAACACAATGATTTAAGGAGTTCAAATTCAACAACAATCCTACGTCTTCACCTAACTTATCCCCAATATAGGATTTTCAATCAACCATAATCTTATTCATAAGATTTATATTACAAAAGAGTTTTATGGCTCACTCTTACAACCTTACAATATGAGTTTTCAAGGCTCACTCAAAAAAACCAAATCCTAAGTGTTTCAATGGACAACACTTAAACCAATTCCTTTAGAAATAAATCTCACTCCTTACTAATCTATCCTAATATTTAAGATGTAGAGAAATTATATTTCTAACAAACAACCAAATCTCATTAGAAATATAAGCAAAGAGTGAATATTTGAGAATTTGAGATCTTTAATGAATGTTAAGATGGAGAATGATAATAAACAAAAATGTCTTAACTTCCATTTATCTCTAGAGATGTTTATATAGATAAACACTAAAAAAATATTGACATTGGAGGTGCAAATGATGTGTCTAAATGTCTATATTTTGAATCTAATGTTTATAATTTTGAATTATTGAAAGTAATGTTGTCAGACTGCTTTACACAAATTTAAGCCATGATTGGCTACTAGAGATGTTTGAATTTAGATATACTTTCTTCACAAAACTTGTAGATATTTGACTTAGATTTCCATATAATTTTGAATCACCTCAATTAGAATTTTTTAACTAAAGATATGTTCAAATTTCTAAGAGCTATGTAATCTAAAATGCAGACTACTGTCAAACAGCTATGCACGAGTTGAAGCCATGATTTTCTATTAGAGACATTTAAATTTGCCTATGATTTCTTCATATAATTAATATATTTGACTTATATTACCATATCATTTTGAATCATCTCAATTAGACTTTTGTAACTCAAGATATGTCCAAAATACTAAGCACTAAGCAAAATAAAATGCAGGTTACTATCAAATAGCTATGTACGAGTTAAAGCCATGATTTTATATTGGAGACGTTCAAATTGGCATATTATTTCTTCATAAAAGTTGTATATATTTTACATAGCATTCCATATCATTTTGAATCACCTCAATTTGGCTTTTGTAGCTCAAGATATGTCCAAAATACTAAGATTTATGCAATCTAAAATGGCAAACGCATATGTTGATTTTGACTCAATATTTACATACCTAAATGAACTCAAATTTTGATAGGTAAGCCTAATTCAGAAAGCTCAAGATGTCTAATTCAAATTTGAAGAAGATAACTTTCTTATTATAAAGTTCTAATGATGTTAAAAGCCTCCTTAAATATCATAGGTCGAATCAGCCCAAGATATTCATACATCATTTTAACTTCCAATAGAGTCCTAACTTATACATACGTGAACAAAAAAATTAAATGCTCAAAATTAATTTTTTTAAGATCAAAATTAAGATTGAATATTGCCAAGGTCAACAAGTTAGTATTATGCACCTAGAATCTCCTGGTTATGGTGCTGGCTTTCTTTTAGGGAATCGAGCAGCACCATTTTTTTATTTTTCCTAGTTATTACCTTAGGTGGTGACTCCTCATCTCCATGCTATGTCTTTGTAGTAGTGGTTAGTGTTTTTTCTAGAGCCTTAAGCTCAAAAAGTGTCACGGTTGCAAAAATCTTGGATGTGCGCCAAACCCCGCTGTCTACAGTATTTTAATAAGTTTATGCAACATGCTTAGGACTGTTGTGTATGTTGTACATATAAGCATGTTTAAGCTAAGGTTTTCTAGCTTGTGACTTACCACATTGTATCAATAAGGGTTATGCCTTATGAGACTTCCCTTTGTTATTTGACATATGAGACTCATTAGCTTTGCAAGCTTGAGTCTCAATTGTTTTAGAGGCAAAGAGAATCAAATTACATGAGGCTTTAAAAAATTTAATATAAGATGATGAAGAAGAAGATGACATTCCATTTTTATATCCAATTCTTTGAGTGTTTCCATAGAGTTTTTAAGAGTTGAGTAGACTATCTAAACTTTTTTAAGAGTCGAGTAGACTATCTAAACTCTCTTTTCCTCTTTTGAATTTGGAAGTGGAATTCTTTAACTCTATCTCCTCATCAAAAAGCTTATGATTTTCATCATTTGCTCTCTTGAGATGCTCTTCCAAGGAATTAGAAGTTTTTAAATCATTAGCAAGTTTATCATTTAATTTAATAAGATTATAAAATTCATTTTAAAAATTTTTAAATTCCATGTTAAACTAGTTAACTCATGCTTATAATGCTTCTTTTTAGAAATTAAGCTTTTGCATTTAAGTAATAGTTTGCTTATAATAAAGCTCATCATTATCATCATCATCATATTCATAATAATCATCAGAAGTGGATGGTACCTCATTTTTATTTTCAAGAGCTATAAAGTAAAGGTTGGCCACTTTTTGTTGATTCTTTTATGTTGGAGTCATCCTATGTCGCTCTAAATGCCTTTTGTTTATCCTTTGCTCCTCTATTCTTGAATTTTAGTTTGGGGGACTCACTTCGAATGTGATGTGGTTTCTTTCATTAATAGCAAGTAACTTCTTTAGTTTTCTTCTTACCTTCTCCTTCATACTTTTTGTTGAAGTCTATAGTTCTTGAAAATTTTTTCTTTATAAAAAACTTCATGAAGTTCCTAATAAGCATGGCAATATCATTGTCTTCATCACTATAATCTTTGATACAATTATCTTTACTTTCTTCTTATAAAGCTTTTAATGCTATGCTCTTTTTCTTCTCTTCCTTCTTTAATTATTATTTAGCTCTTTATTTTATTATAAGCTCATATGTAAGGAGCTTTCTATTAAGCACATTGGTTGAGAGAGTATAGAGATCTTGAGCTTCCTTAATAGAAGTGACCTGAGATTCCAAATCTTTTTTAGGTAGGATTCTTAGAATCTTGTTGTTCACCTCTTCCTTAGAGAAATGTTCTCCAAGTTGCTTGAGGGTTATGAGGAGAGCATTGAGATGGTTTGTCATCTTCGTGATTGATTCTTGAGACTTCATTTTGAAGAGTTCATATTCATACATATAAGGTTGAACCTTTTTGCTTCTTACTTATACATTGCCTTCATAATGATTTTCTAAGGTCCCTCATATTTCCCTAGCTAAAATATAATGTTAAAGCTTGCCTCATTCTTCTATAAACATCGACGAAATTGGAGTGATCATTGCCTTTTTTATTTTTGTGATTCTTTTATTCATTATACCATTGACTTATTGGTAAAGTAGTCACAACAACATCAATGGTAGCTTTGGGTGATTCCTAACCTTTTAGGACAACATCCCAAAGTTTAATAGGAGCACTATCTAAATATTGCTCCATTTTGAACTTTTAATGAAGATAGTCACTACCATTAAAGAATAGTCTAAGTGAAGAAAAATTATGCAATTCACTCCTTATGATCTTCTTAGCAATTAAGTTCCTAGAATTCAAGCTCTGATACTAATTAAATGTGCCCTAGATGGGGGTGAATAGGGCTATTAAACAATAAATGAAAATTAAGGGAATTTTAATAATAATTAAAAGAATATTAAGAAGGAAGAATGATGAACATAAAGATTTAAGGAGTTTTGATTCTTAGTAATCCTACATCTCTAACTAACTTATCCCTAAGTTAGGATTTTGAATCACCTCAATCTATTCCCCTAGATTTTTTTTCATAAATTGATTTTTACAACTTCAGTTTTAGGCTCAACTCAAACCTTACAACTTTAGTTTTAAAGTCTAACTAAAAAATCAATACACAATGGTTTTTAAGGCTCACACTAAAAACTGAATTCCTAAGTGTTTTAATGGCTAAACAGTTAAACCAATTCCTTTATAATAGAATGTTACTTCTTATTTTCTTAAACCTAGAAAATAGAATAATAAGAATTTCTAATCTAACACTTAATAACTCTCACAAGAGTTCTACAAAATATAAAATGAATTTGAAAAGTTTAGAGAGTTTAATTGAATGATAGAGAGTGTAAGTTGAATAAATAAATTTCTCCTCAAAATGATCTTTAAAGGTTATATTTATACTTGAGCAATTCAATTATAACTGTTGGAAGTAATAATTTCATTTCTAGCATATTAAACACAATTTAAATGTCATTTGGACTTTTTGAACTATAAATCTTCAACTCCTGATCAAAATTTCATTACTCCTAGTTAGTATATTAAAAAATATATCCATTACAACTGTTATGTTTGAAATCCTATGTTGGTTAGGGGCATTATCTTGGTCGGGATTGAGATCAGGATATGTATTGTATTAAAATTTAAAGTTTTATTGAACTTGGTCCGATTGAGCAGTTTGATCCTGGGTGAGACTGCCTGGTCCCGATCTTGGTCCTAGTTGGGACTAGTGCTCAAGATATGCACTGCTTCTTTGATTAATTTTTGAAGTAAACTCATCCCGGTCATATTGAATCAATCCCAGGTGAGACATGCATGTCCTGGTCTAGACCAAACCCAAGATTTGCATTAAAATTTAATGAATTTAATAAATTCATCTTAGTCCTAATCCTCGTCATGACCTTGCTTATAATCAATATCCAAAGTAATTTTTCCTTGATATTTCTTTATAATTTTGACTTCTGAATGAGTCCTAATTTATACACACTTAAAACAAACATATTAATTACTCAACATTAAGTTTGTTAAGATTAAAATCAAGATTGATCATTGCTAAGGTCAATAACTTTTTCACTAACTATTTGCACCTCCTTTCGTATGGGTTGGATAGATTCATTTACATCTTCGGTTAAAGCATCAAGAGCTTCACCAAGACTCTTATAATCCTCACCAATATCATTAGGAAATTTCTTTAAAGTATTTATGTGAGACAATAGGTTCTCTAACTGTTATCTTAACTCATCCTCATCACCTCTCCTTAAAGGGTCTACATAAGAGGGGGTCACAAGCTCTATTGGCTAACCCTTATAAGAAAATAACCACAACATTAAGATATTTAATTTTACTCAAGACATTCTCTAAGGGCTCAGTTTAGTTACCACAACCTCAAGTGTCTTTACTCTTTTCTCGAGGGCCTTAATGTGTGCTTGTTTAGAATTGTTCACTTTAGCCATAGCCACAATAATAGAAAAGCAAGGTATTGTTGGTGTTAAATTACATATAGATTTAGGACTTAATACTGCATGCATTTAAACATTTTAGTTAGCAATTAGTATGGTAGAGCATATTTATTTTTGATATGGAAAGGATTTAGGACGTGATTTTAGGATAAGAAGAGAAAAAAGAGGAAGAAAAAAGCAGAGTAGCAACAAAGCAACTTACTGTCATGATTGTAGTTAGATGCGTGATTGTGCAAATACCCGAATGCTAGCCCCAAGTGATCCTAAATCTTTTGTGATCATGTCTCATGTGTGATCATGGTTTTCTTAGGCTATGCTTTTGTCGCAAGTGTGACATATGCATAATTGTAACCCTTTCATAAGAGGCCCTTATGTGTGAGCACAATTTGTGCACGATCGTGGGCAGCACATTTCTAGAACATAACATGCTTATGTGTACTAATTTGAAGAAAAAAATGTAAGGGGGGGTGAAAGGACATATTTTAGAAGAAGGCTACAAAGGACAAAAGACATAAATTACTTAGGGAGGAGGACACACTCTACACACCCACTCTCACACACACAAGAAGGAACACATAATATAAATAAGGAGAAGAAGAAGAAGAAGAAAGAAGAGAAAAACAAGCTGGTAGGAGGAGACCCATTGGAAGATTCAAGCTTCCTGAATAAAATTTCTTACTTTCTTTCTTATTTTATTGTCTTGTTTGTATTTTTGAATATTGAATAATGGTTTATTTAGCCAATTTGTGGCTAAGTTCTTAAATGTTGTTGGGATTTTAAGACCTATTGTATTTAGTGTTAATTCGATGTTCATTATTACTTCTTAAATGCATATTGTGTTTATTTATTTTTTTATTGAATATTATATTATGGCCATCTATAACTTTAGTTTAGATCTATGCAATGATAGTTGGTGGATCTAATAGACCCACAAACACATGTTAGATGGACTAAATGTCTTGAGAAGGCTTAATCAAATCTAATTCTCTTATTGGCTTTATGTAATGCCTTGCATACCTGATATGGGTTTATATTCATGGTGATGATGAGAATTAATCTATATCTATGAATCTCATTTGATTGTTGCTTGTGGATTTGGGTAGCTACTTGAGAAAGAGTGTTCAATGTTTATTGAAAAACCTGAGATATGCATAGAGAAATTGATAGATTACATCAAGTTAACTTAATGAAAATATGGTGCTTAATCTCCTAACAACATGCCTCTTTCATTGATTGTTTCCTTACTTATTATAATTACTAATAGTTGTATTTACATCCTTTAGTTTATTTATTATTTTAATAGTTTATTTGCTTTAACCAAATCAATATTGATAGCTCTAAACATATACAGTTAAGATTAATAGGTGTTTAGTACCAATCTCTGTGGGAAATGATACTCTACTTACTTCTATATTACTTGTTAACCTATGCATTTATGGTGAATGAATCAATCTATGCATTTATGGTGAATGAATCAGTCAATAAGTTTTTAGCACCGTTGCTAGGGATTGAGCTACTAATATTAAAATTAATCAAGATTATTTTGGATTAGAGCATTTTTCTATTTTTTACTCTATTTTTTACTCTATTTTTTACTTTTGCGATTTTGTCTTTATATACTCTTGTAGCTATGTATGCACAACACTAGAGGTGCAAGAAGAGAACCATTGTTTTTTGTCCCGTGTTTATTAAAGTTCAAGAAGGAGAACCATAGAAGATCTAAGAATGCATTTAGAACTATGGCTGCATAGTAAAGTGTTCAATAAGCTGATGCGAAGCGAACTTTTCTTAAGTTTGCTATGCCTATTTTGGATGGGGCTTGAAAAAATGTTACGAGGAAAAATATACAATCCAATAGCTTCAAAATCAAGCTTGCTCTTCTATAAATGATTCAATCTACTATCCAATTTCATGGGTTACTTTTAAAGGATCCAAACATGCATATAAAAAATTTCTTGGTAATCTATGACACCTTCAAATATAATGGAATCTCTGATGATGCCATTCATTTGAGACTTTTTCCATTTACACTCAAAGACAGAGCCAAAGCTTAGCTTAACTCTCAACCACCAACATTCATCACCACATGGGATCTTCTTGTATAGGGATTCTTGGCTAAGTATTTTCCATCTATAAAGATCATCAAAGACATTACTACTTTTTAGTAATTTGAGACTGAATCTTTATGTAATGCATGGGAAAGATTCAAAGAGATGTAGTAAAGTTGTCCATGCCATGGCCTTCATTAAGAAATTATTATTCAAACCTTCTATAATGGTGTAATGAGGTCCATAAGGGACACAATTGACACAGTAGCAGAAGGCTCACTTATGCGTAAGATTTTGGATGGAGCTTTTGAACTCTTGGAAGAAATGGCCAACAATAACTACTTATGGTCTTCAGAGAGAAATTTGGCTCCTAAAAAATAAAGAAAACTTGGAGTTGATGATGTTACATCAATTCAAGCATAACTTACTACATTAAACAAGAAAATTAGTGATTTGGCATCAAGAGGTAATGCCATTCTAACTTCTTCTTCAACTATGTTTTTGTGAGCAATGCCATATGCTTGATCATTCAAAACTTGAGTGTGGTTTTGGAAATATGTATGGAGATGGTACTTTAGAGAATTGTAGCTTTGTTGGGAACCAATTGTAACCAAATAACAACCTATACTCAAGCACTTATAACCAAGGTTAGAGAAATCACCCCAACTTTTCATGGAGCAATAATTAAAACTCATAAGGATTTTCAAATTTGTACTCTAAACCAACACCACCTCTCTGATTCAAAGCTAAGTCAATTAATGAGATATTTGCAGCTATAGAGATAAAGTTTGACAAGTTCTTTGATGTTATCACCTCTAAAATGACTAGCCAAAATGACAAGTATGATCAAATCCTTAAGAATCATGGTTCATCAATCCATAGCATTGAGGTTCAACTTGGTCAGCTAGCAAATGTAATTGTTATAAGGGCTCAATGCCACCTTCCAAGTAATATAGAAGTTAACCCAATAGTGCAAGTGAAGGCCATTAGTTTGAGAAGTAGTAGAGAACTTTAAGGTCCTCAATAACTGCCATTCGAGGCTAATGAAGATAAAGAGCATAAAGAGGTGAAAACTAAAGATGTGAAAGCTGAAACACAAGAATAGAAACTTGAAGAATCAAGGGAGACTTAAGGAGAGTAGTCACCCATCATTGACAGATTAAAGTATACTCCAAGGCTACCCTTTCCTTTGAGGTAAAGGAAGATGAATGATGATGAGAAATGGTTTGCAAGATTCACAAAAACTTTTAAAAAGTTAAAGCTAAATATACCTCTCTCAAAAGCATTAAGTGAGATGCCAAAATATGCAAAGTTCCTTAAAGACATTATCACCAAAAAGCATAAATGGAATGAAAATAAGATAATGCCTCTAACAAAGACTTATAGATCTATCATTTTAAGAAAAATTCCAACCAAGCTCAAATATCCAAGAAGTTTTACAATTCCTTACACTCTTGATTCTAAAGAATTTCCTAAATGTTTGTGTGACTTAGGAGCTAGCATTAATCTTATGCCTCTTTCTCTTTTCAAGGAGTTGAATCTTAGAGATATGATTAACACCAATATGACTATTCAACTTATTTATCACTTAATTAAAAAGCCATATGAAGTGATTGAAGATGTTCTTGTAAGATTTGATAAGTTTGTATTTCTAGTGGACTTTAAGATTTTAGACTTTGAACAAGATAAGCATTACCCCTTGATTTTAGGGCAACCTTTTCTCAACACTAGAAGGGCTTTAATTGAAGTGCACAAGGAAAAGATCACATTAAGAGTTGGCGAGGAGAAATTTGAGTTTGTTATGTGCAAATTAATGTAGCAGCCTCTATGTGAAGAGGAATAATGTATATGAGTTATAGTGGTTGATGATTGTGTAAGAGAAATACAAAAGAGATGGAATTAGCAAAACAGGTTGAGGATGAGCAACTTAAGGATGTAGAAGGGATCAAAGTGATTCACTAACACCTACATCTATAGAAAAACCACCTCAACTAGAGCTCAAACGTCTCTATAGTCATTTGAGGTACACCTTCCTTAAAGAAGGTGACACACTCCCCATTATTATCTCCAATAAACTTACCAAGGCATAAGAAGATCAAGTTTGTGAAGTGGTTTGAAAAGGATGGAAAGTAATGGGTTGGAAAATTTTAAATATCAAGGGAATTAGCCCCTCTTTTATCATGCACCATATAAGAATAAAGGACGGGTACAAAGCTACAATAGAGAGACAAAGTAGGCTTAACCCAAATATGCAAGAAGTAGTAAAAAAAAGATAATTAAGTTATTAGATGCTGGAATAATTTACCTTATCTTCCATAGAAAATGGGTGACCCCAATTCAGTGCATCCTAAAAAAAGGAGGGATAACAGTTGTTGAAAATTAGGAAGTAGAGATGATTTCTAAGAGGGTAGTGAGTGGTTGGAGGGTATGCATCAATTATTGAAAACTTAACAATGCCACCCAAAAGGATCATTTTCCTCTTCCTTTTATTGATCAGATGTTTAAAAGGATTATTAGACATGTATAATATTATTTTTTAGATAAGTACTCCATCTATAACCAAATTTGCATTGCTTTTGAAGATCAAGAGAAAACTACCTTTACCTGCCCTTATTGCTCCTTTACATATAGAAGAATGCCATTTGGATTGTGCAATGCCACCTTTAAAAGATGCATGAAAACCATCTTTTCTAATTTGATATAGAGTATAGTAGAGGTAGTCATGGATGATTTCTCTATTTTTGGAGATTCATTTCAGTTATGTCTGTCAAATCTTGATGCAATGTTAAAGAGATAAAATGACACAAATCTAGTTCTAAATTAGGAGAAATGCCATTTTATGGTAGATGAGGGCATTGTTCTAGGGCATAAAATCTCTCAAGCTAGTATAGAGGTAGATAGAGCTAAAATTGAGGTTATTGAAAATCTATCTCCACTAACTTCAGTCAAAGGAATTTAAAGATTCTTGGGAGATGCCAAATTCTATCATAAATTTATAAAGGATTTCTCTCAAATTGTTAAGCCTTTAACTTATTTATTAATTAAGAATGTGCTTTTTTTTTTTATTTTGATGAATATTGTTTGATTGCATTCAATAAGTTAAAAAAGGCTTTAACTTCGGCTTTGATAATCTCTATACCTGATTAGTCGCTCCTTTTTGAGTTGATGTGTGATGCCAGTGATGTTGCAATGGGAGTCATTCTTAGACAAAGAAAAGATAACAAACATCATGTTATCTACTATGCTAGTTGGACCCTTTTAGATGCAAAACTAAATTATGCAACCACTGAAAAGGAGTTGTTAGTTGTGGTCTTTGCCATTGAAAAGTTATGATCATATGCCTTAGGATAAAAAATTATAGTTTATACAGACCATGCAGTATTAATATATTTATTTGCTAAAAAAATGCTAAACCAAGACTTATACATTGGGTTTTATTATTATAGGAATTTGATCTTCAAATTAAATATAAGACAGGAAGTGAGAATGTTGTAGATGACCACTTATTGCGATTAAAACAACATGACAAACTACCACTTGATAAGGGAGCAATTAATGATCAATTCTCGGATGAAATCCTTTTTACTGTTTAATACGTGGAGCCTCTATGGTATGTAGACATTATAAATCATTTGACTTGTGGAGTGTTGCCACAAGAGCTGACATATTCATAGAAGAAGAAATTCTTTTCTAAAGTTAAGCACTACTGGTGGGATGATCCAATTCTCTACAAAATGTGTACTGATAGCTTATTGAGACGATGTGCGCCTAGTACAAAAGTCACCTCCATACTCACATATTGCCATAACTCCTCATATGATAGCCATTTCAGAGCATCTAAAATAACATCAAGAGTGCTTGAAAGTATATTATATTGGCCTACACTATTCCAAGATGCAAAGGAATTTGTTCAAAAGTGTGACAAGTGTCAAAGAATTGGGAATATCATAAGGCATGCTGAAATGGCACAATTCAATAATCAATAAGTAAAGCTTTTTTATGTTTGAGGAGTGAACTTCATTGGCCCTTTCCCTTCTTCTCATGGGAATTAATATATTCTTGTTGGCGTAGACTATATTTCAAAGTGGGCAGAGGCCATAGCAATACCAACCAATGACACTATAGTAGTTATTAAGTTTCTTTAGAAAATCTTTATAAGATTTGGTGTCCCAAGAGCCTTGATTAGTGATGAAGGATCATACTTCTGTAATAAAATAGCTTAAAATGTTATTGAAAAGGCACAGAGTTCATCATAGAATAGTAGTGCCATACCATCTTCAAACCACTGGCCAAGCAGAGATCACTAACAGAGATTTAAAGAAAATTTTAGAGAATAAAAAGGAAATTCAAAGAGGAATTAGTCAACAAAACTTGACAATGCTCTATGGGCCTACCAGATAGCTTTGAAAATAGCAATAACATGTCTCCATATTAATTGGTGTATGGGAAAGCCTGCTACTTACTAGTTGAGCTAGAGCATATGGCATATTGGGCAACCAAAGCTTTGAATTTTAATATGAACGTAGCTAGGAAGAAAAGATTATTGTAGCTCTATGAACTTAATGAACTTTGATATTTGGCATATGAAAATGCCAAATTGTACAAAGAAAGAACTAAACATTGGCATGATAAGAAGATTATCCTTAAATCTTTTAAAGAGAGTGATTTAGTTCTTTTGTTCAACTTGAGATTACACTTGTTTCTAGAAAAATTAAAGTCTAAATGGAGTGGACCCTTCAAGGTAGTGCAAGTGTTTAAA
The DNA here is from genome assembly GCA_947683625.1 of Mallotus nudiflorus. Classification (NCBI taxonomy): domain Eukaryota; kingdom Viridiplantae; phylum Streptophyta; class Magnoliopsida; order Malpighiales; family Euphorbiaceae; genus Mallotus; species Mallotus nudiflorus. Next base: position 72,133 of record CANTUR010000918.1, read on the forward strand.
TATGGTGCTATTATATTAGAGAATGCATGAGGAGAGTAATTCAAGGTCAATGGCCAAATATGTAAATAGTACTAAGATGGGATGATAATGAAGGATAAGGATGCACTTCCTCTTCATCTCACCAAGTGAAGATATCCTTGAAAAGTCAAGCTATAGACTATAAATTTAGCATGCTTATACTTTAATTCTTGATTTGTTTAATTATGTACTGCTTGTATAGTGTTTATTTTGTTTATTTTGGATTTCTGTTTTCATTTAATGTTTGAATTAATAATTTATTAACTATTTATTAAATTTGTGCTCTTAGGTATATGGTGTTTAAAGCTAATGTGAAGTTTTGGCATTTTTCTATGTATGGCAAAATCCACGATCAGTAAAATCCCTATGATCACTTAATCAGATTTCCAAAAACTTTTAGGATCATATTAAAACTCATAATTGCTAATCTATAGCCATTTCCAAGCTCAGCCTTTTGTTTTGATCACGGTTTTATATGCGATCACGTCTTCCTTGTTTTACACCTCCTAAATCCTTTTATTACGATCATATGAAAACCATGCTCACATATCTCTTGATCCTTCTCAGAGCCTTTTTCGTAGCCATAAATCTAAACATAATTGAAAATTTTAAATACCCAAACTCTTCTATTATGATTGCATCCTTTATATGATTGTGGATGGTTATCATATGAAAAGGCAGCATTAACCCACCACTTCCCATTTTCAAAAACTTTCCCCTATTATCTCTCTATTACCTATTTTCTCTCCACTAACTACAAAACCCTAGCTACTTAATCACATCCCTTAATACTTTTTGCTTTTTCTATTCATTTTGCAATCACCATTAATCTCACCCATCCTTTAATACTTAAGGCCACTTGCAGCTGTTCATTGAGAAAGGGCAAAGCCGACAAGAGAGGATGGTTAACCTAGGAAGTAGAGCACCCCATCATTGTTGCCTTTACCAACTTGGCAAGCATTTATTTCTCCAGTCAGTATAATGCTCCATTTCCTATTTTTCACATGATAAAGGAAAAAGGTATGTTTCTCTTACCCGTCAAAATTTTTTTTTCATGCAAATACTTTGATTTTGCATTGTTGTAACAATTAGGTTTGTGGGGTACATTAGAATCTCTGTCCAAAAAATTAGGTTGGAGAAATTTATGAATTTGTACCATGACATATGTGAAGAACTAACACTTGAGTTTTTCACTACCTTATAACTTACAAACTTCAACAACTCTACCCTTACTTGTCATTTCTGTAGAAACCTATATGAGATAGAATATGATATCATGTTTTAAGTATTTAAGTTTCGAAAGGAAGGATCGATAATAGGACACTTCAATCCCACTCAATTTTAGAGAATCCTTTTCGGAACACCTCACTATTTAAGAAGTGGAACTCTTCTAAATGGCATAGTTAAAGACCATTGTTACTTGATTTTGGGTCGTTTCATAAGTTTTGCAATTTTTGGGGGGTTGCACAACAAAACTCCAATCTCCACCATACACTTCAGTTTTCAATAATTGATGCATGTGAGCATAAGTTCTAAAGTTAGGATTTCCATGGATCATGTAGTCATGACACTTGCTTTTTATTTTTTCACTTTTGACCCTACACACACACCCATGGCTTCAATTCCATCCAGCTCAATTAACCATGATTTTCTTTCTCATTTTGAGGTGATTACTAAGGATTTGGAGCTTCGGCAACAACGAATGCAAAAATATTATCAGACAAGACAATCCAGAGGGCCAATCAAAGAGTTCATCCCCAATCCAAAAGAGCTTTATGAGAACATCTAGGACAACCTAATAGAACAAGATGACCTTTAATAAGCCGATGATGGATGGAAACAAAAAGTGATGGTTGAATTAAAGAAAATGGAGAAAAAACAAACAAAAAGATACAAAATGATGAGAAAGGAAGTGAAGGAAATTAAATGCATGCTTAAAGAATTCATTGAAGCTAGTTTTGAATAAGCATCATCAAATCCACCTCTTACCTCTCCTCTATAAGGGGATTAAACTCTTTTCCCTACCTTCTATTTTTATTTTTTAATTTTTTAATTTTAATTTTTATTTTACATGCATTTCATGTTTATAATTTTTGTATATGAAAATTTTATGTTCATTGATTTTTGTTATGTTTATGCTTTGTATATAATAGATTTTTGCATTTAGGAAACCTCCACACATTGAGGACAATGTGTGATTCAAGTGCAAGGGGCATCATTTTTGCATCTTCTATATTTTTAGTATATCATGTGTATATTTTAAGTATATCACACATTGCATATTGTAGTTGTGCAATTTGGCCCAAAATTTTTGAATTTTGATGCTTGACACTTGGAATTTTTGCAAGCTATCTTTGTGGTGAACATTGTGTGTGTTTATGATATTGTTGAGCTTATGTGTTTAATCTTTTATTAATAGTTAATTTAATGTCTTTGAAACTTGGCTGACATTTTGAGTTGAGAATTTTTTATCCTTTAATCAACTTAATGCATGTTGCTTAATTGCTTGATCAAGAGTTTGAATTATTATTTTGGGAATTAGCATTGTGAATGAGTCAAACTCCTTTTTAAGGTCTTTTTAGTTGTATGCGAAAGGAATTGTAAAAATACTCTTTCCCTTTTCTAAAAAAAAAGAGAAAATAAATAAATTGTGCTTAGGAACTTGAATTCAATATACTCCAATGCTTTTGCAAAAGAGTATGAGTATTCAAAGAACTCTCTCAAGGTGTTCATGTTAAGTAGTTTAGGAAAGATGGGGAACTACCGAGAGGGGGAAGAAAAAGCATAAAATAAAATAAAATAAAAAGATAGGAGTTGATTTTTGCATGCCAAATTAGAACTACCTTAGATTGGAGACTTTTTCATTCATGTGTGCTTTTCCCAATATTTTGATTCATTTTTGTGTGATCATGAGTATATAACATGCTCTTCACTTGGTAATTTTAATTCTCGACTTGATTTGTTAACCTTGTTTTGAGATTTGTAAACTAGCTATTAAGAGAAAATTGCATTATATGTTGGATATTGCATTGATAGTTTGTGTGTTTTTGAGTTTGCTTAAGGAAAAATAAAGATTCAAGTGTGGGGGTATTTATTGGTGTTAAGTTACATATAGATGTAAGACTTAATATTGTATGCATTTATACATTTTAATTAGCATTTAGTACAGTAGAGCATATAAAAATAGTTATTTTTGAGTTTTTATTTATTTTTGATAAGGAAAGGAGTTAGGAGGTGATTTGGTGATAAGAGGAGCAAAAAGAGGAAGAAAAGAGTAGAGTAGTAGCTAAACAACTTCTTGTCATGATCACAGTTGGATACATGATCATGGTAATATCTAAATGCAGCAATCACGAATAACACATTTTCAACATAAAACATACTGATGTGTACTGATTTAAAGAACAAAAATCAAAGGGAGGTGAAAGGACATGTTCTAGAAAAAAGGTAGAAAGGACAAAAGACATAAATTACTTGGGGAGGAAGACATAATCTAAACATCCACTCTCACACACATAAGGAGGAACACACAATATAAGCAAGGAGAAGAAGAAGAAGAAAGAGGAGAAAAAAAAAACTGATTGGAGGAGACCCATTGGAAGATTCAAGCTTCTTGGATATCATTTCTTGCCCTCTTTCTAATTCTATTCTCTTGTTTGTATTTTTGAATATTGAATGATGGTTTATTTAGCCATGTGTGGCAAAGTTCTTGAATGTTGTTGGGATTTTAAGACCCATTGGATTTAATGTTAATTTGATGTTTATTTGTACTTCTTAAATGCATATTGTGTTTGTTAATTTGATTGACTATTATATTGTGGCTAGATATAACTTTAGTTTAGATTTATGCAATGAGAGTTAGTGGATCTAATAGACCTGTAAACACATGTTAGATGGATTAAATGTCTTAAGAAACTTAATCAAATCTAATTCTCTTATGGGTTTTGTGTAATTCCTTGCATACTTGGTATAAGTTTATATTCATGGTGATGATGAGAATTAAGGAATGTCTATGAATATCATTTGATTGTTGCTTGTGGATTTCAGTAATTACTTGAGAAAGAGTACTCAATGTTCATTGAAAAACTTGAGATATGTATAGAGAAGTTGATAGATTACATCAAGTTAAGTTAATGAAAATGTGGTGTTTAATCTCCTAACAACATGTCTCTTTCATTGATTATTTCCTTATTTTAATTACCAATAGCTATATTAACATCCTTTAGTTTATTTGTTTTTTTAGTAGTTTGTTTGCTTTAACCAAATCAATATTGTCAGCTCTAAGCATATATAGTTAAGATTAATAGGTGTTTAGTATTAATTTCTATGGGAAACGATACTCTACTTACTTTTATATTACTTGCCGACTCATGCACTTACGGTGAATGAATCAACCAATAGGTATGCTTTGATACCAAATGTCATGAGCCCTTAAAAAGCTTCACAAAAAGGATCGTGGGAAACTTTTTTAGAAAGCCTTCTAGTAAGCCAGCCATGAGGACATATAAATAATTTTATTGCATAAAAAGAATAAATTAGCATGAGGGTCATAATATATAAGGAAAAACATTAGGCCACATAGGTATATAGATAGCAATAGGAACAAGTCTAGTCATAATATACACGAGGCACAATGGATGAGTATAATGGGGCTACTTCTACTATTCATCTTAAACATGATTATAGCAATTCAAGCCAATGTGCATCCAAATGAGTAGGTAGAGAGGATGTATAAGAGAGAAGGGTATGCACATACCTTAGATCATGATTAGATCCCTAGTGAACGCCCTTGATCACTAATCACTCCCCCTAAAGAGTATAAGGAACACAATAAAACTTGGTAGGAGTAAATACTAAAATGTTCCACCCTTCACATTTCCTAAAATTGCATAAATGAAAAAAAATATAAAAAGTTTAAATTGCTCCTAAAACCCAAAGGTGATTTTGATAAACATTTTCAAGAAAAAAAAAAAAAGCCTGTCCTTCTTTATAGATTGTGAGACATTACCCATGTGTGCAAATAAAGAAGGATATTGTTGTAATCTCACGTAAACGAAACCCAAAAAAAAAGGCTATTAAATCACTGAACCCCATTCACTCTCATCCGTGATTAAATAAGCTTTCCTTCATTCAGAGAAAAGAGTGATCCGAAAACCAACAAATAAAGGTAAATTAAGAATGAGGAGTGTCTCTATATCATTTGTGTCGATGAGCTTCATGCTCATGCTGATGTTGATGACCATCACAAACAATTGTAAAGCAAGCTTTATCCCATCTGGATCCATAGCCGCCGAGAACATAGAGTTAGAGTTTTTAATGGATTCAGCGATTTCCAGAATGCTTGCTGCTGACGGCGTATTACAGGCGCTTGACCCTTCAAAACGCCCCAGACAATGCGGTGGGCGTGGTCAACGCTACTGCACCGCACCTGGTCAAAACCTTAAGCAGGAACCGTGCGGCCGATACAAACGCACCTGTTGAATTGTCTCTCTTGTGTGTCTGGCTGCTAACTTGTGGCTAGAACGTCAATTGTCAGATTCAGATAAGATCTTTCTCATTCTGTGGTTCAAAATTGAATAAACGAAGTATGAAGACCAGAATTATATTGATGAAATTAAAATGTATGTTTCTGGGTATCTTTCGTTGTATATTTTCGGAGTTATAAATTTGTCAGTCATCACTGAATTGCTCTATCTTGTTATCTGTTATCTAATCTCAATGTTGTATACTTGTATTCCTTGTACGCTTTGTCTACTTATTTTCATTCTGCCATTACAATTTTCTTTAAAAAAAAAAAAACAATACTAGACTTTTTTTTTTTATTTAAACATAAGCAAATTTATTAAAATTAGAATTTTCACATCTTTTTTGTTACCATTTTTTTTCAGATATATCATATCCGGTTTAAAATATATAACATCTACAATTGATTTATTATATTTTAATTCATCAAATACAAAATATGTAAATAGATGCATATTCAATAATTATTTCTAAAAAGAATTCTCGGATGCTTACTTTGTCCATAATGTAGTTTTTTTCGGAGGGATGGTAAAATTTTAAAAAAAAATAATAATAAAGTTGCACATTCTCCAGTTACAATTATTGAGATGAGATGGAACCCAATATATTAGCAGGAGAAAAATTTTACAAAATTTAGTTCTTGATTTTAGAAAAGTAATATATTTATTAATTTAAATTAAGATAAATAATAAAATTTATAAAAAGTTAACTTAACTGTTTGTCTTAAATTTGTTAAAAAAATCTATTAAAGTTTATTTTTTAATAAAACATTTTACAAATAAACAGCTAATAGTAAATCCGTACAGTAGATTATATATTAAAGCCTATTTTATTATTTTATTTAATTATTTTAAAATATAAATAAAATAAAGTAATTAAATATACTTATTAACTAAGAGCATCTTTAATGGTGTTCTTTAAAATAAAGAGCATATTCTAAGTAATAAAGAGTATTTTAAGGAATTTTTCAACATAAATAGCAAACAATTTTATTCAAGTTCAATACACTTTTTATATTTTTGCTCTTCATTTTGTTTTATTATATAAGTATTTAATATTAATTTTGAATATTATAGCAAGAAAGAGAAAAAAAAATTAGGTAATAAAAGAAGCCAATAGAAAAAAAAATATGTATGAAAAATAGAAATATATTAATTAACTTTTATATAGAGAGTGAATTTTGACTTTCTACATGTAGTTCTATTTTTTACCATCACTTTTTATAATAAAGAGTTTAGGTTAAATAAAAAGTGGATTGAAGATACTCTAATTAGTTTCATCATAGAATTAATCTTTAAATGCTTAAAAAATAAAATAAAATAAAATAAAAATAAAACTCGTTAGATACATATATTTGCATATAATAACAACTTTAATATAGGTAAAATTATTCCCATAATTGAATACTTCGGGCACTTCTATTTCTATTATATCAACATGTAGGCGATCAGAATAAACCGTTTATATAAAATGCCTTGCTCGTGATTTCTCATTGCAGAAACTCTACCAGCTGCCTTCAGGTTCTCGGTTTTGTGACAGATCACATCTGATCCAAAGAAAGATAGTCCAAAAATCAGGATAGTAGTTACTTTGCTTTGCTTCACATATTTGTATATTAGCTCTTTACAATGTAACCATCAACAAAACAAAAACCATCACGATTCTTGAGGATTTGCCATAATCTTTATCAACATCTTCTCTGATGTTAAATCTGCCTCACAGGAACTTGAATAAGTGGACTGCCATAGATCATTTGGCAAAGACCTATATGCAAAAATACCAAAAATAAACCCAAGAGCGTGGGTAAAGAAGGTGGTTTATTAGCCAGTTTTTTTGTTCACTCTTGCCCTGTCACTGAAAAACCTGAAAGTCCCATTATTAGAAGATAAAAGTTTTCTGCGAAAATGTTGGACATGAATGAGTTTATCCACTACTGTTACCACTCCCACAAAGAGAAATTTCCTCTGCTTCGTTTTCAGACCCACTACTTGCTGTTCCCTGCTCTGCAGCAAAATCAGCACATTCTTGCAGCTTCAATGCAAGCTCAAGTTTCTTTAATACATTTGATATTGTTGGCCGTTCATCCCTGAGATCATGCAGACATGTTATTGCAGTCTTTGAATATACCTTCAAACATTCTGGCGCAATTTCACGAATAAAATTCGGATCAATGATTTGATCAAGTGTACCTTCTTTAAAATGTTGTCTAGCCCACATAACCTAGCCATGTTTTTCCTCTTCTAGCTTCATATCAACTGCTAGTCTAGCATATAGTACTTCAAACAACAATACGCCAAAAGCTAAATACATCAGATTTCACACTTAGATGGTTAGTGAAATAGCAGTCAGGATCTAGATACCCAAAAGTACCCTTCACTTCTGTGGTTACATGGCTTCGAGATAGGCTTGCAGGGCCTAATCTTGACAGTCCAAAATCAGAAACCTTAGGCACCCAATTCTGATCAAATAAAATGTTGGAGCTCCTTCAATCGCGATGGATGATACAGTGATATGTACCTGTATGAAGGTATTTTATTCCTCGAGCTGCACCAATGCAAATCTTCGGCCTTCGTCTCCAGGATATTGGAGGATTATGGTTATGATAAAGGTGATCACGAAGCGTTCCTTTAGCCATATAGTCATACACAAGGATCATGAGATGTTGATCATTGTAGTATCCAATAAGAGATACTAGATGATTGTGTCGGAGCTTTGAAAGCATTTCAATCTCTGCGCAGAATTCACGAGACACTTGGCTTGAAGTTGGCTTCAGAGCTTTAATGGCTACTGGTGTTTTTTCACTGTCAATGTATCCTTTGAATACTCTACAAAAACCACCATCGCCAATTACCAGATCCCTGTCATAGTCGTTCGTGGCATTTCTGATCTCTTCAGCTGTGAATAGGCGACAATTCCTTCAGGCAAGTGCTTAGTGCTCTCCTTGCTCAATCTTGTATTGTAGTGCTTCTACAATACCAGAAAATTGTGAAGCCAACGAGGATTAACACCATGATCAAGCAGTTATACCTCCGGTAATCGTAATGATTTACTGTATTCGAGTGCCTTCATTTCTCGGCTTGGGGTATTTAGTAGTTTGGCTATTGCTGTAGGAACTAAAGCTTCATGGATGTGTCCATCAAGATTGCCATCGGTGTTGTTAATCTTGAACAGCTCTAGTCCATTCAAGATTGGGCCCGATTTGCCTGTAGAATGAAGCGAAATAAAGAGGTTGTTATTCTGGATAATGCTTTTATTTGGAATCATCACGACATAGTCCTTTGATGGAATTCCAGTGCCACCAGCCCAACTAATTATGTCAGCAAAAGTTTCAACCATTTGATTTGCAATGAAAAATTTAAACATCCTGCCTTCCCTTTTTATTTTCTGTTGCGCCTCATAGAAAAAAGAATCTTACTAGATGCTTAAATCCAGCATCTACAGGTAGGTTCCATGTAAGATGGAATTGTTGTAAAGTTGATGATAGCAGATCTATTCGTATGTGTGGAACTTAAATTTGATACCAAATTGTTGTCCTCAGACCAAGTCCGAAACATGCCCGAGTCATTTACTGGTAATATTGAGCTGCCCCCAACATTTAATCCATGAACCATCGCAAGAGCTATGTTGTTCTGAAAAAAGAATCGGTTATATTGACCAATGAGTTGTATACCCTTACGTCTTGAAGAAGCATATTAGAAATTACTAGGCATCGACACAACCTTGATTCCATTGATAAACCCATAAGCACCATTTAAGTTTCCTGGAGTGAAGGTTATGTTTAAAAGCTGAGCATATTCTAAACTCAAGCAGAATTCCTTAACAAAAGAATTTGCAAAAGGGGAAGGGATGAAGTTGCTAAGGAGAGTGAAGGAATAATTGTAACACTGAAGACGACCTTAGACCCATTGAACCCCTCCGCTGAATTTCGATTGAAGTACAACCTTATTAATTTTTGTCCTGGACTAACAGGAAAAGAGTAAGTTAATGGAAAATGAAAAATTATGACAGTTTCATACGGGACAGGATCACCGGAGGCTCGTAGATCAAGGGTTTTATTTGCAATATTTGCATCGTTTGATACAGGTGAAGAAGCTAAATTGCACTCAGTATCTCCAGTCCACACATGACCATCCAGGCCGGTTGAGTTGGCTGTGGCACCACAATTAACAAGGATGTTATCAGTGGGGCAGAAGACCTCTGGCAAGCGGCTAGAGACTATGAGTGCAAGATATTTGAGAAAGATCAAGAGGAAAAATCTAAAAATTTTGTATGAAATCAGCATGGAGAAGAAGGCGGTCACTAATAAGAATAGGATAATTAAGTAGAGATTAATACAAGCTGAAGTCCGAGTAATTGCCACGCAAATTGATTGGGGAGTTAATATTGTTGGGAAAATTAACAAAGTTGGGCGCAGCCAAATAATATTCACAAAGACAAAAAAAAAGAATTACTATAGAAATAATCAAACAAAAACAAATAAATAAATGGAGACGGTTAAGCCGGTCAATAGATGAGTAAAATATGTTGTAAAACTTTCCATATAAATAATGAAAATGACACCAATATTTTAATATGGTTAACTCTTAATTCTTGGGCTATGTCCATGGGAAAAAATTCAAATAATTCTTTCACTATAAAAATAGTAGGTATAAGAGAGTCTTCTGTAGATCAACACTAGAGATACACAATAAAAAAGTTTTCACCAAAATAGTGACACTCAAAGTGTTTCCTAGACAACCCAAAAATAATTATCTCACTATTTTATCGCTTACTCTTTGAGAAAAATTTTTCAAACCCTTAAAACTCTCTCACACTCATCAAAGCAAAATTGCTTTGGTTACCCTCACAAGCACATGATTCTATACACACCCGGTCCGATCGACCCATTAATCAAGGGTGGACCGTGGGTGCTCGATTTGATCGGCCCACAATCAAGCCCGATGATGAGAAAGCTCAAAGTTTGAATGCAAGGGGGAAGCCCGATATCCTCTTGAAAATGAGCCCAAAAGCCCAAAACCCTTTAGAACTAGCCCAAGCCTCTCTGGCCCACCAGGCCCAATGCAAGGCAGGCCAAAGAGGTGACGCCTCTATAAAGAGGCAATCGCCACATCGTAGAGGTGCTACCTCTATGGCAGCCACTTGTCTTTACATTAAATGCAGTGGTGACAATGGTGGTTGATGGTGGGCCCATATAGACGGCAGAGTTTAGCGTATGCCCAAAATTTTAGCAACCACAACACTGTTTAAGTTTAGGGCTCTAGAGAACACACTAACCACTATCACAAAGACATAGCGTGGAAATGAGGAATTGCTACCCAGGGTAATAGCTAGGACAAATCGAAAAAATAGTGGTACTCGATTCCCTAAAAGAAAACTAGCACCACAAACAGGAGATTCTGGGTATGGAATACCAACTTTTTTTAGTCTTCTGTTCATTTATAATTACTTTATGAATTACTAATTTATCCTCTATTTACATGCAATTTCATATAAACCCTTAGAAATAATCAACTCCAGGCAAACTAGTCATGAAATATACAAGTAAACAATGCATTCATCACAATCCCTATGTTAGTCTAATATACATTGATTTTAATTAAATGAGCTAAATCTACATATTTTATTTTACAAGTGAGCCTAAAGAGTAAAAAGTCTAATTCCTATTTAATTTTAATTAAGTGATCCTAAGTCTATTTATTTTAATTCTAAAAATGGGTCTAGATCTACAACTTATGAAGTATTTAATTTAATGGACCTAATTCTACATATTTTTAATTCTAGAATGACCTTAAATTTACAAATTATGGAAAAGGTTTAAATTAAAATGGCTTAAGTCTAAGATAATTAAATTAAACTAGGTGAGTCTATGTCTAATTAACTAAATGGGCCTAAGTTATCTCTACCCTAAGTCTAATTAATTATGGGCCTAAAGATACATTTTATTAATTAAACCTAAAAAGAAACTATAATATCCTGAGTTTTTAGATATTTTTAAACTGCATCGGGATATGCAGTGTTAATAATTTTTACATATATATGATTATTTAATGAGTTTATTGATTATTAACGTCATTTTAATTATTTTATATTATTTTAAGTTCTTTACGTAAAATTTTTTCGGGAATTTTATTTTCAGGAAAATTAAAACGTAAATAATTTAATATTAATCATTCTAAATAGTTTTACGAATTTGCATGAACTCATACATAATTTTAAAGTGTTAAATAAAATGCATATATGTACATTTATTTAAATTAAATTAGGGTTTAATTAATTAAATTAATTGTTATTATATAGTTTTAATATTAATTAATTAATTATATATGTGTATATATTATTAAAATATGTGTGTGGTGAGTATTTATTGTGTGTGTGATATTATATGATGTTATATGATATTATAATATATAGTATAGTTATATATATACATATTTATTTATCAAAAAACAAAAGTTCACATTATTTACAGATATGCTATTGTCTTCACCTTCTTCATCCCGATCGTCTTCCTCATCATTCTGCCGCCTGTCACGCCGTTCCTTCACCACCAGTGTGCCTCTTGGCTTGCCACCACCACCTCTAGCCATTCCCGCTGTCTGTAGCCTCTATTTCCGGCGTGTTTTGATCGAAAAATCCTTGAGAAGCCGAAATTGATCTAACCATCGATCAAGCCAATTCCGGCCACCAAACTCGACGCCACCAGTCTTTATCTTCTCCTTGAGCTCCGGTGAGTCCATTTCCAATCTTTGTTTCACTTGAAATGGTCTAGATTTTCCTAGGTTTTGATTTTGCATTTTCAGCCACTTTAAGTTTTCAAATTTTTTTGAGCTTCGATTTGTATGATTCAAGCAAACTCCCTTCAAAAGCTTTGATCCTAGTAGCTTAATCTATACTCTGTAATTTTTTTTTGGAATTTTTGGGAATTATTTTGATTTTTTGTGAATTTTTTATTATTTTATTAATATTTTCTAATTTTTGAAAATTAATTAATTAAATTATGAAATTGTGTTTTATAGTGTTTATAGGTGTTAAAATAAATTTTAGAAATTTATTTGTAATTTTTGTGAATTTTATATATTTATTTTGAATTTATTTAGTTTTTGTAATTTTTGAAAAATTAGGTTAATTATGTGTTTTATTGAAATTAATTAGTTAATTGAGTATATTTATTGATATTATTGAATTATATGTTGAGAAAATTTATTTTGAGTAATTATATTATTTTTGGTGAATTTTTGGATTAATTTTAGTGAATTTATATAACTAGGGGTAATTTGGTAATTTGACACTAAATTGGCTAAAAATGTAATTAAATTGGTTTTACTAGTTATTTAAGATATAAAAATGATTTCCACAAATTATTTAGTATTTTTAACTAATTAAAACTATTTTTCGTAAATTATTTTTAAATTATATATAATATATAATTTTTCTAAATAAATGAGTTTTTTATCAGTTTTTAACGTGTTTTAGGGTTAATTATGTAACTTGGATTTATAAAATGTATTTTTATTATTAAAGGGTATTTTTTGGTATTTTTGTGATTATTATGTGAATTATGAACCTCAATCAGTGAAATTGTAGTTTGGAGTCCGACCGAGGGATTGTGAATTGTGTATTGTATTTATTTGAAGTGTATTTCTTTGCAGGACCGGCTCTACTCTTTGAGTAGAGAGATGTCCATTTTACAGGGGGAGGTTCTGCCGAATTTTTGGTAGAATTCTCGTAAAACGTGATATCCGGTCGAATTCTGATTCTAATTCCATGTCTAAGATTCTAGATCGAGTCTTTAGAATTTTCGCTAGATTTATTATGATTTCCTATTATCATTTGTTTGTTTAGTTACACCGAGACCGAGGCCTAGTGGACTAGGCTCATCGGATCCATCTCGAGGAGCGCAATAACAGTGAGTTGTTATTATATATATATATATGTTTTAGGGTGCATGTTTTAGAAATGTATGGTTTATTTTAATAAAGTATGCATAAATAATTTAAGTATTACTTAGGTTTATTTTCGGAATATTTTAAACTATATGCATGTTTTGTTAATGATTTATACTTAAAATGTTTTTAAGTATATTTCTAGTTCATTTTGTAATTAAATTGGATTTATTTGACGTATATATACTCGGAATATACCTGGTTTATTTTTGGTATATTTCTAGTATATATATGGATTATGTTGCTATTTTATTCAAATTCATGCATCATTTATTTATGAATGTATGTTTTATATTAAATTAAGGATATCAATAGAACGTGCTACCTAGTGGGCAACACTAGGACCGAGTACGTACCGGTACGCTAATAGCATTTAGGCTATATTACTAACCTATTTATGGATATTGATTGTAATGATTTGATTTGATATCTAATGTGATTTGAGAGTGTGATTGCTGGAGCTCGATTGACTAAGTGTCTTAGGGCCAATCACACTGACAGTCAGACTGCTGGAGCTCGGTTGACTTAGTGACTCGGGGTCAGTCTACTGTCCAAATGGAACAAGTGAATATATTTGGAATAAGTGAGCCTGTACGGCTAGAGTGTTGTCTAGCACTGTTTTGAGGTTGCGATTTTCTAGGGTTATATTTGATCCTTCATAAACAGTGATTTTTAGTAAAATATATAAATGATTTTGCTGCATCTATGTGTATTTGCTTGTATATATATTTATTATATATACTATTGACTGTGTGCATTATCATTTAGCTATGCATGTATATATATTATAATAATTCACTCAATGAGGTCTGACTCCCCTCCGTTGACTATTTTTCATGAGAGTCATTGTCTTCAGACCTCAGTAGTAGACCTTTACACCAGATTTCTTCTGCCCCGACTTCACAATGTAAACTGCTTACCTGAGCTTTATTTTATAATATAGACACTGCAGTAGTTGTAAAATTGTTGAGGGGTTTATGTATTATATTTGTATGAGTTATGTATTTTAAAGATTTGAACTGAGATTTGTATTAAAGATTATTTATATATGAGGATGAGTTTGTTTATTTAAAAAAAAGGTGGATTATATTTATTTTATTTATAATATTCATTTCCACTGCAAGTTATGTTATTTATGCTATTATGATTATTGCATGTTTTATTTTATTTTAAGGCTTGCTACAGGTTCCGAATTTGAAAGAATTCCCGTTCCCTAGCGCCGATCATGGCCCCTGTTTTGGGTCGTGACAGAAACTCAATTTAAATGGGTTAAAGTCTAATGTGGGCTTAGGGCCCAAAACACATAAACATAAATAAACAAGCCCAAAAACAATAAAAATATCAAAACAAACAAATAAAAGATCAAACAATAAAATAAAAGATCAAACAATTAATTTAATTTTTTCTAAAAACCCTAATTTAATTAAAGTGACCATAAATGATAAAATAATCAATCAAGCAAACTAATTTCATCAACTTAAATCTAATTAAATTTTAATTAAATAACCTAATGATTCCTATAACCATTAATTTAAATTAATTACCCAATTGAAAACTCTAATTTTACTAACCAATTAATTAAAATAAAACACACAAGTACACACACTAAATTTCATTATTCCCTCTATTAGGGCTATTACAACGTACTAATGAGAATAAAAAAGAAAAGAAAATTAATACAACCCAAAATAAATAATAAAAAAATAAAATAATGATAAACAAACTAAATAAAAACCCTAGAAATTATGTTTAGCTACAAGGTTCCATTCATGGCATTCCATGGACCTTCATAGATTTAATTCTCCAAATATGATCATCATGTAATCTCCCCCATAATCACCATCATAAAAAGGGTAAAATAATGATTAGTGCATAAAATTATAATAAAAAATTAAGTAAAATTGAAATTTAATAAAATCAAAATAATAATAAAAGAAGAAATATAAAAGAAAATAAGGAGAAGATAATGTTTATGGATGCTTATGAATGGATTACTCCTCAAACTAGTAAAATCACCATTTATTTGTTAAATAGATCTTCAAAAACTTGTTATTCTTTTCTCCAAAAAGCCTATTGTCCTTGCTTCAAAGAAAAAATAACCAAAAATGTTTTTTTTAAGTGAAAAAAGAGAGAGTTCCAAATAAAGATAGAGGTCCTGAGAATTTCGTCCCCAGTATTCATTGTTCAGTCCTTGCTCTAGGAGCCTAAGCTTCCTTTTATAGCGAAAAAATAAGAAACCCTACGTACTAAGAGTTCTAATTTCGAAAGGACTTTATTTCCTGAAGAATTAGATAAATCCCAAAATGAATTTAAGAAAAATTTTTAACGAGTAAAAAATATATATATTTGTATGTTCTATAAGAATACAAAAAGGATGGAAAATATATAATTTCGACCGAAATTGTGTAATTCCAATCAAAATTGTGTAATTCCGACCAGAATTGTGTAATTCCGATTGGAATTGCGTAATTCCAATCGGAATTGCATAATTCCAATATATTTTATTTTTTTAATTTTTAATTTCCAAAAGACCCCTGAAAGAAATTAAAATTTTCAATTAGGCCTTAAAAGATATTACAATTAAGTCCTTAAAAAATAATGAAACTCTTTTTGAAGACGCATTTCAAACTTTTGAGGTTTCAAATTTCAAGTCTTGAAGACCTACTTATAATGTTTTCATCATTGGAGTCCTTTATTGCATCCATATTTTATTATCCCAAAATTGGGTTTTTACAATTGCCCCCATTTGTCGTTGTTTTCTTGACAAATTGCGACAAAGCAATTAAACACACAATTTCTTATGAACTAAAGTTCGGGTACTTACCTATGCTCCTTGAGGTTTATGCTTGTAAGCGATTTTTGGTTCATAATAAGTGCTTATGTTTTCGCACAACACTAGGCATAAACTTAAAACATTTAAGGAAACACTACACTTAGATGTATAGCCTTTGATTGGAAGGATACATCACACTCAGTTGTATGATGTTGACTATATTCAGTCGTATAGTCCGGATTGGAAGGGTGCATTGTACTCGATCGTACAATGCTGACTACACTCAGTTGTATAGTATAAATGGGAGGATACATTGTACTCGGTCATATAATGTTTACTACACTTAGTTCTATAGTATGAATGGAATTGATACATTGCACTCGGTCGCATAATGTCGACTACACTCAGTCACATAGTCTAAATTGGAATGACACAACACACTCGGTCATATGATGTTGACTATACTCAGTTGTATAGTTCGATTTAAAATGATACATTGCACTCGATCAGACAATATCGACTACACTCGGTTGTATAGTCTGATTTGAAATAATTCATTGTACTCGATCATACAATGTCGACTACACTTGATTGTATATTCTGATTAGAAATGATACATTGCACTTGGTCGTACAATGTCGACTACACCTAGTCGTACAATGTCGACTACACTCGGTTGTATAGTCTGATTTGAAATGATACATTGGACTTGGTCATACAATGTCGACTACACTCGATCGTATAGTCTGAGTTGGAATGACATATCACACTCGGTCGTATGATGTTGACTATACTCAGTTGTATAGTCCGATTAGGAATACACTACACTCGATCGTGTAGCATTGATTTCTTATATGTTAACAATTTAATAATTCAAGGAATTATCAAATCATGTGGCTTTGCAATTTAGGACTAAATTGCAAAAAAAGCTTTGGACTTGAATGCAAATGAAGTCAAGGGACTAAAGTGGATGTTTTCCACTTTAATATATACCCTGCACTTTGTCGATTCATTTCCCATTTCTTTCATTCTCTTTTCCTTTTTTTTCTTTCTCTTGATTTTGAAATCTTACTTCTTTAATTATTCTTTCATCTGATCTCCAATTTGGAATCTGTCTGATCCTATGGCTCACCTAGGATGCATTTTACGTGCAAGCAGCTCTAGGCAGTTAGATCATGTCATATCTCAACTACATTTCACTAAAAATAGTATGGGGCTCAATAAAGGGGAAGAGGTGCTCCTTTTGACTTGGTTGCACCTTCACATATGCTCACAGGCTGGAGATGAGGTAAATTTCTCTTCTGTTTTTAATTTTGCAAAAAATATATTTCTATTAATACATTAGCATATTTATGCATGCAATTATTGAACATCTTGTATACTAATTAGACAAAATTATATGAAATTGTCAATTTTGAAATAAAATTTTACAAAATTGGTTTTAAAATGTTAGAGGACTAACAAAATTTAAATAGATTTTGAATTTTCGGTCGAAAATCTGAATTTTAGATTAGAATTTTTAGATTTTTGATTGGAAATCCGAATATACTGATCGAAAATCTGGTCAGAAATCCAATTTTTTTATCTTTTTTTTTTTAGGATAGAAATGAAAATAAACAAAATCAGAAGTTAGTAAGTAAGGTAATTTTTTCCTTTTCTAAATTTTATTCAGAAACCACTGAAATTCTTGGGTTGCTTTCATTTGGCTTGAGAACTCTTTCATGATTTATCGGTAGAGTTAGTACAACACATCTTGGCATTTGGCTTATGACACTTCATTGCTACTCTGTTGACTGCTTGAGGTAGGTCAGATCACTATTCACTTTTTGATCTTATTGAGAGGTGGATGGATACTACTCACACCTTCCACACGCGAGTATGTAAGTTGACTATTTCTCCCACGAGCTTTTCTACTATCACTAGGATCACCTTCTGGGGTACCCCAGTTCCTTTTGATATCCATTATTATACTCTTCCCTAGGATGCTAGGAGTTGTTATGTTCGTGACTTGCTCAGGTTTGTTCCAACATGGAAGAATCGACATAATGTGCTTATTTTTTCTCTTGTTTAAGATTTCAGGAGGTTACCTACTACCATACCCTGACAAATCCTTCAGAAGGTGAGATGCTTCTTGTTAATACTGTTAGGCACTACCCTTTTCTATGAGACTGGCCATGAGGTTATCATTGCACTTCTTGGTCCTCTTCAGGATCTTGTTAGAGTAGCTACTTTTAATTGGGGATCCGCAGCTCTTGCCTATCTCTACTAGAGACTGGATACTGCCTATAGAAGTGTTGTGATGATGTGCGACTTCTGGCACAATTTGCATGTGCGCCTCCTTTATGTCTTCTACTCCTTTTTAATTTTTGCTCCATTACAGCTCTCTTTCACTCAACTATCTTTTCCTTTTCAAATTTAGGGCACTAAGATCGGGCTAATATAAGGCTTTAGCATTGTTAACTTTGATAGGAGTCTTCCATTGATGCAGAGATGGGGTTCTTCCCATCTTACTTCTGTCAAGTACAACTTATAGACTTATCGAGACCAGTTGAACTCTTTAGAGTGGGACTTGGTAAAATAAATTTAACTATTAGCATTTGGTAAAATAAATTTATGCTACAGTGAGGCTCGAGACGATGAGGATTTTGCTTCCTGGTTATAGTTACTAAATGTGGTATATATTAGAAATCAATTATGGTATTTAGATATAAATACATTTGTAGTAAGCACAAGTCTAAATAGAGTAAATTTCAAAAATTTACTCATCATAACCCTTCATAAAATGAAGAATTTCATTTGCCTAGGATTCAAATTACATTGAAATACACAATCAAATAAATTAAGCAATATACAAACAAATAATTAAATAATTATAAGTTTGTAAACTTACTTGTTGTAGAACTTAGCCTTCCTTTTGTTCAATTCCTTGAATCAAATGCTTAGCCCTAAAAATGTAAGGCCTCTAGTTTAAAACACCAAAGCCTTATCTATCACTTACTTATGTTAATTAAACTTAGTAACTTGTACTAATTTAATTAAGAGCACAAGTGTAGAGTATATGTTTAGTATATGTTGTGTTTATTTTTGGTTTATGATCTTATCATAACCAAAATCACTTAGTGATATTTCTTGACTCTTTAAGCAAAAACTCACTTAAGCATTATTTTGCTTCTTACTATCTTATCAAGTCACTTGACTTCCCTTAGATAAATGAAATGATATATGTGTAGTAATTTTCCACTAAGGAAACAAATGCATTAATTAATTAAGTGATTATTAAGTGTGCCACCTTAGGTATACACCTAACCATCCAAATGATTAAAATGACACATTAGGCATACTTTAGAAATATCCACTTAATTAATATGCCACCTTGCTTAATTCAATAATTGAGCTTGCCACCTACACATATTAATGTATAAATTTGTATGTAAAGTATACATCAAATGTATTATTTTACATATTAAATTATACATATACATAGATTTGGACTTTAATTAATCTTTGGTCCAAAATAAAATTTTGGCCTATGTCCAAACCAATTTGGACCATTAATATAAGTCCATAAATAAATAACAACATATATATATATATATATATATATATATATATATATATATATTTATTAATTTAATATATATTAATTAATATCCAATATTAATTAAATATTAATTAATAAATAATACTCTTATTTGAATTAGATTTCATGATATACTAGAATCATTGTTCAAAACATTAGTATAATTCTATTAATCTTGATTAATTGATTAAACTCTTTTAATCATTAATTAGATTAATACTATAGTGAATAAATAAAACTCTATTAGGTGTGACTTACTAGGTTCATGTCTAAATGGCAATGAGAAAATATAATATTAACATTTAATATTATTTGAAACTCTTTTCAATTCTAAATGTGAAAGTCCCAATTATTCACATTTAGTTCTCATATGCTGTGAGTGACCCCTAGTATCGATATCACAACTACCCAATTAGAAATGAATACATATCATGATTCGCACGAACTTGATCATAATTACCATGCACTAAATTCCTTTTATTAAAGATCCCAATATAGCCTAGAGTCAAGGTATTATCAAACTCTAATAGCTTTATTATATGACCTCATCTTAAGTTTTAATTCTTGATAAAATACAATAAATACTAGAAATCTTTCTAGTATTAAAACTCTTTTTTAGACTGTGTTGTATTTATCCTAGCCAGGAATTTATTAATTAAGAATAAACTTAGATAGCATAGGATCTATCCCAGTTAACACCAG
The DNA here is from genome assembly GCA_947683625.1 of Mallotus nudiflorus. NCBI lineage: Eukaryota > Viridiplantae > Streptophyta > Magnoliopsida > Malpighiales > Euphorbiaceae > Mallotus > Mallotus nudiflorus. Next base: position 92,672 of record CANTUR010000918.1, read on the forward strand.
GTAATGAATCCTATATTGGTTAAACATTCATCCCTACATTTAACTAATTAGAGCCACCATACGCCATATACCCATGTGATGATTAACATAAGTATGCATGTAAGCGGTAACAAACTCTAACCACATAAATGTGGATGACTATGACACCTGAAGTCTAAGGACTATATGCACCATTATAATCTAGATTGTGATTGTTGATTATATGTGAATATCCTTGCAATCACAATTCTAATGTCACTGTTCTATTAACCCATCCAATGAGTATCCGCATGTCTATTCTGATCACTCATATCAAGTAGCATAAGATTCACTACCTCCCACTATTAGTTTCTCACACTAATCAAGGAAAATAGACAGAGGTGATAGTCTAATTAGTATTATCCAAATATTAATTAATCGACTATGAACAATTTATAGTAAATGTACTGAATAAATTTGTAACTCGTATTATCAACTCTTTGATAATAAATTTATTCAACATAATACTAAAGGAAAAATACTTAAAAAAAATAACATATTTATTTAAAAGAATATTTTATTGCCTCAGGGATTATTTACAATGTCTAAATAATTACAAGAATGCCATTAGGGCATACCTTATACTAACAATATTTAGGTGAGTGTGTTTATCATTGGCATATGGGACCTTCTAGGAGGCGTGTTCCTTCTTTTATTCCCTCTTCTATACTAAGGAGTTATAGTTTGACTAGCCTTGAGCTTAGAGCAACTCTTGAGGGATATGATGCTTCGACACTGCTCAAGCATTCTCATAACTATCAGGAGTATATTCAAGAGAATATCCTAGAGTAGGTTCCCTTAGATCCAGCTAAGGTATGCTTTTCGTTACCATTCCTCCTTATTACTATCTCACTTCATTCTCCTTTGTCACTATGCAGGTTGAAGATGTTACTGGTGTTACTATAAATGATGAAATTGAGGGTGGCACTAAAACGATTTAGCAGGAGGTTAAGACTACTCATCATAATGAAGCTGCTTGAGGTGATACTTCCTTGAGTACCATTTTGGGCAATATTCCCCTGCTTTATAGGTCTATGTACTATTGGGCTCTTACGGTGTAGACTCTCGTTGAGTAGCACATGTACCTTGATACAATTCAAATTCCTAGCTTTTCTCCTTTTGATCCTTCATATGTGAGCATATTCTTGCATTTTCAAACTTGTATAAACTGACACTTGTTGCTAAATTAGTATATGTCATTTATAGATCCCTCAGACACAGGCAGAGTATCTGTATGGACTTGCCTCATCACAAAAGTTATTTATTATACAAATCATGAATAGTTGGCAGGTTAGTATTTATAATGAGTATGCAAATGTATACATGTTATGCATGATTTTAACTATCCTTAATGTGACAATGTTATGTTGGAGATCTGGAGAATGATGAGAGGCTTCGTAGATAACTTGCTAGTCTTGGCTTTTACGTTCATGATGCTAAGACTTCTATGCCCCTAGATCAGAGCGATGATTCTATTAGAGGATGGAGTCCTTGGCTAGACATTGGAGCTTAGGATGACTGATCTTTCATCTTTAGAACTTGTGTTTTTATGACTATATTTTCTTTTTTTCTAAGAACTGTTATCCCTTTTCTATATGGATTATGCACTTTTATTTTGGATCGAACCCTAGAATTTAATGAATCTTCTTTTTAGTCAGAAATCTTGGAAATCTAATAGGGATTATAGATTTCTGATTAGATTTCTAAAATTCTGATAAGAATTTTAGATTTTCGATTGAATTTTTGGAATTCCAATGAAAATTCTAGATTTCTGATAAGAAATTTGACTCCAGCTCTGTGCTCCTTTTCTGTTCTAGTTTCTAATTTGAGTTCAATCAGCACATGTAAAATCCTAATCCCTTCATATTCAGAATCCCATCCATATTAAACCTTTATGCATGTATAAATAGCTTGTCAAAGGGTAGTCACCCACTACTGTCTTTTGTTTGCTAATCATGACCCAAGTCACCCTTAATTTGATGAAGAAATTTTTCAAAAGCTTTAATGGGGATGATTGGAATAGACTGCTACCCTATCATGTCAAACCTTTCAAATCCCTTCAGCATCTAAAAATAGACCATAATTTTCTTCATGCGACTGCCACCTTTTAGGACATCAAAGACCATATATTTAGATTCAATGGACAAGAGCTGTGTCTATTAATCAAGGAGTTTGCTACTATCCTTAGCTATTCTTCAGACTCGATTGCTATGATTGCTCTTCCTGATCTTGGCATACAGTTTCCTGGTAGATTAATGACATTCTTTGATATGCCCCTAAGTGACATTTACATGTACGTACATAACTCTGGGACTATCAGTCTTTCTTCTTTGATAACTTCTTCTGGGACTAAGGATAAGAATAATACAGCTTGGATTAGGACTATTTCTTTTTGCTTATATGCCCAGTTTCTGCTAGTGGCTTCTCATGGAGATGCTAACATTAGAATTGTAAGTATCCTAGAATAAGTAAAAGTTAGAGTTAACCCTGTGCCTGTCATACTTACTGAACTATCATTGGATTAGATAATTTTAGGGTTCAAAATCAACTCTCAAGTAGTTTGCTTCTCCTTCAGGTATGCAGCCCTTTTTTTTTTGCCTAAGTTGCTATTTCAGGTTTTCAACTTAGCTCTTTTTTTTAGATTTGTTTATAGGAGAAATTGAGTCTACTTAATCCCCCCACCAATGCCTTCATTTATCAACTTCATCATTTACAGTCTCATCCATTGAAAATGAAGGACATGCATACTATAGATCAATGGATTGATTGGATGAAAGGCATAGCTGACACTGAGATAACATGGATCTATCTTTAGTGGAAATTAAAGTTTGTGACCATCAACCTGTATGACCACTCTGTTCCTGTTTCAGGGTTACACTTTTTGACCTTCTTTTCCTCGTCACGCCTTTGTCCTCAGTACGGTCATCCATAATTTATTATGACTGTTATACCTTGCTTCGAAGGCTTCCTCCTGAGGCAAGATTTATTTGACAAAATGAAGAACCTGTAGCCTCATAGAGCATTAGAGCAGAATATGCATTTGGATGTTGATATGGCTACTGATGACAATTACAAGGCTTGGGTTATTATACAAGCTACAAAACCACCAGGATTCTCTAAGTACCAAAGGACTCAAGTATTGCTAAATGAGTCACAGAAGAAGAAACAAAAACAAAAATAGTATAGTGATCTCATAATTTTGGTTTTTTAAGCTCTCATGTTTTTTTCCTTTAAGTCTTTACACATTGTAATAAAAATAGAATATGAAATATTCAAAAAAAAATTTCATTTCAATTTTATTCATTAACTAGGGCCAAAATGAGTACATTTATTACATCACATGACATAACTCTTGTTGGATTTTCTAATTGAACATTTTTCTCTCACTTTTATTACCCTAATTTTTTCCTGTCAACCTTGTACGTGTTTTTTGATAAGCGAGATCACTTCTTTTACCTTATTCCCTAATTTTTTGCATGTCATCCCTTTGTAGGTTTTCTGAACAGCAGGAACATCCTAATTTTTGTCTGACTATCCTATTCAGGTTTTCTAGCCAGTGAACTTTTTTTTCAAGGTCATATTTCTTGAGGCGATCCAAGTTGATTGGTTTAGTGAACTCATTTCCTTCTAAATCTAATATCTTTGTAGCTCCCTTAGGTAGGATTGTCTTGACTAGAACAACCCTTCCCAATTTGGTCTGAATTTTCCTCTTAGATCAAACATCAATACCCCTAACTGTTTTAGTACTATATCTTTAGCCTTTATCTTTTTGGGTTTGATTTGCTTGTTATAGGCTCTTGCTATCCTTCTTTGATAAATTTAAGTGTGAAGTAGAGCCTGTATCCTTTTCTTATCTAAAGACATGAGGTGGTTGTATCTATTTTGCATCCATTTACTCTCAAGGACTTTTGCTTCCATAACAACCCTCAAAGATTAATTTTCATCTCTATAGGAAAAACTACTTCACAACTGTATATTAATGAGAATGACATATGTCCTGTAGCAGTACACATTGTAGTTCCATATCCCCACAAGGCAAAAGGAAGATACTCATACTAGTCTTTATGCATTTTCACCATCTTGGAGAGGATTCTCTTTATATTCTTATTTGCTGCTTCAATTGCACTATTAGCCTAAGGTCAATAAGGTGAGGATTTATGATATCCTATATCTCTATAATAATTCAGCTATCTCTGCCTGATACTGAACACCATTCTCCATCATAACATGATATGGGATCTTATACCTACAAATAAGATTCTTCTCAATGAATATTGCCATCTGTCTAGCCTTCAAGGTACCAAAGGATTCTACTTCTATCCATATAGAGAAATAGTAGATTGCCACCACTATATATTTATGCCCATTCGAGGCAGTTGGTCTTATCTCCCTTATACCGCAAAGGGCTATGGAGATGTTAAACTAGTTAGCACTGTAGGGGGAAGATGGTTAAGGTTTCCATGTATTTGGCATTGATGAGATTGTCTCACTATCTAGATATAGTTTCTTTCCATGCTTATCCAATTGTACCCCAGTCAAATTATTTTCATCATCAGAATCATCCCATTTATATGAGATCCACAAACCTCGACATGATTTCTCTCTTCGCCTATTCTACTTCATCGTTCTTGAGACCTCTTAGCTATATTCCATCCAGCATTCTTCTATATAATACCCCATCATGACTTGTGTAATGACGTGTAAGAACACACATGGCATATTTTTCTTTAGAAGTTGCTTCATCTGGGTATTTCCTTTCCTCGATGAATCTTTAAATGTCATAAAACCATGGCTTTTCTTCTAGGCTTATCTGAATACTTATAATTGATTCTTTACCATAACATGGAGCTTTCATTTTCATTATCACCAAAGGCTTTATCATGAACCCCATTAGTTTATCCTACATTAAAGAGAACATCGCCAAGGCATCTACCATTTGATTCTCATCTCTTGGTAAATGCATGAAGAGACATTTAGTGAAATTTCTCATCAGCTTCTTCAAATAACAAATGTATAGTTTCAACTTCTTTTATGTTACTTCCCATTCCTTATTAGCTTAGCTAATGACTAACATGGAATCTCCATAAACCAGTAGGTCTTTAGCTCCCACTGGTAGTGCTGCTTCTAGCCCATAGATACATGCCTTATACTCAACCATGTTGTTTGTAACCTTGAAGTCCAATTTCTTAGCCATTGGGATGGTTTCTCCTCCTGGTGTGACAAGAATTACTCCTAGCCCTGCTCCTCTATTATTCATAGCCCCATTAAAATAAAGCTTCTATCCACATCGCTCTATTACTACTAAGTTCTTATTTGGAAACTTTAACTTCCACTGCTCATTTCCTTCGACTGCATTATGTGCTAGGAATTTTGCCACTGCTCATCCTTTGATTACCTTGGTATTGATGTACTCCATATCAAAATCTGTCAGAAGTACTAACCATCATGATGTCTTTCCAGTTATGGCTGGTGCCTAAAATAAGTACCTTAAAGAATTTATCTTTGAAACAACTTGTACTTTGTAGGACCAAAAATAATGTCTTAGCTTCTTTATAAGCTATATCATGATTAGACATGTCTTCTTCACAAGATCATACTTCTTTTCATATGCTAGGAACTTCTTGCTAAGATAATACACTATGTACTCCACCCCTTTTAGTCCTTCTTGTGCTAGCATTGCCCCCATTGCTTTTTCCCTTAAAGCCAAATATAAGATTAAGGGTTTACCTTGTCTTGGTGGCCTTAACATAGGTGGATTAGTAAGGTATTCTTTAATCTTATCAAAGGCTTTTTAGCATTCTTTGTTCCATTCCATGGACTGATTCTTCCTCAAGAGCTTGAGAATTAGATCGCAAATCATGGTGAGTTTCACCATAAACCTACTAATGTACTAAAGCTTTCTAATAAATCCATGAACTTCCTTTTCCATTCTTACTACTGGCATCTCCTGAATGGCTTTAATCTTATCTAGATCAACTTCTATTCCCCTATTGCTGACTATGTGCACTAGTAACTTTCCTAAAGTGACCGTAAAGATACATTTCTTCGAATTAAGCCTTTGATTGTATCTTTCTATTCTTGCCATAAACTTGTCCAATGCCTTAAAATGCCCTTCCCCGGTTCTTGACTTGACCATCATATATTTGACATACAATTCCACTTCCTTATGCATAATATCATGGAATAAAGTTGTTACTACACTATAATAGGTTGCTCTTGCATTCTTTAATCCAAATGGCATCACTTTGTAGCAGTATGTCCCCCATTCCATGATAAAAGTGATCTTGATATTGTCCATGACTACCATCATTATCTAATTATAACTTGAGAACCCATCCATGAAAAAGTACATTGCATTAGATGTTGCGCTGTCAACAATCATATCAATGTTGGGTAAAGGAAAATAATCCTTCGTGCATGGTTTATTCAGATCCCTAAAATCTACACACATTCAAACTTTTCCATCTTTTTTAGGAACAGGTACTATGTTTGCTAACCATTGAGGATATTCTACCACTTTTTGGAAATTGGCCTATATTTGTTCAGCGATTTCTTCCCTTATCTTTTCTGCCCATTCTGGCCTTAATCTATGAAGTTTTTTCTTAACAGGTTTAGCATCTGGATATATTAGACTGTGATGCTCTGTAATTTCTCTGTCTAGACCTGGCATGTACTCATAGGACCAAAGGAATACTGCCATTCTTTTTATTAATATTCTCTTTAATTTTTCCCTCTCTTCGGGAGTTAAATCATATGATATAGAAATATTCTTTGGTTGTTCAATCATGCCCATGTTTAATGAATCTAATTGAATAGAATTAATGTCAAACATGCATGATCAATCATTATTAGAGTGCATAAGACCATCAAAATCAACATCACACAAGTAAGTAAAACTAGAGATGATATCATTGATCATAAAAAATATATCATTTTTTTCCTTAAACATACCAGACATTATTATATTAGTTTCTTCATAAAAACATCATTAAAATAATTATTAATAATGTTAGCTAAAGCTAGTGGTGGTTCTTCGTTAGGTAGTAGATAGAGCAGCTCTTCAATGGCCTCAATGCCCATCTTCTCAACAACTTTCTTCATAACCTTGTCTTTGTTGTCTTGTACCAGACCCTCAACTATCTATTTCTTGAAGATCTCAAACCCAGGAACATTCACTCCAGCTATTTGGATAGGCTCCTTTTCACCTAAGTAGAACTTCTCTTTCCTTTCTTTGATAAAGTTATCCTGCAACGGTCCCACATTCTTTGAGAAGTTATTCTTGTCAAGAATCTTTCTTCTAGCACCTTTACTACAAAGCCCAACTTCTATATAGCCCAATCCTTTGGTATCATTTTGTCCTTTAAAATCTAGGAACTTTGGACTTACTTGCTCATTCTTTAGTAGTCCTTGTTTAGGTCGATAGTTCATCATCTTGATCATGCTCATAACCTTTGGATCCATCTCAATTTGATAAAAAATCATGGCTATTTGGAAACCAGGAGAGGTGACTACCTGCTTCTTACCATCCATAACTGCAAACATAGTCCTGCCCACACTAGCATATAAAGTTACAACTTCTCCATCCAATAGGGATTTCACATTTTTATGCATAGTTAAAGGTACTCCTCCCAAAGTATGATACTAAGGCCTACTTAAAAGCAAAGCGTAGGTGACAGGGATATCCAACATAGTGAATTCCACCATTTCCTCTATAGGTCTAGTCTTTACAGGAGCCATAAATGTTCCTTCTACATTTCTTATGCTATCATCATAAGCTTTGATTATAAGGTCAAATTTTATTGAATCTTCTACCTTCACCCCTAGATTATGCAAAATCTATAGCGAGTAAACATTAATTGCAGACCCATCATCTACCATCACATAATTAGTCTTCTTCCCTCTAACTTTAGCTAGGATGAACAGAGCTGTATTATGATTCCTCCCTTCCACAGGCTAATCCTCATCAGAAATGGTGATAACCCCATGTTTTTTCTTAGTAACCTTAGCCGACATTACTTTAGGGGTTGCAGTGGTGTCAATGTTCATCTTGGGTAAAGCCTTAACCAAAGCTTTCTTATGGCTACTTTAGTGCATCAAGAGCTCCCAAATGCTCACATTTGCTTTTGCTTTCTTAAGCTGTTCAAGGATCAAGTCATCATCATGCTCATCTGAGTCTTCTCTTTCAGTAACCTCCTCCCTCTCTATTGCCTTCTCTATTGGTTTATAACCTTACCACTTCTAATGACATGAATGACCTTTAGATTATCCACCCATACATTGTAGCCTTCAATGCCTTCTTCATCCGAGTTATACTAAATGTCTATAACCCCAATGGTACACTCTTTCTTTCCATCTTTCCATAATTCAACCATGCATTTTTCCTTATTATCTGGCGTCTTCTTATCATCAAATTCATTACCCCATCCAACAGGCATGATCGACTCAATGGGTATATCGAAAGAAGGTGGTTTAGAATAACACACTTTGTAGTCAAATTTGCTTGAAGGCTATCCCAATAAGTCTTCTATTCTCTCCTCATCTTTAGAGGCATTAAGGGGTTTCTCATTGGTTTTAAGGTTTAGATCATCATAGGAGTTAAGCATTTTTTCCTCACTAACTCTTGAGTTAATCATCATGGTACTTGGGGGTGGCATGTTTTAGTAATTTGGGAAAGGATTATTTTTGGTGTTTAGGTTTGGATTCGATTTCTCAGGGTCTGTGATTTTCTAGAGTCTATGAGGTTTTGAATTTCATGTTTAAGGCACATGTAAGAGTTAGTGAAATGGCTAGCAACTTGGTGAAATTTATAGTAACTATTTGGGTCGAAGCCAGGAAGATTTGGTTTTGGTGGTCTAGAAGGGGTTAAGGTCTTAAGGAGACCTTTTTGGATCAATTAGTCTAGAACATTAGATAAGGGCTGGTTAAAGTTTAAAAATTTCCTAGGTTGTTGAATAGCATGGACTCCTATATCCCGATTAGTATTTTCTTGTTGTATGCCCCCAACTGTGTAATTTCTCACTCTGGTGCTTTTAGTGATCTTCTTCTTCTCGCTTTCATTCTCTTTAGCTTGCAAACCATCATCATAAAGGTCTACAAATGTCTTAGGATTCATCATTTATAGCCTTTCAACTAGATTGTGTAACACATTTTGGACTATCATCCTAACTTAATCCTTTTTAGCCAACTTGTTCTTCATTAATCCTGCCTTATTCATGAACCTGGTAAGAAAATCTTAGAATGATTCATTAGGCTTCTATTTGGTCAATTCTAGTTCCTTAATAGGCACTTTAAGCCTAGTGTTTAGTCATATAGCTTATAAAAGTGGTACACAATTCCCTCCAGTCCACTCAGATAGATTTCTTTAACACATGATACCAATTGATAGCCATACCCTTTAAGGATAGCACAAATAACTTGGTAACCATAGAAAAAAGAGCCTTAATGGTTCTTATGGTAGTTATGTATTGACTAAGGAGGATCATCGAGTCTCCAGTACCATTAAACTTCTATAGTTGTGGCATCTTGAATTTATCAAGTAACTTATCATCCTTAAATTGCATCACATCATCAAAGTTAAATGAGTATCCAGTGCCCTATCATCTCTTCCATCTTGGACATCTTCTGAGTTAGTGCTTTCATCTGTTTAGATTCTAGCTCTTGCACTTGCTCAAGAGTTTCCCTTTTCACCTTTTCAACCGTGTAACTCTTAACATCCTCCAACTTTATTTCCATAGCAGGTATGTTCCTTGAAGCATTGTTAACAGGTGGTATACCCACAATAGGTGGATTAGCCGCAACGAGAGGTGTAGCAGCAGTAGGTGGTGGCATCAATCTAGCCAGAGCTTGTCTTAACTGATCTTGCATCATCATTCTCATGTCATCCATCAATGCTCCTTTGACATCCTCTAAAGTCCAGTTTCCTCCCTCTCGATGTTCCATTTCTTTGGCTTGTTCAGGCTGTGCAACTTCTAGGTAGAGTGGATTGATGGGGGTCCTTTCTAGTCTACTAAGGATTTTTTTTGCAATTGATTACGGACTTGAATTAGTTCTCACTAGCCTGCCACCTTTCCAACTCCAAACACAGGAAGACTTGGATGAATCTATGATGGTTGAGAAACAAAATGTTAGCATGATGCATGTAATGCATGTATGCATGATGCACGTGTTATGGAATAAGTACAAGTAATAATTAAGGCAAGTAACAAGTCATGTATATACATCCTTCCAACCTTATTCCTCCTACACACATATTCAATGGCGAGTCTCTTTTCCTAGGATTTTTTATCTTGGCATTAATATTAATGGGGGATATTAAATACTAAAGTGCATGCCAAATCTCTCAAAGTAGTAAAGCATAGAAACAATATTTCTAGGTATAAAAGCGTAGCCCAGTCTTTATTAGTCTTGATGGGCTTTTAATGTATGGGTTTGGGCCTTTATAGATAGAAATACCTAATGGTAACATTCAAAAGCAATTTTAGTAATCCTAAGGAAATAACTAGGCCCTTAGTAAGATGCCCTTTTTAAGACTTAAGTTACAGGCCAAGGTCAGAGGGGCCTGACATCCTTTGCAAACTCGAGAGAAGACTCCCCCCCCCTTTAGGACTTGGGTTATAGAATCTAGTCATATGAGCCTGGTAATCTCTCTTGAACCAAGTTAAGGCTAAGAGTGATGGTTAGTCAATTTACAATCCCATGAAGCTAGTGGAATCATGGAACTGTAAACCAATGCCATCGGTTAATAGGGACATCTAGAATGAATGCAAAAAAATAATAATTAATAAATTAATTCTAAAGAACATAAGTAGAATCAGTATCTCTTATCCCTAGTGGAGTCACCACTGTAGACAGTGAGGTTTAGCGTGCATCCAAGATTTTAGCAACTGTGACACTGTTTGAGCTCGGGGCTTTAGAGAACACACTAACCATTGTAACAAAGAAATGACATGGAGATGAGGAGTTGTCACCCAGGGTGAGACAAATTAAAAATATGGTGGTACTCGATTCCCTAAAAGAAAGCTAGCACCACAACCAGGAAATTCTTGGTACGAAATACCAACTTCTTTCATTCTTGTGTTCATTTAGAATTACTTTATGAATTACTATTATATCCTCCATTTACATGCAATTTCATATAAACCTTTAAAAATAATCAACTCCATGCAAACTAGTAATGAAATATAGAATTAAGCAATGCATTCATAACAATCCCTAGGGTAGTCTAATGTATATTGATTTTAATTAAATGAGCTAAATCTACATATTTTAATTTACAAGTGATTCTGAAGAATAAATGGTCTAATTCCTATTTAATTATAATTAAGTAATCCTAAGTCTATTTATTTTAATTCTAAAAATGACCCTAGATCTACAAATTATGAAGTATTTAATTTAATGGGCCTAATTCTACATATTTTAATTCTAGAATGACCTTAAATTTACAAATTATGGAAAAGGTTTAAATTAAAATGGGCTAAGGTTAAGTTAATTAAATTAAATTAGGTGAGCCTATGTCTAATTAACTACATGGGCCTAAGTTATCTCTACCTTAAGTCTAATTAATTATGGGCCTAAAGATGCATTTTATTAATTATACCTTAATAAAACCTAAATTTAAATGAGTTAAAGCCTAATGTGGGCTTAGGACCCAAAACATATAAACATAAATAAACAAGCCTAAAAACATTAAAAATATCAAAACAAAAAAATAAAAGATCAAATAATTAATTTAACTTTTTCTAAAAACCCTAATTTAATTAAAGTGACCATAAACGATAAAATAATCAATCAAGCAAACTAATTTCACCAACTTAAATCAAATTCAATGTTAATTAAACAACCTAATGATTTCTATAACCATTAATTTTAAATTAATTACCCAATTGAAAACCCTAATTTTACTAACCAATTAATTAAAATAAAACACACAAGCACACACACCAAATTTCATTATTCCCTATATTGGGTCTATTACAATGTACTAATGAGAATAAAAAGAAAATAAAATTAGTAAAATCGAAAATAAATAATAAAAAAATAAAATAATGATAAACAAACTAAATAAAAACCATAGAAATTATGCTACTATAAGGTTCCATCCATGGCATTCCATGGACCTTTATAGATTTAATTCTTCAAATATGATAATCATGTAATCTCCTCCATAATCACCATTACAAAAAGGGTAAAACAATGATTAGTGAATAAAATTATAATAAAAAATTAAGTAAAATTGAAATTCAATAAAATAAAAACAATAATAAATAAGAAAAATAAAAGAAAATATGGAGAAGATAATGCTTATGGATTCTTGTAAATGGATTGCTCCTCAGACTAGTATGATCACCATTTATTTGTTAAATAGATCTTCAAAAATTTGTTATTCTTTTCTCAAAAAAGCCTCTTGCCTTGCTTCCAAGATGAAATAACCAAGAATATTTTTTTTAGTTCAGCAAAAAAGAGTTCCAAATAAAGAGAGAGGTCTTGAGAATTGTGTCCCTAGTGTTCAGTGTTCAGTCCCTGCTCCAGGAGCTTAAGCTTCCTTTTATAAGGAAAAACCAAGAAAAGTTCTATGTAATAAGAGTTCTATTTTCAGAAGGACTTTATTTCCTGAAGAATTAGATAAATCCCAAAATGAATTTGAGAAAAATTTTTAACCAATCAAAACTCAAGAAAAAATATTTGCATTTTCTATAAAAATACAAAAAATGGAAGGAAAACATGTAATTCTGATAGGAATTGCATAATTTCTATCATATTATTTTGATTTAAATTATGTAATTCTGATTAGAATTACAAAATTATGATCGAAATTCTATAATTTTGATATATTTTATTTTATTTTTTATATTTTAATTACCAAAAGACCCCTAAAAGAAATTAAAATTTCAATTGGGTCTTAAAAGATATTACAATTAAGTCCTTAAAAACCAATGAAACTCTTTTTAAAGACGTATTTCGAACAATTGAGGTTTGAAATTTCAATTTTTGAAGACCTACTTATAACATTTTCATCAATGGAGTCCTTTGTTGCATCCATATTTTATTATCCCAAAATTGGGTGTTTACAGCCCACCCAAATTAAATTCAGTCTTTGAGAGGAAGAAAAAGAAAATTTTTGGGGAAGGGAAGAGCTATGACAAGCAATGATGAAATGGGGTAGTAAGGGCATGGTCTCGAGGAGAGAATAAAAGGAAAAAAAGAGAGAAAAAAGGAGAGGTTTTTTTGGAAGGCTTAGCAATTCTTAAAAAAAAAAAGAAAAAAAGAAAAAAAAAAGCTTTGAAACTAAGAGGAAGGAAAGGGAGGACATTTTGAGTGAAGAAAGGAAGAAATCAAGCTAAGAAGGCCATTCTCTAAAGGAAGAAGGGAAAAAAGCTTGCATTCAAAGGAAGTCTAACTCACACTCATCTTTGAGGGCCAATCATTTTGGATTAAAAGCTCATTTTCTAGTAACTCTCTTTACTTCTTTCTTATGATTTAGTAATTATCTTGTATGATTTTTTTTTAGTTGGTATAGTTTCAGAGTTCAATGTTCATTTCACTTATTTTCCTTATGTTCATTATCTATGATTTGCCATTATTTAGCATGATTGGTTGAGTCTTAAGCATAAGAATGTGTTTAGTGTCTTTATTTTAATCAGCATTTACTTGAAACATAATTTTGTATCATTTTGAGAGTTGTCTACGTCTATTAATTAGGTGATCGCCTCTTTAAAGAGGTGTCGGCCCACTGTCCTGAGGTGATCGCCTTTTCACAAAGGCAATCGCCACTTTAACAGGCCTTCACATAGTCTCACTTCACTTTTCTTGTACATTATAGCCATCCAACATGATGATCAGGTGATCACCTCTTCAAAGAGGTGTTGCCTCATTGTCATGAGGTGATTGCTTCTTAATAGTGGCGATCGCCACTTTAACAGGCCCTTCACATGTTTTGTAAAGCATTCTATGACTTGTATTTGCATTCTCTATGAGTATTATATGCTGATTATCGATTATAAGAAAATGTTGTTATTTGTGGAAGAGAATTAACCTTTGTTTGTTGCAAGGACTATTTTGGTGTCATTTAACCGTCAAATAATCATTCGATTAATCAGTTTTGAGGGACTTTTGCTTGTATAATTAGTTTATTGTTGGTTTATTTTTGGTATATGTATGATTTATTTTTTTTATATTATACTTTTATCACTCCAAAAGCATTGTAATCCTTAATCCCTTCCCCTTTTGATTTTGAGTGAATGGCTGTAAATATTGATTATTTATTTTTTTTTATGATACATGTTTGGACAAAGTGCATGAAAAAGATTAATGTGCAAATCCAGATTTAATTTAAAACTTGGAAATTATTTAAAGGTAATGACAATTTATGTGGTAATAAAGAAATAATTAAATAATTAAAGGTAATAATTTATAAAACACAAATGGAGGCCAACTGTAAGGTTGGGTGAGCATTCAAATGCTCATACCCAATTTATAAACCCATTCTCTGATGATGGCTTCTAGGAACCTCCATGGAATCCAGTTGCCATATAAGTGTGTACCGGCTTTCATCAGAGTGGCGACTCTATCTCTAACTAGGCTTAAGACCTATCTCGTATTTCCAAGTGGGCCTTGAGCCCACACAGTGCTGTGGTTGCCAAACACTTAGGTGTACACTAAACCCCATTACTTATAGTGGTGACTCTACTGGGGATAGAGAAATTGATTCCAATGTTTTATGTTTTATCATTTTTATTTATTTTCTTATTTCTTTTGCATCTTTTGCATTCACTACACTTTTTGCACATAATGAGCACTTCAGTCCCAAATTAACCCAATAGTAATCATTATTTTACAATATATGTTTCACTCAAACCTGGTGGTGGGATAGTCAATTATTGTCACTCATGACACATACCAATCCACGTTGTTTAACCTTGAGTGGGGAGACGTAAATGGACATATATCATTATATGAGCTAAAGCCTAATACCCAAGACTCAAGCCCAAGTAATGGCTAGGAATTTTCCTTAAGAATTCCCCTAAATGTGTGTATATTTTGCCATATAATGGATCTCTAAAATAAATCGTAAGCCCATTAATATATGACCCAAAGTAAAATAGGCCCTCATGCCTAATCCAGGCCTGTTATAAGCAAACTTTGTCACAATAGGCCTTTCATGCCTATTTATAACCCATTCCAAATGGGCCTTGACAATGTAAGCTTATGATACTAAAGACTGTGGCCCATTAAAAGTGGACTTGGGCTTTATTTAAAGGATTCATTACTTGTTTGAATTATCATTCCTAGAGTAATCTTGCATATGTCAGTTTTATTTATCCCTTGTTGATAATTAAAACCCATAACCAAAATCCTAGGACAATATACTTACCATTGAATATGTGTGTGGGAGAAATAAGGGCAGAGGTTATCATTTTTTAGCTTCATATTTTATGTTATATGTATACTAAACATGCTTGTTTAAATTTTCCTTCCTTATTTCCTCAAATAATAAAATGGACATGCATATCATGCATACATGCCATGCATCATTCTAACACATGATTTTACAGCACTATAAATCTTTTAGACTCATGCAAGTGAGTCTGGTCCAGTTTTGGTTATTTAATTAGAAGTTCAGAAATAGAAATGGTGGGAGGGTTTGATCTTAAGGCTTTTTAAGGCACAATTGAAAGAAGAAGTGTTCATTGAGACTTGGTCTATGATGATAGAGATGATGGAGGAGATTACCAAACTCATTAGAGAAAATCAGCCGGTACAGCCACCCAATATGCAACCAGTCAGCCCGATAGACCTTGATGTGGAAATCTCAGTTAGAGAAAGAGATGATGATGATGTGATAATACTAGCTAATTTTATCAAACTGGAGAAATGTGAATCTAGCTGAGGATGTGGAATAAACTGAGCAGGCCAAGAGTACAACCAAGGCTATGAGTTAAATGCATATAATTATGAAAGAGAAGGGCATGGTTGCTCCTTTGGATTATGCTAATTTGAATTTGAAGAGGGAAGACAAGCCACTGACTTAAAAGTTCAAATTCCTCAACATAAAAAAGTATTCTGACACTCAAGATCCCTATTTACATATGAAGTAATATGTGACCTATATAAAGGCCACCGAGCTGATTGAGGCTCAAATCATCAAGTAGTTCCCTATGTCATTGGAGGGTGCATCAATTTGCTAGTAGTATGCTTCAGAACCACACGTTCAGTCTGATTAGAAGGAATTATGTGTTGCTTTTGTGAAATAATATGGCCTCAATGTTCAATTGAAGGTATCTTTGAGGGTTTTCAAAACACTAAGAGGAGGTTTAATGAGTCCTTCACTTACTATCTAACTCATTGGAGATGAAAGTTATCTCTAATGAGGTATAGGTTTGCTGAGTCGATTCAATTGGTTTTTATAATAGAAGGATGTGTCTCGGCATTATCTAGAAAGTTGAGGGACTTGGGGATCTAAAATTTCTAGGAGTGGTACATATTTGGGGCTCAGAAAGAGTCAGATTTGGCCTAAAAGAAAAGGTTCTTTGAAGGTAGATCTAGGGGCAAAGAAGTAGCCAGTTCAAGCAGTAACGTCCAGATCAATGCCATCCGACCACCAAGCAGTGACCTGCAAATTAATGCTATTAGGTAACCCCAAAGATTCTCACTTTTTGGATGGCCTTTACCTAAAATGCTCAAGAAACTTATTGAGAAAAACCTGCTATGACTTTTACCCTCATAACAACTTTACCTAGTTCCAACCTAAAGCTTTTCTATAAATTCCATCAGACCATCGGACATGACACTGATAGTTGTGCCCAATTAAAACAAGAAATCCAAACACTCAAAATAACCCTCTACCCAATTATTGAAACATGCCACCACTAAATTCACCCATCCTGATGATCAATACCGGGCTAACGGAAGAGCAAGTCTTGAATTCTTTCGTAGATGTTATCCATATCTCACCAGAACTTGAACTTAAAGACCCAAACCCAAGTAAACAACCCATAGAACTTCATGTGCGTGCCTTGGACATTTGGAGTTCCGATAATAAGGACAAGGGGCAAATTGATCTGTAGGAAAGGTTGAAGAGAAAAGGGAAGAAGCCAAAAATGCAAAGTCTGGACCAGAAAAGACAAAAAGTTCAAAAAAAGGGGACGAGTTAAAGAAAAATGAGGAAACTATTGCTAGTGCTTGGGAACTACTTATGCATGCTAAGGATCATAAGGATGCACTAGTTTTGGCTCTAGATAAGAAAAAGGTCTCCATAGGTTGCTCTCCCAAGCAGTTGGTCAGTTCATTGACAGAAACTCCTCAAGGCACCATAATGTTCTCTAATAATGATTTGCCTTTAGAGGGGAGGGATCACCATAAGGCTTTATTTATCAAAGCTGAGGTGAAAGGAAAGATGACTTGTTGTGTGATGGTGGACAGTGGTTCTACCATTAATGTGTGTCTATTGAAGATCCTATAAAAGTTGGGGTTGACTATAGCCAACCTAAAGCCTTCTAAGGTAGTCATTAAGGCCTACAATGACACTAAGAGGCCTATTGAAGGGACGTTCAAGGATTTGGTCAAGACAAGACCTATTGAAACTTAGGTAAATTTGCATGTGATTGACATCCCTATGACCTTTGGTATCTTGTTGGGAAGACTGTGGTTTCATCCTTTGGGTGGTATGCCCTCTACGATCCATTAGAGAATCAAGTTTTCGCATAAAGGAAGGGCTATTACCATATTCATTTAGACTAAAATTGTCGTGGTTGCCCTGAAGTTAGCTCCTGAAGAGATCCCCATAAGCCCAAGTTTTGAGGTTTGCATAATCTATAAAGATGAGATAGACTGAAGGGTTCTGAATATAATGCACAACATAAAATTTATGCTGAGCATGGGACTGGGAAAGGATCAAAGTGGACCTTTAGAATTCATGGAACACAAGGTGCCTATTTTGAAGCATGGGGCAGGATTTAAAGAGACTGATGATCCTTAGGAAGGGATGGACATCTGGGAACAGTTTGGAGAAAAAAAGGAAGTCGTTGTGGCTAAGAAGAAGACTTTATGGGAAACCTTTATGAGGAAGGCACTGGGTATTCGTACAATGGGGCTCCTAAACCTTTGTTGATGGCTAAAGAAGTAGTTCTAGGGTTTGAAATTTCTGCTAAATTTGTGAATAAAAAAGCTGCGACTAAAAACATTCCTATGGAAGAACTAGTACTAGCCGAAGAAGAGTCTAAAGGGAGTGAAGCTACTCAGGAGCTGAAAGACACTGATGATCAAAGCGAAGAGTGAGATCTCAAACCCTATGTCCTCAACTCCATCATAAATGTTTTCTATGATGATTATAATGTTTCTCTTGCTTTTTTGTTTGAAATAGATGATTTATTCTTTTCCAAAGTGAATATAATGAAGTCCAACTTTGTTTATTTGTGTGATGTGTTTCCTAATGGTTATTCTGTTTATAATAATCATTTCATGCATATGTTTGACATTAATTCCATACAAACTGAATCATTTAATTTAGGCACAAATGAAAATCTTAAAAATATAATGCTTGCTTCTGATTTAACTTATAATAAGAGAGAAAAAATGAAAGAAATATTGATAAAAAGATAGAAAGTATTTGCTTAGAGCTATAAGGAGGTGCCTAGAATCAATAAGGAGATCTCATAGCATAAAATCCCCATATATCCCCATGTATTACTGATAAAGCAGAAATAAAGGAGACTAAGGCTAGAATGGGCTATCCTAGCTAAAGAAGAAGTTGAGAAGTAGTTAAAAGAAAAGTTCTTGGAGGTAGTGGAAGACACCTAGTGGTTGGCAAATATAGTCTCAATCCCTAAGAAAGATTGAAGGGTTAGAGTGTGCATGGACTATTAAGATCTAAACAAAGCTTGCCTTAAACATGATTTTCCATTACCACACATCGACACATTGGTTAATAGCAAAGCTTCTAACGTGATGTACTCCTGCATGGATGGATTCTCAAGGTACAACTAGATCATGATGGCAGTGATAGCTAAAAACATCCTTTACCATTGAATGGGGCATTTATCGTTATCGGGTAATACCTTTTAGATTAAATAACATAGGAGCCACTTAGTAGAGGATGACGACTACTCTGTTGCTTGATATGATCCATAAGGAAATAGAAGTGTATGTGGATGATAAGATGGTGAAGTTTGTAATAAGAGAAGGACACTTTAAAGCTCTCAACAAGTTTGTGGTAAGGACAGAAAAGTACAATCTTAGACTAAATGTAAAGAAATGTGTTTTTGGGGTAACATTTATGAAACTATTGGGGCACTTTGCCAGTCAAAAGGGGATAGAAGTGGATCCATACAAGGTTAAGGCAATCAGAGAGATTCCCCCACCGAAGAATGAAAAAATAAATTAGAGGATTTATAGGACAACTGCGGTACATTAGGAGATTCGTAACTAAGTTGACTACAGTTTATGAACCGATCTTCAAGCTCCTAAACAAATATCAACCCATGATATAGGATGAAAAGAGTCAACAAGCTTTTGAGACTATTAAGAATTATCTTATGAATCCTCAGTTTTACAAAAGCCAAATCTAGGAAAGCCCTTGATCCTGTATTTGGAAATCGAGAAAGATGCAATAGGGGTAATGTTAGCCTAGGAAAATGAAAGGAAGATAGAGCACACTATGTACTACTTGAGCAAGAAACTCCTGTAGTACAAAACAAATTAAAGCCTTGTAGAGAAAATGTGCCTAGCAGTGATTTGGGTGATGAAAAAGCTCCAGCACTACTTCTAGTCCTATAGAGTATAAGAAATTTCTAAACATGATCCCCTTAGGTACCTCTCGTAGACCCCATCTCTTATAGGGAAATTAGCTAGATGTTTATTTTTGCTCACAGAATTTGACATACACTATGTAGCCAAGAAAGTGGTAAAAGGGAGAACGGTAGCAGACTTTCTTATCTAGAGCCTAGTATACGATAAAGAAGAATAGGAGTTGGAATTTCCTAATGAACATTTAGGGGCGGTAGATGTACAAGGATGAAAAATGTACTTTAATAGAGCTATCAACAACAAAGGAGCTGATGTTGGTGTATTCCTGGTTATGCCAGAAGGAGAAATGATCATGATGGACAAATGACTCAAATTCGAGGTAACGAACAATCAAGCAAAATATGAAGCTTGCATTTTCAGTTTAGAGGCACTGTACAATATGGGGGTAGAGAATGTTACTGTATATGGGGATTCCATGTTGGTTATAAAGCAAGCTTTTAAGGAATGAGAGATAAAGGAAAATATGCTACGTTTGTATTGGGATTGTTTAGCTATTGTTTCATTATCATTTACTTAGTGCAAATTTGTCCATCTGCCGAGAGAAGGAAACCAAATAGTTGATGCTCTAGCTACCTTGGCTTCCATATGGGAAAGTTCAAGCCTCTAATTCTAGCAAAATCTCAAATTCTTTGCTATGAGGAGATAAGGGTCATGCCAGTTAATACTATCGAGCAGCCTTGGTTTTATGACTTACAGAAGTACTTAGAAATAGGACAGTTCCCTAAAGATGTTAACAACAAAGAAAGGATAACCTTGTGATTGTTATCTCGAAAGTTCATTAGCCATAACAGGATGCTACACAAAAGGATATCGACTGGAGTGCATCTAAGATATGCTGATAAAGATGAATCCTAAAAGCTTATAGAAGCGGTCCATGAAGGAGTATATGGGCCACACATGAATGGGGTAGTCTTGTTAAAGAAGACAGCTTGTCAGAGTTATTTATGGCTTACCATGGAAATAGATTGCATCAGATTTGTAAAAAATTGCCATAACTATTAAACTTATAGAGACGTAAGTCATCTTCCTTCTATGGAACTTCAAGGAATGGCCTCTCCATAGCCCTTTGCTATATGGGGAATTAATATCATAGGAGAAATAAGGCTGACAACATCTAATGACCATCGATACATTATTGTCGCCATAGACTATTTCTCTGAATGGGTCAAGGCTAAGTCCTATGCTATTGTCGGCTTGAAACAAATGTCAAGGTTTATCGAGAAAAACATAATCTATAGATACGGGTTACCAAACCATATTATTACTAATAATGGGGTTCAGTTTCAAGTGGAGATGGTCATACTATTGAAAGACTACAAAATTGAGCATCACAAATCATCTACATACAGGTCACAGGTGAATGGGGTAGTGAAAGCTATAAAAAAATATAAAGCAGATTCTAGCCAAGATGATGGAGAATTACTGAGATTAGGTAGAATACTTGTAGTTTGCATTATGAGGGTATCCAACCATTGCCATAACATTGACGGGGGTCACTCTATACTCCTTGGTATATGAATGTGGAGTTGTGTTACTAGTAAAGGTTGAGATCAAGTCGGTAAGGGCTTTGTTAGAATAAAAATCACTAAACACCAATCGATAGAGAGTCGATTAGCACAGTTGACATTGTTGGATAAGAAGAGGGTGAAAGCTATGTACCACTCCCAAGTATACTAGAAGAGGATAGCCTGAGCTTACAATAAGAAAATCAAGCCAGTAAAGATCAAAGAAGGGGATTTATTACTGAAGCTTACAAAGCCAGTCATGATTGATTTTCGAGGAAAATTCAAATCGAATTGGGAAGGACTGCATTTGGTGAAGAAGTTGTTCTATAAGGGTGCTACTATCTTATCTGACATGGAAGGAAATGAGTTTAGACAGCCCATCAACATAGACAAGCTTAAGAAATACCTTCTGTAAAAGTCTCATTAAGGAGAAAACCTCGTAAAGAGGCTGTCCAGGCAAAAGTTAGAGATAGTGAAAAAATTTTAAATTAAAAGTCTTATGAGATTGAAAACCTAAAAAAGGGGCAATCTAGGCACAAGTTAAGGACAAGACAAAAAGAAAGGGAGAGATAAAAATGGTTGGATGGAAAACTTGTAAGGGCAAGCCAACTGATGACATGAGATGTATCAAAAGCAAAATGTATATGCATATTGTGCTTAAGTCAAATGAAATAAATTACTTTGATTATTGTTAAACATTGCATAAATTGTTTATTACAAATTGTTTAATTGGAAAGGAAGCAATGTCTAATGAAAAGAAAATTGACGACTTAATTTCATGAGCTAATGTTGTCTTCTTCTCTTTTATTGATCACCCCAAGCACTCGATGCTTGTAACTCCCTTGTTCTTTTATTTCTAATGAATTCATCTCTTTCTATTTATTGCAAGTAAATCCATGCTTTGTAATGATCATCGATAGTATGATCTCCATTGTAGGCTATGTTTCTCTCGATGGTTCCACAAGACCAGGTAGTCACTAAGTGATCCAAAAAGTTTTAAGAGAGGGGTCCTGGTTCAAATTCATGAACCAACCCCATGATTAGTTGCTTATGACCATATTGACAGTAGAGATAGGCTAGGTTATTAAAAGTTACAAAATGGAAGCCAGCGATTGGAACACAGTTTGTGTAAGATCAAATAGTCATGTACTTCAATCTCCACCAAGGGCATATCTAGCAGATTAGGGCGTCAGAGAATGTCGACAGCTAGCTGTGAACATTTTTTAGTATAGGATGCAACCTTTTAGTCTAATAATGTTTGGCTCTATAATGCCATATATCTTGAGGAGGCTCGAGTAAGCCTAGTTTCTCATAGAGCCACATCTGTAAGATGTTGAGCGGTTGAATGCGATGTGAAAGTGATATGGGAATGAGAATTTGATACAGATGCATTTACCTCCAATAGAAATGGACATTTAGAAATTTGTCTTATTTTTATTAAGCTATCTAATATGATGATTATTTTTGCTAAGATGAGAGGAAAAGGGTTAAGCTCTACCTCCACCTGATTTAGGATAGAAAGGGTTTTTGAATCATAATTTTTGAAAGGGGAAACGAGTAGAAATTGGGTGTATAAGCAGAGGGCCATCATTTGGGACCAATGAACTTCTCTTTTATCTATACTTATGAGGGTTTCAAGAAAGGTCTTTAGTATGATTTCTGAGCCTAAATATAGTAAGAGGAAGATCAAAGCGGAAGATTAAACATTTAGGTCATCTAGAATTGAATGGAATGAGGGTTTAGAATTACAAGGTTAGGAACTGCAAGTTGAAAAGTGGAATCCATATGGCAACTAAGAATGGCGTTAAACTCCTTTGGTAGGGGGCATATTTCAAATATATTAAACTGAAAGACGTGTTTCTAAGGATCCCAAAATTGAGCCACAACATGAAGGAGAGGGAAATTGATTCTCTTATAATGCAACAATTTAAAGACTAAGAGGTGAAATGACTTCAATTTGGCCCATAATCCGCTGTCTAGGCTCTTTAAGTTTGATTGTAGCAATTTAAGGCTTCATTCAGTCATAATTCAAGCTTTCAGGGATGTTTAGAGAGAGAAAATGGATGTTAGGGAGGAAGACATTTAAAAAATGGGGCTAAAATGAGGAGGTTGAGCTTTTGAAAAAGAGGAATCACCCTGGCAATGAGGCGATTGCCTCTTCAGTAAAAGGTAATAGGGTGATTGCCTCTCTAGCAGTGGTAGCTGGCAGACTTTTGGCAGGGTTATATAGTCTGAATGGTGTAAATTGGAACCTAGTAGAGTAAACATACATTCGTGCTATCACTGGAGCTAAATTGCATGTAAAAAATGAAGTTGATTGAAATAAAAAGTTAAATTTTGTAAATGTTCATCCAAGATAGGAAAAAAAATATATGGCTATCATCAAAGTTAAATAAATGAAAAAGCATCAATCAAAAGAGCAGTTCATGGGCCTTTAGCCTATCAAGCATCTGACTTGAAGCCCACAAGGTCGTCTCCTCCTCCAACATCACCACTGCTCCCATCCTTGTCGTCATCATCCTCATCAATCTAGTGCTCAAGGGTGGCAATCCTTGCCTAGCTGACCTCATCATGATCTTGCTCAATCAAACCACAGGTTAATTAATCATGCAAGCATGCATACATGTATATATAAAAAGGTCTTTACCCTCCACTATTTAGTGATGTCCAACATGTAGTCCCCCTAGGCTTCTATCATTCGGTACATGTACAGGCCTTGTTCTAAAGGAATCTACATAATTGAATGAGTGTTAGAACTAAAACATGTCAAGAATGATTACAAAAATAGGTTAAAAGCAAACTCACTTGAGTAACACCATCGATAGCACATGCAGGGGTGAGATCCTAGTCCAAAGTCAAGAACTAATGAGATAACTCTCCAGGAGAGATCCAACAGTTAGCCAATAGGTCAGGAATGTTGATGAAATTGCCAATAATGAACTGAGAGTTAGGGGTGGTAGGAGGTCTTGTCTGCTCACCAGTAGCTGAAGTCCCCTCTTTGCTTAGATCGAGACAACATCTCAAGGGCTCCCTCTCCCACACTTGAAGCCTAGCATGAGGTATAATTCTAGGAGCCATAGCGTAAAAGCAGGAAGAAATATTATGTAAGAATATGTAATGTTGAAGATAAAGAGGAAAATGACAAAGATGTACTTGAGAGGTAGAAGCAACGTGAAAAGGAACCATCAACAGAATATGAGTTTGAAATAACTCCACATACCAGATCTTGACCTGAATTGTATGACCTATGGCCGGTGAACCAACAATAGGT
Organism: Mallotus nudiflorus; assembly: GCA_947683625.1. Classification (NCBI taxonomy): domain Eukaryota; kingdom Viridiplantae; phylum Streptophyta; class Magnoliopsida; order Malpighiales; family Euphorbiaceae; genus Mallotus; species Mallotus nudiflorus. The sequence continues at coordinate 117,266 of CANTUR010000918.1, forward strand.
TGGGCAAGATCGTCACCCTCCAACTTATGTGTCCAAAGCATGCTACTAGGAGGAGACTTAAGGATGCATCTCACTTTGACACCCCTAGGCCAGTTTATGACCCATTAGCATGGTCCATAGAGAAGTACTCTCCTCCGAGCTAAAGGTCTGGATCGAGTCATCTCAATGTTCCACCTATTCTCAAGACCCCACAAGTCATTCCAGATATGAAAAAGTGGAGGTATTAGTAGGTAAATGGATTAAGTTTATGTAGGTTACTAATAAATGTAAATATTTTTTGTTGTACGTACTACATCCTGTGTTAAGGAGTTCAGATGCTGCCTATGAATATGCACTTGGGTTAGATGCCTCTTCAAAACCTGGCTACCACCCCATCTGCTAATGGTAGGAAAGTGATCCCCCACTCACTGCACATTGACGAGCAACTCCAACTCCAAGGCCTAGACCTATTAGAAAAATGGTTAGCCAGTGTCAATGAATAAATATCAAAATAAATCAAAAAGAGAAAAGGGTCATAGCTTACCAAAATGGTGTGCTAAAAGCTATATAATCTCTTGTCCCCGCATAACACCTCATCCATGCTCTGGTATAAGTATACAAGGGCGCAAGTACCCCAATTGAAGGTAGGTACCTGGTCCTAGTCTTAGAGAGATCGCATGAACATAAGGTTTATAGAGCTAACGGTATCAATAAAGAAGGTGGTGCTAAGTAGATAAACCTGAAAGGCTCATACCACCTGATCAACCTCACATAGAGTGACCATCGCCACTACTCTCTCTTGAGTGTAAAAGATTCATATCGAGTCAAGCTTAAGGGTATGAGTCCCCTTTATGTCTACGATCATACCTAGAAGGCACTTGGTGGACATAGCCTTATTTATAGTCAACTGGTGTAGGCTCGTGTCGAGAGGACTAGGATCCTCAGTACATGCTATCTCGATAATGGTAGCAAAGGAGACGGGATCTAAAGTGAGCTCTCCAAAAGGGAGGAGGAAGGTGTGGGTCATATCAAACCACCTCTCCATCAGTGCATGAAGTGGTTGGTAGTTTGTCTGATCTTGCTCAATGGGAAGTGAGATAATGAAGTCCTCAAACCTGGTCTCTTAAATACAGTCCTTTTGGTCATCAGTCAGTTCATTGTAGAAGACTTAGGCTCTATGGAAGTTCTAAGTACCTTTGAATGTTTGTGCATCATGTTGTAAAGGAAATTAGGAAAGTTGAATTAGTGTAGTGTATTTTGTTATCTTTTTCAAAATAAAACCAAGAATAAAAAATAATAAGAATTTGGCTCGCCCTGTCGATAAGGCATGATGCCTCAGTAATGAGGCTATCACCCCATCACAGTGGTGATCACTTCAACATCATAGGTGATGGCCCCTACGTGTTATCAATAGAGTGATTGCCTTTTATTAAGAATCGATCGCCTCTTTAGTGATGAAATCGCCTCATTAAAGAGGCGATTATCTATGTGCAACATAGAGAGCAGGTGGTTTCTTATTTTTCTATTAAATCCATGAATGCAGTAATTAAATAACCCAGTTTTTTTAATCATAAACGATAAATGAACATGAATGAACATTAACCTAATATGATTTGCATGAAAAATAAGGAAGAATTAAGTACTAACTTCTCTGAACATTGACTAATAGATGTGTGTTCTTAGATCCGTTAGAAGAGGAATCAAATCTCCTTTTATTAATTTAAGACTCTATAGGGCATTAGCAAAAGGCAGAACATGATCCCATTCAAGCACGGGTGGTGTTCTCTTATTGTCTATGTTTAAAGAAGTGAAAGCGTGGGAAGTGGAGAAGAAAAGAAGGAAAAGAAAAAAAAAAGAGAGAAAAGTAGGCTTTATAGTAAGGAAAAGGGTAAGTCCTTTGCAAAAAAATGAAAAAAAATGAAATTATGATTGATGATGAGATTCCTTCAGGCACATCTCGAGAATCGAGGTTGGGAAGAGGAAGTTTTAGTCGATGTGTCTAATCAAGTGATGATTTAGGGCTAGGAAAACCTTGAAGAATGTGTTGCAGCAAAGAGAAGAGTTGTATCCTTCTCTATAATCTAAAGACGGTATAGTTGAGCTATGGCATAGAAGACTCGACCATAAGAGTAAGAAAGGGATGACAGTGTTGGCCAAGAAAAATGTGTTATCAGGAGTATATCTTGTTTATTTGGAGAAATATGTTGATTGTCTTGCAGGAAAGCAAAATAGGATTGCTTTTAGGAGTTGTCCTCCTTATAGAATGAAGAATGTGATGGATTTAATTCATTTAGACTTGTGTGGGCCAATATGTCATTTGTTGTCAGTGCTTTATGACTTTCATTAATGATAATTATCGGAAGATGTGGGCATACACCTTGAACTTAAAAGATCAGGTACTAAATGTCTTTAAGGAATTTCACACTCTGGTGGAGAGACAAACTGGCAAGAAACTAAAGTGCATCCGAACAGACAATGGTGGAGAGTATTTTGGACCATTTGATGTTTATTGTAAAGAGCATAGTATACAACATCAAATGACACCTCCAAAGACATTACAGTTGAATGGTTTAGTTGAGAGGATGAACATGACTTTGATGGTGAGAGACAGATCTTTGCTCTCACATTTTGGGGTGAAGCTCTACTTACAATAGTGCATGTACTGAACCTTTCACAATATGTTCCTCTACAATCTGACACTCTAAAGAGGGTATGGTCAAGAAAAGATGTTTCCAATGGTCATCTGCGAGTCTTTGGGTGTGATGTCAAGACATGACATTATGTGTTCATTGGCTATAGTCAAGATTAATTTGGCTATATATTTTATGATCCAATCTAGAATAAGCTTATCAGAAGCTGTGATGTTGTGTTTATTGAAGATAAGACAATTAAAGATATTACCATAGTTGAGAAGAAAATTCCTAGCTATGAAGATTATTCAAATTTGAAGTTAGTTCCTCTAACAATAATGCCAAGGGATGTTGTAGATGAAAATAAAGTTATTCTACTAGATGTAGGTGACGAAGATGCTCCTATTGAGATTCCATATGAAAATGATGATAATGGTGTTCATGATCAACCATCAGCAGATGAGGCTTCTTCAGTGCCATTGAGGTTATCTGATAGAAATAGACAGTCTTTTACCAAATATCCTAAAGACTAGTTTGTGTTACCAATTGATAGAGGAGAGCCAAAAAGCATTGAAGAAGCTATAAATGATGAACATAAGTAGAAATAGTTTGAAGCCATATAGGATAAGATGAAATCTCTATATGAGAACAAAACATTTGAGCTAGTGAAGTTGCTTAAAGGCATGCGAGCTTGGAAGAATAAATGGGTGTTCAGGATTAAGTATGAAGAACATAGTCTCTAACCATGATTCAAAGCTAGATTGGTTATAATAGGATTCAACCAAAGAAAGGGCATCGAGTTTGATGAGATTTTTCTCTAGTCGTGAATATGACATCCATTTGTACTATGCTTGGTTTAATGATTCAAAGAGGACTATGTTTGCATATTGAAGAAAAGCTTGTACGGCTTGAAACATGCACCAAGACAATGGTATAAGAAATTTGAGTCTATTATGGGGGAGCAAGACTATAGGAAGACCACTTAAGACCATTGTGTATTTGTTTAAATATTCTTTAATAATGATTTTATTATGTTATTGCTCTATTTGGATGACATATTGATTATTGGTCAGAATGGTTCTAGAATCAACAGCTTGAAGAAGTAGTTAAGTAAGTCTTTTGCATGAAAGATGTAGGACTAGCAATGCAGACTCTTGGCATGAAGATTATAAGAGAAAAAGGCGTTAAGAAACTATGGCTGTCATAAGAGAAGTATATTGAGAAGGTACTTTAGAGGTTCAACATGTACAATGCTAAATCGGTTAGCTATCCTCTTGCTAATCACTTTAGATTGATTTCTCAACAAAGCCCTTCCACTGATAAAGAGAAGGAAGAGATGGATAGAGTTCCATATGCTTTAGTAGTTGGTAGTTTAGTGTATGCCATGGTGTGTACAAGACCAAATATTGCACACTTAGTTGAAGTTGTGAGTCGGTTCCTTTTAAATCCTAGAAAAGAGCATTGGGCTACAGTGAAATGGATTTTCAGATATCTTCATAGAACATCCAAAATATATTTGTGCTTTAGAGATGCCAAACCAATATTATTTGGATACACAGATGTAGATATGGAAGAATCAAGCTCTTGTTACTTGATTACTTTTGTAGGGGGAGCTGTGTCATGGCAATCAAAATTACAAAAATGTGTTGCTTTGTTTACCACTAAAGCAGAGTTTATTACAGTAATAGAAGCTTATAAAGATTTGTTATGGATGAAGAAGTTCTTAATGAACTCATTTTTTAGCAAGATAGATACGAGCTATTTTGTGATAGTTAGAGTGCTATCCACCTTGGTAAGAACTACTCCTTTCATTTAAGATCAAAGCACATTAATGTGAGATATCACTAGATATGAGATGTATTGGAGAAAAAGCTATTGCAGTTAGAGAAGATTCATACTAATGAAAATAGATCAAACATGTTAACAAAAGACTCTACCGAGGGAGAAGTTCGAATTATGTCGATTGGCTGCCAAAATGGTAATGACCTCCATGTAGTCAGGAGGGGGAGAATTATTATGGGTCTCCCTTAGTGGAGCCCACAAGTTTAAAGAAGAAAAAAGTTAAATTTAGCAACACCAAATTCGGTACTGAAAAATTTGAAATCTTAGTTGATTTTTGGTAAATTTCATGGCTATAAATAGCCGTTAGGATGGAGAAGCAGTATAGGCAAGCATAGAGTGAGAGACAAAGCTCAAGTGTGAGGTGTGTGCTTGTGAGGGTGATCAAAGCAATTTTTGCTTTGATGAGTGTGAGAGAGTTTTAAGGGATTTTTTTTTCGAAGGGTGAGTAACAGAATAGTAAGGTAATTATTTTTGGAGTGTTTAGGAAACACTTTGATTGCCACTATTTTAGTGAGAATTTTTTTATTATGTACCTCTTGTGTTGATCTAGAGAAGACTCTCTTTTGTACCTATTATTTTTATAGTGGAAGAATTATTTGGATTTTATCCCATTGACATGACCCAAAAATTAATGATGAACCACGTTAAAATATTTGTGTCATTTTTGTTATTTATATGGCAAGTTTTACCGACCGCCTTCATTTATTTATTTGTTTAATTATTTCTACAACAATTTTATTTTGTCTTTGTAAACATTATTTTGCTATACCAACTTTGTTTATTTTCCCAACAGTAAGCAGGTTTAAGAATTAAGAAGTTGTTCATTGACGCGAAATAAATGAAAAGAAGTATAACAGAACAAGAAACAAAATGGTTACACCTATCTTTATAATATGATTTTTTTAGGGGGGCTTGTTGGAGCCCGAGTTGTGTGTATATATATTGCAAGATGATCAATGGGAAGTAGAGGAAAAGCTCAATTTGAAAGCTGGAATTGTAAGTTTTAGTCAGTGAGTGTCTCAGGATATTCAAAGCATCTTAAAAGCTAAAAGCTTTTGTAGGTAACTTTTTAATTAACATCTTTAAAAAAGCCAAACACTGGAAATTGTTGTTGTAGTGTGTAGTGGATGACCTGGTGTAGAGCCTTTTAAGTTGGAATGATCATGTCACGTTCACACGCGGCGAGACCCGCTAATTAATTGTGTAAATTATACACAGAAATGGTGTCGCAAAATGCTTTTGTTGTCAAATAATTTGTGATTTGCAGCTGTGCATCTTTTGATATGGACTTTCTCACTCACGCACCTACCTGACACCTCCATGCAAACGGGTTATCAAGTATATGGATTGGATTGCTAATTTATCTATGCAGTTTGTAACTCAGTGTTATGTTTAACATGTCGAAATGATTATAGAGGTGGCAATAATCCAGATGGTCATCAAAGTGGATTACCAAGGCCATATGGTGGTAGTGGGCATGGCCGTGGCTCTTTTAGTTGCCAAGGAAATAGCAGTGGCAAATACAGGCAAGATTCTGATTATGACAATTCCGAATGGGAACAACATAGATTTATATATGATTAATACATTATTTTGCTAAATTTACAATTATTTATAATTATTATAAATAATTTATTATTTAAACTCTACTATATATAATGGACATATTGAATTTTTTTAAATAATTTGCTTTATTAAAATTAATTAAATGTGTATGATTTAATTTTTTATTAAATAAATAGATTTAATATTAAAAATTATCATATGAATCACAATAATAATTAATATATTAACTAAAAATTTATTATAGTAAATTTTATTAAAAATAAAAATTATGAAATCATGAAAAATTGAAAAATGAAAGGTAATAAACAAGCATGATTTTCTATTTTCTATTTTTGAAAATGAAAATCTGGAAAACAAAGAAAAGGAAAAGAAAATTAAAAAAAGAAAATATAAAATGTTTTTGAAAACTAAACAGACACTTAGCTCCTATGTGAGTAAATGGAATTTTCATATACCAACCACCATTAGAACTAATCATAGGGAGTTATTTTCATTAAGTTAGGTTTTGAATTAGAACTTTAATGTATGCAGTCACATTAAATTAATTATTGAAAGACTTTTATTAATTTGGACTAAAATAATTATATATTAATAACTTCAATGGAGATACTTTTAAGGGTGGAAACATGTGATTTAGTTTTTTTGTTTAAATTAATTAGTATTTATAGTTTACTAGAGTATAATTTATTTAGTTCAACTCAGATAGAATTAAATGTCACGACCCAGACTATGAGTCATGACCGGCGCTAGGGAACGGGAATTCTTTCGAATCTGGAACCCGTAGCAAGCCTTAGAAAATAAAATAAATGCAATAATTAAATAAAAGTACGACCGAATTAAATTTTTTCTGAATCAATATATAAAATAAATACTCCAAATCCTTTTATAAATGAATACATATTCGTACAATGTTCAAATACAAATTCTCAGAGTATTTAATATCCAAACAAAATAATACACTTCCAATATAATAACACTACTACTGCAGTTTCTAGAATACAATTCAAAGTTCAGAATATACATTTGCATAAAATAGCCAGGACTGAAGAACATCGGCGAGGAACTCTACAACTAAGGTCTGACGATATGGGATCTCCTGAAAAAAATAATGGAGGGGGGTCAGACCTCACTGAGTGAATTATTATACTATATATACATGCAAACTAAACCATAACAATCAGGCAGTCTTATATATATATGTATATACACGCATTTCACACAAATGTCAAATTCTATTTTTATAAATATAATAGATGTAGAAAATATTTATTTTAATACATGAAGGATCAAATAGAACCCTATTAATCACAACCTCAATCAATCATATCATCACTCTAGCCATATAGGCTTACTTAAATCCAAATAGATCACTTATTCCATTCTGGACAGTAGACTGGCCCCGAGACACTAAGTCAACCGAGCTCCAGTAGTCTGACTGTAAGTGTGATTGGCCCCGAGACACTTGGTCAAACGAGCTCCAGTAATCACACTCTCAATCACATCATATCTCAATGAAATCATAATCACCACAATTAATTCCTCACTCATACCTAAATCTATCGCACCGGTATGTACACGGTCCTAGTGCTACCCACTAGGAAGCACGTTCCATTGATATCCTTCATTTAAAATAAATCATTCATATGGATAAATAAATAATGCAGAATAATAATCATATTGATAAAATAAACCATATATATACTAGAAATATACCTAAAATAAACTAAGTATATTTCAAGTATATATATGTAAAATAAATCTAAATAAAACATGAAATATACTAAAAAAAAAATAAACCAATAGTATATTATAAACATGCTAAGTTAAAATCAACAATTAAACATGCATTTATTTAAGAATATATCTAAAATATACTAAAAATATACCTATAGTATACTAATCATTTAAAACATGTATATGTACTAAAATATACTAAAAATAAACCTAATTATACCAAATCATATTATAATTTAAATAACTGTTAAAAGCATATAATGAAAATGAAAAAAAAAACCTAAATCATGCATTCTATATGCAATGCATATATATACAGTATAATAACTCACAGATTCACGCTTCACGAGATAGACTCGGCGAGCCTGGTCCATAAGGCCTCGGTCTCAGTGCAACTAGAAAAATAAAATAACATAAAAAATTAGAATAAACTTCTAATTCTACGCTTCTAGGATTACTATAGAAAGACTCAATCAAAAATTTAAAACTAGATTCGGACCGATTGTCACGTTTTACGAGAAATCTACCGAAATTTCGACAAAGTCTCCTCTGTAAAATGGACATCTCCCTACAAAAGTAGGGCCGATCCTGCACAAAAAAAACACACTTCTAAAATCACAAAACACAATACCTCGGGTTGAGACCCCAAAACTCCACAAATCCCCAACCGAAGTTCGCAATACACAAACAAACAATATTAAAAGTAAAATAATAAAAATTATCAAGAACCCATAAAAATATTTAAAAACCTTTATTTTCCAATTAAAACATAAAAGTTAAATTTAAATAATATTTGATAATAAAAATTCATAAATGGAATAAAACTCCCATTTTATAATTAAATTAACATAAATTGCAACTAACATTTAAAATCACAATTTATCATCACAAAAAAAATAATAAAACACACATTTAATCTCAAAATAACAAATACACTTATTATTTATATAATATTCCCAAAATTATCACAATTTAACTAATAAGATCTCAAATATTATATAATATTAATACAAATTTAATTTTACAATTATTCAACATAACATAACACAATTCACGTTTAATTGCTTAAATAGTTTAATTATATAATAAAATTAGTTTAAAACCCATTTTATGTAATATCCCGTGTTTTTAAATATTTTAATACTGCATCGGGATATGCAGTGTTAATAATTTATATATATATATTATGATATTTTACGAATTGATATGTATTTAAAACTTATTTTAATTATTGTGTATTATTTACAGTACTTTACATAAAATTTTCTCTAGACTTTTATTTTCGGGAAAATTTTCACGTAAATAATTTATTATTAATTATTTTAAATATATTTTCGGACTTGCATGAACTCATATGTATTTTTAAAATACTAAATGAAGCCTATGTGTGTATATATTTATTTAATTAGGGTTTAATTTATTACCCTAATATTTTATTATTTATTTATTAATTTTATTGTTATTTAATTATTTTATTTATTATTAAATTTTAAATTATTATAATAAGTGTGTGGTGTGTGATTTTTCCCAAATATTTTATTAAAAATTATTATTTTTCTTTTTTCTTTTTCTTTTTCTTTTTCTTTTTCTTTTTTTTCTTTTCTTTTCTTTTTCTTTTCTTTTCTTCTTCTTCCTTCCTGAGCCCGACCCTCCTCCATCTTCTCCTCACCGCTGCTACTCCGATCACCGGCTGTCAGAGTGCCTCCCCTGTGTGTCGCCGTCTTCTCTAGCTGCTCCGTCGCCCCTAGCTTCCTTCCCCGGCGCCGGCTAGCTCCAATTCCTCCATTTCCGACCGAAAGCTTCATTTCTTCACACCTCACGATTTCGGCCACCGTTTTTGACACCGCCAGTCTCTTTCTTCTCCTTGAGCTCCGGTGAGTGTGATTCCAGCTTTGGTTTGAGCTGAATTGGTCTTTATTTGCTTAGGTTTCGAATTTTTGATTTCGGCCATATTAGGGTTTTTGATTTTTTCAATCTTTGAATTGATTGATTCATGAAAACTCCCTTCAAAAATGTTGATCCTAGTAGCTTAATCTTAATGTGTGAATTTTTGTGGAATTTTTGGAGATTAATTTGATTTTTGGGTATTTTTCAATATTTTAATATTATTTTCTAATTTTTGAAAATTAATTAAATAAATTATGAAATTGTGTTTTATGATAAATATAGGTGTTAAAATGAATTATAGGAATTTATTTGGAATTTTTATGAATTTCTATGTATTTATTTTGAATTATTTAAGTTTATGTAATTTTGGGAAAATTAGGTTAATTATGTTTTTAATTGAATTTAATTGGTTAATTGAGTTTAAATATTGATATTATTGATAAATATGATGAGAAAATTAATTTTGGATAATTATACTATTTTTGGTAAATTTTTGAAGTAATTTTAGTATATTTATATATATAAGGGCATTTTGCTCATTTTACACAAAATTGGCTAAAAATGTAATTTAATTGGTTTTAATAATTATTTAAGGTATAAAAATGATTTCTATAAATTATTTAGTATTTTTAATTAATTAAAACTATTTTTTGTGAATTATTTTCAATTATATATATAATATACGGTTTTACTAATAAAATGAGTTTTTATCGGTTTTTATTGTGTTTAAAGGTTAATTATGTAATTTCTATGTTATAAGGGTATTTTTGGTATTTTTATAATTGTTCTGTGTTTGTGGACCCCGATCGGTAGATTGTAGTTTGGAGTCCGACCGAGGGGTTGTGGATTTGTTTTGAGCCTATTTTTTGAAGTGTGTTTCTTTGCAGGGTTGGCTCTACTCTTTGAGTAGAGAGATGTCCATTTTACAAGGGAGGTTCTGCTGAATTTTCGGTAGAATTCTCGTAAAACGTGATATCCGGTCGAACCCTAATTTCGATTCCGTGTTTAATATTCTAGATTGAATTCTAGGATTTTCTTCTAGGTATTATGATGTCTATTATTATTGTTTGTTTAGTTATGCCGAGACTGAGGCCTAGTGGACTAAGCCCGTCGGATCCATCTCGTGGAGCGCACTAAGTGTGAGTTGCTATTTTATATATATATGCTTAGGATGTATGATTTAGAAATGCATGTTTTATTTTGATTAAATATGCATAAATAATTTGATTATTACTTAAGTTTATATTTAGTTTATTGTTGGTTTATTTTTGGTATATATTAAATTATATGCATGTTTTGTTAATAAATTATATTTAAAATTTTTTTAAATATATTTCTAGCTTAATTTGTAATTTGATTGGATTTATTTAACATATATATACTCGAAATATACCTGGTTTATTTTTGGTATATTTCCAGTATATATATGGTTTATAATGCTATTTTTATTTAAATTCATGCATCATTTATTTGTGAATGAATGTTTTATATTTATTAATGAAGGATATCAATAGAACGTGCTACTTAGTGGGTAGCACTAGGACCGAGTACGTATCGGTACGCCTATAGTATTTAGGCTATACTACTAACCATTTATGGATATTGATTGGATATGATTATTTGATGTGTGAGATATGATTTGGGAGTGTGATTGCTGGAGCTCGGTTGACCAAGTGTCTCGGGGCCAATCACACTGGCAGTCAGACTGCTGGAGCTCGGTTGACTTAGTGTCTCGGGGCCAGTCTACTGTCCAAATGGAATAAGTGAATATTTTGGAATAAGTGAGCCTGTAAGGCTAGAGTGTTGTCTAACACTATTTTTGAGGTTGCGATATTATAGGGTTCTATGTGATCCTTTATAAACGATGATTTTCAATGAAATATATATATAAAATGATTTTATTACATCTGTGTGTATTTGCCTGTATATATACATATTAAATATATATTGTTGACTGTATGCATTGTCATTTAGCATGCATGTATATATATTATAGTAATTCACTCAGTGAGGTCTGACTCCCCTCCGTTGACTAATTTTTCAGGAGAGTCATCTTCTTCAGACCTCAGTAGCAGGCCTATACGTCGGATTTCTTTCACCCCGACTTCTTTGTGTAAACTGCTTCTCTGAGTCTTGAGTTTTATTTTATCTAGACACTGCAGTAGTCATTAAACATTTAAAGAGATGTTGTATTATATATATTTGAACTGGATTTGTATTAAAAGAGTTTATATATATGAAATGATGAGGATTTGATTTAAATCCCGTGGCAGATTGTTATTCTGATATTTATGATTTTTATTTTTGCTGCATTATATACTGTTGTTATTATTATTGCATATTTTATTTTTTATTTTTTTTAGGCTTACTACGGGTTCCGGATTCGAAAGAATTCCCGTTCCCTAGCGCCGGTCATGGCCCCTGTTTTGGGTCGTGACAAAGTTGGTATCAGAGTCTGGTTTTGTGTCAGGGCTTAGTTATGTGAGTTGTGGCCTTAGTTTTCAAATTTTTGTTTTCTGTTGAACTACTGCAGTGAATTAGGTTTGAGTATGTCTTGATAAGTATTCCTTGCTTAGTTTTCTGCGTTATTCCTCCGTTGTCTATTTTGTCAGAATCGTTTTGTTGTGTTTTCAGAATGAGGAGGCGAGCGCGTGTCGCTCCACCGATCGTTGAGGCCGAGGATGATGAGTCTTTTCAGGATGAGGTTTTACCTCCTGAGCAGCCAGTTAGACGTAGAGGTCGTGGCAGAGGTAGACCTCGAGGAGCAGCAGGTCACCGTAGGCAAAGAGAGTTATAGGACGAGGAGCCTGTAGAGCCTGAATTTGATGTTCCTATTCCTACAATTGTTCAGCCTGTTCAGCCTGCCTATCAACAGGGTATGTCTGACCCTGAGGCATCTTTGTTCTATGCCCGAGTTGGCAGGATTGCATTTGATGGGACTTCCGATCCGTTAGATTTTCTGCACGCGATTGAGACTCGGACTCGGACTGCTCACACCAAATACCAACGGATCATGATCGTCGAGTTGTTTGTCGAGGGACCAGCTCTAGATTGGTTTATTCAGATGATCTAGCCCTATATGATGATGATGACCTGGGCTTAGTTTTGAGAGCGATTTATGAGGAGATTCTGTCCAGAGCCTCTCTGTATGAGCTATCGTCTTCGACTGACCAGTATTTCTCGTGGAGATCGATCTGTAGAGGAGTACACCCGAGAGTTTCTTCGTCTGGGTAGATATGCAGAGGATCTGATGCGAGATTAGTATTTTGCAGTCACTACCTACGTTACTGGTTTGGGTTCTGATTTTGCTGGTATGCCTACAGCGGGCCTTACTTTTGAGTCTGTGATTGAGTTAACCAAGGAGATTGAGCTGAGGCTAGTTAGGTAGGGAGCGATGCCTGATTATTACCAACTGGGAGTTCATTCGAGTGGATTGCAGGCTACTCCGTATTCGAGTTTTCATGTTGGATCGAGTAGTCAGCAGCGAGGTTTGACTTAGCAGAGTCAGAGACAGCAGCAGCGAGTGCATCGGAGCAGTAGACATGGCCGTGGAGGTCAACGTAGATCGTTCAGATTTAGGTCAGGTGCTTCAAGCAGCAGTAGTGGTCGTAGTTCTGGATCAGCTGCCAGTGTTTGCCAGACCTACGGTAGAGTCCATCAGGGACCATGTTATCTGACACTGCTGACATGTTTCAGATGCGGGCAGACAGGACATTTTGCCAGATCATGTCCTTATTCCGGATATCAGCAGTCGCAGATTCCGTGATTCTCATAATAGTCGATTGCTAGTGCTGCACTGTGCCATTTCAGTTACCACCAGTTCAGCATCAGAGTTCCACTCAGCTTGTCCCACAGCAAAGTCGTGGTAGAGGTGCTAGAGGAGGTGCCAAAGGTGTTGGCCAGGCTTCTACCAGTCAGCAGGGAGGTCGAGGACAGGCCAAAGTCTTCCATCTCACTCAGCAGGATGCTCAGGCATCTAATGCAGTCGTGGCAGGTATTGTTTCTGTTTGTTACCTGGATGCATGGGTTTTGTTTGATCCGAGTGCCACGCATTCGTTTGTTTCTCCCGTTTTTACTTCTAAATCTTGTTGGCAAGCTTCGAGGATGGCTATTCCTTTGTCTGTTGCCACTCCTCTGAGCGATTCTTTGGACACCGATATTGTTCTTTCTAGTTGTCCAGTTCTCGTGGGAGATAGAGAATTATCTGCTGATTTGATTCTGTTGGATGTGATGGAGTTTGATGTTATTTTGGGAATGGATTGGTTATCTCAGCACTATGTCGTGGTAGATTGCAGGAATAAAGAGGTGACTTTCAGAATTCCTGATGAAGGAGAGTTTAAGTTTGTTGGTGATAGGAGTTCAGCACCTTAGAATCTTATTTCTGCTATTATGGCTAGGAAGTTATTGAGGAAAGGATGTCAGGGATATTTGGCATTGGTCAGGGATACTTCAGTGGAGAAGTTTTCACTCACAGATGTTCCTGTTGCTTGTGAGTTTCCTGATGTTTTTCCCAAGGAGTTGCTAGGTTTACCACCTCACAGAGAGATTAAATTCTGTATAGATGTGGTTCCAGGTACTCCTCCTATATCTATGCCACCCTACAGAATGGCTCCTGCAGAGTTGAAAGAGTTGAAGGAGCAATTACAAGAGTTGTTAGATAAGGGTTATATCAGACCTAGTGTTTCTCCTTGGGGTGCACCAGTCCTGTTTGTGAAGAAGAAGGATGGTACCCTGAGACTGTGCATTGACTACAGAGAACTGAATAAGGTGACAGTGAAGAACAAGTATCCACTCCCGAGGATAGATGACTTGTTTGATCAGCTATAGGGTGCACAGTTCTTTTCTAAGGTTGACTTGAGGTCGGGTTATCATCAGTTGCGGATTAGTGAAGCTGATATTCCTAAAACAGTATTCCGCACTCGATATGGCCATTATGAGTTTTTGGTGATGTCTTTTGGTTTGACTAATGCACCAGTAGCTTTTATGGACCTGATGAACAGGGTATTCAGACCGTATGTGGATCAGTTTATGGTAGTCTTCATTGATGATATACTGGTTTATTCGAGGAGTATGGAGGAGCATGTATATCACTTGAGGATTGTACTACAGACACTGAGAGATCATCAGCTTTATGCTAAATTCTTGAAGTGTGATTTCTGGATGGAGAGTGTTTCTTTTCTTGGACACGTAGTGTCTAAAGAAGGTATCCAGGTTGATCCATAGAAGGTTGAGGCAGTGTTTGAGTGGCCTAGACCTACTTCTGTTACGGAGATTCGAAGTTTTCTAGGTTTAGCCGGGTATTATAGGCGGTTTGTGCAGGATTTTTCTAGAATAGCAGCCCCTATGACTCGTTTGACTCAAAAGAATGTTAGATTCGAGTGGTCAGAAGCTTGTGAGAACAGTTTCCAGTTGTTGAAGGAGAAATTGACCACCGCCCCAGTGTTAGCTTTGCCTAATAGTGTGGATAAGTTCATAGTTTATTATGATGCCTCTAGAATTGGCCTTGGTTGTGTGTTGATGTAGAATGGAAGGGTGATAGCCTATGCTTCAAGGCAGTTGAAGAAGCATGAGCAGAACTATCCCATACATGACCTTGAAATGGCTGCAATGATCTTTGCTTTGAAGATTTGGAGACATTATATGTACGGGGTGACTTGTGAGATATTTACTGATCACAAGAGCCTTAAGTGCATTTTTCAGTAGCGAGATCTGAATCTAAGGCAGAGGAAATGGTTGGAATTGTTGAAGGATTATGATTGTGAGATTTTATATCATCCGGGTAAAGCTAATACGGTAGCAGATGCCTTGAGTAGAAAGTCCTCAGGTAGTCTTACTCACATCAGCATTAAGAGGAGACCATTGATCCAAGAGTTGCATTTGTTGGTGGATCAAGGTTTGATGATGAAGATCAGTAGATCAGGTGGACTGCTAGCTCAATTTAAGGTGCGATCTGTACTGAGGGATAGGATTAAAGCAGCTCAGAGTCGAGATCCTATTCTGGAAGAGTTTGCAGAGAATGTCAAAGCAGGGAAGTTCACTGATTTCACACTCGATGAGGATGGTGTGTTGTGGATTAGTGGTAGATTGTATGTTCCTGATATGGATGATTTGAGAGAAGAGATCCTAGAGGAAGCACATTCTACAGCCTACAGTGTACATCCAGGTATTACGAAGATGTACCACAGTGTCAAAGATGTATACTGGTGGGACTGATTGAAGAAGGATGTCGTTGGTTATGTTGCTAAGTGCTTGACATGACAGCAAGTGAAAGCCGAACACTAGAAGCCTTTTGGGAAGCTTCAGCCTCTTCCTATTCCCGAGTGGAAGTGGGAAAGGATAGCTATGGATTTTGTGGTAGGTTTACCTCGTTCTAAGGATTGATACAATTCCATCTGGGTGATTGTAGACAGGTTAACGAAGTCTGCACATTTCTTGCTGGTTAAAGCCACTTATTCTGTAGCTAGATTGGTGAAGTTGTACATGAAGCATATTGTGTGCCTTCATGGAGTACCTATGTCCATTGTGTCAGATAGAGGTTCAGTGTTTACTTCTCATTTTTGGCAGAAGTTGCAGGAAGCGATGGGCACTAGGTTGGACTTCAGTATTGCTTTTCATCCTCAGATAGATGGTCAATCTGAGAGGACGATCCAGACACTGGAAGATATATTGAGGATGTGTGTCCTGGATTTGGGAGGTAGCTAGGATGATCATTTGCCACTCGTAGAGTTTGCATATAATAACAGCTACCATAGCAGTATTGGCATGGCACCGTATGAGGCGTTGTATGGAAGGAAGTGTAGATCCCCTTTGAGTTGGAATGAGATTGGTGAGAGAGTTTTGACTGGACCTGAGATGGTTTAGGATGCTACAGAGAAAGTCACCATGATTAAGCGTAGATTAGAGACCGCAGTTAGTAGACATAAGAGTTAAGCGGATCCTAGGCGCAGAGATATGGAGTTTCAGGTTGGAGATTTTGTTTTTCTGAAAGTATCTCCGATGAAGGGTGTGATGAGATTTGGTAGGAAGGGTAAGTTAGCACCGAGATATGTCGGACCGTTTGAGATTCTGAAAAGAGTTGGCACTGTTGCATATCAGTTGGATTTGCCTTCGAGTATGTCATAGGTGCATCCAGTATTTCATATCTCGATGTTGAGGAAGTATATCTCAGACCCTTCACACGTGTTGCAGCTCGACAGTGTAGAAGTAAGTGAAGATTTGACGTTTGTGGAAGAACCTGTGGCGATCGTTGATTATCAAATTCGACAGTTACGATCGAAGCAGATTCCGATGGTCAAGGTTCTATGACGTAGCTACAGATTTGAGGAACATACGTGGGAGACTGAAGCTGAGATGCGAGCTTCTTACCCGTATCTCTTTCCTTCTTGATCCTATTTTCTGGAATTTGAGGACAAATTCTTGTAAGGGGGGAAGACTGTAATATCCCGTGTTTTAAAATAATTTAATACTGCATCGGGATATGCAGTGTTAATAATTTTTGTATATATATTATGATATTTTACGAGTTGATATGTATTTAAAACCTATTTTAATTATTGTGTATTATTTACAGTGCTTTCCGTAAAATTTTCCCGAGACTTTTATTTTCGGGGAAATTTTCACGTAAATAATTTATTATTAATTATTTTAAATATATTTTCGGACTTCCATGAACTCATACGTATTTTTAAAATACTAAATGAAGCCTATGTGTGTATATATTTATTTAATTAGGGTTTAATTTATTACCCTAATATTTTATTATTTTGTTTTATTAATTTTATTGTTATTTAATTATTTTATTTATTATTAAATTTTAAATTATTATAACAAGTGTGTGGTGTGTGATTTTTCCCAAATATTTTATTAAAAATTATTATTTTTCTTTTTCCTTTTTCTTTTCTTTTTCTTTTTTTCTTTTTCTTTTTCTTTTCTTTTCTTCTTCTTCTTTTTCCTTCCCGAGCCCGACCCTCCTCCATCTTCTCCTCACCGCTGCTACTCCGATCACCGGCCATCAGAGTGCCTCCCCTGCGTGTCGCCGTCTTCTCCAGCTGCTTCGCCGCCCCTAGCTTCCATCCCCGGCGTCGGCTAGCTCCAATTCCTCCATTTTCGGCCGAAAGCTTCATTTCCTCACACCTCACGATTCCAACCACCGTTTTCGACATCGCTGGTCTCTTTCTTCTCCTTGAGCTCCGGTGAGTGTGATTCCAACTTTGGTTTGAGCATAATTGGTCTTGATTTGCTTAGGTTTCGAATTTTTGATTTCGGCCATATTAGGGTTTTTGATTTTTTTGATCTTTGAATTGATTGATTCATAAAACTCCCTTCACAAATGTTGATCCTAGTAGCTTAATCTTCATGTGTGAATTTTTGTGGAATTTTTGGAGATTAATTTGATTTTTGGGTATTTTTCAATATTTTAATATTATTTTCTAATTTTCGAAAATTAATTAAATAAATTATGAAATTGTGTTTTATGATAAATATAGGTGTTAAAATGAATTATAGGAATTTATTTGGAATTTTTATGAATTTCTATGTATTTATTTTGAATTATTTAAGTTTATGTAATTTTTGGGAAAATTAGGTTAATTATGTTTTTAATTGAATTTAATTGGTTAATTGAGTTTAAATATTGATATTATTGATAAATATGTTGAGAAACTTAATTTTGGATAATTACACTATTTTTGCTAAATTTTTGAAGTAATTTTAGTATATTTATATATATAAGGGCATTTTGCTAATTTTACACAAAATTGGCTAAAAATGTAATTTAATTGGTTTTAATAATTATTTAAGGTATAAAAATGATTTCTACAAATTATTTAGTATTTTTAATTAATTAAAACTATTTTTCGTGAATTATTTTCAATTATATATATAATATACGGTTTTACTAATAAAATGAGTTTTTATCGGTTTTTATTGTGTTTAAAGGTTAAATATGTAATTTCTATTTATAAAATGTATTTCTATGTTATAAGGGTATTTTTGGTATTTTTATAATTATTCTGTGTTTGTGGACCCCGGTCGGTAGATTGTAGTTTGGAGTCCGACCGAGGGGTTGTGGATTTGTTTTGAGCCTGTTTTTCAAAGTGTGTTTCTTTGCAGGGTCAGCTCTACTCTTTGAGTAGAGAGATGTCCGTTTTACAGGGGAGGTTCTGCCGAATTTTTGGTAGAATTCTCATAAAACGTGATATCCGATCGAACCCTAATTTCGATTCCGTGTTTAATATTCTAGACCGAATTCTAGGATTTTCTACTAGGTATTCTGATGTCTGTTATTATTGTTTGTTTAGTTGCACCGAAACTGAGGCCTAGTGGACCAGGCCCGTCGGATCCATCTCGTGGAGCGCACTAAGTGTGAGTTGCTATTTTATATATATATGCTTAGGATGCATGATTTAGAAATGCATGTTTTATTTTGATTAAATATGCATAAATAATTTGATTATTACTTAAGTTAATATTTAGTTTATTGTTGGTTTATTTTTGGTGTATATTAAATTATATGCATGTTTTGTTAATAAATTATATTTAAAATGTTTTTAAATATATTTCTAGCTTAATTTGTAATTTGATTGGATTTATTTAACGTATATGTACTCGAAATATACCTAGTTTATTTTTGTTATATTTCCAGTATATATATGGTTTATAATGCTATTTTATTTAAATTCATGCATCATTTATTTGTGAATGAATGTTTTATATTTATTAATGAAGGATATCAATAGAACGTGCTACCTAGTGGGTAGTACTAGGACCGAGTACGTACCGGTATGCCTATAGTATTTAGGCTATACTACTAACCATTTATGGATATTGATTGGATATGATTATTTGATGTGTGAGATATGATTTGGGAGTGTGATTGCTAGAGCTCGGTTGACCAAGTGTCTCGGGGCCAATCACACTGGCAGTCAGACTGCTGGAGCTCGGTTGACTTAGTGTCTCGGGACTAGTCTACTGTCCAAATGGAATAAGTGAATATTTTGGAATAAGTGAGCCTATAAGGTTAGAGTGTTGTCTAACACTATTTTTGAGGTTGCGATATTATAGGGTTCTATGTGATCCTTCATAAACGATGATTTTCAATGAAATATATATAAAATGATTTTATTACATCTGTGTGTATTTGCCTATATATATACATATTAGATATATATTGTTGACTGTATGCATTGTCATTTAGCATGCATGTATATATATTATAGTAATTCACTCAGTGAGGTTTGATTCCCCTCTGTTGACTAATTTTTCAAGAGAGTCATCTTCTTCAGACCTCAGTAGCAGGCCTATATGCTGGATTTCTTCCACCCCGGCTTCTTTGTGTAAATTGCTTCTCTGAGTCTTGAGTTTTATTTTATCTAGACATTGTAGTAGTCATTAAACATTTAAAGAGATGTTGTATTATATATATTTGAACTGGATTTGTATTAAAAGAGTTTATATATATGAAATGATGAGGATTTGATTTAAATCCCGTGGCGGATTGTTATTGTGATATTTATGATTTTTATTTCCGCTGCATTATATACTGTTCTTATTATTATTGCATATTTTATTTTATTTTTTTTTAGGCTTACTACGGGTTCCGGATTCGAAAGAATTTCCGTTCCCTAGCGCCGGTCATGGCCCCTGTTTTAGGTCGTGACATTTTATTTCCAAAAAAAATAATATATAATATATTATTTGAAAATAATTTTTGAAAAATAGTATTAATTAGTTAAAAATAGTAATAAATTTGTAAAAACAATTTTAATACCTTAAATAATTATAAAATCAACTAAACATAATATTTAACTATAATTAACATAAAATTACACATTTATCCCTATATATAAAATATTCAATATACTAAATAATTTCCTCAAAAATTATACAAAATCATTAAAATTATTTAATCATCTTATAATATACTAATATCAACCAAAACACTTATTTAGCCAATAATTTCTATAAAAATACATATTTAATCTAAAAATTCCAAAATACACATAAATTGTATAAAATTCCATAAAAATTATATAAATTCATAAAAATTATTTTATCAATAAATAACATATTAATATCAACTCAAGCACACAATTAAACTTTAAATTCAACCAAAATACTCATTTAACTCAATTATCCAATATTTACATAAACTAAAAATATTCGTAAAAATTATATAATAATCCCCAAAATTAATTTCTCAACTTCAAAATTAATAACAATATATAATAACAATAATTTAACCAAATTCATAATTTATATAATTTATTTTTGAAAATTCACTAAATAATAATAAACTATTCAAAAATACCCATTTATTCAAAATAATTTAGAAAAATAAACAAAAAATATATATGAGTAGATTGAGATGCATACTTCAACATTTCCAAAAGAAATAATCAATAAACAATCAAACTCAACCTTAAAAAACATAAAAACCAAAATAGACATAAACTATAATTGAAGAAAACTCACAATCCGGACGTCGTGAGCTTGAACCGACTTGAGAATCAAGACATACATGCCATGAGGAGTCTAATGAGCCCAAGAACTCAACCTAAAATCACCAAAAAAATTTTGGTGCAACAGTAACTACCCACGGTTTCTTGTAAAAATTCGACGACCGAAGCTCTCTGGAGGCGACGAGAAGCAAGAGGAGGAAAGTGGGGAGCTTGGTGGTGGTCCGTGGTGGTTGACGGCGGGTTGGTGAAGCTTTGGGAGTCGGCAATGGCGGAAGGCAAGAGAAGAAGAAGAAGAAGAAGAAGAAGAAGAAGAAGAAAAGAAAAAGAAAAGAAGAGAAAAAAAAAAGAAAAAAAATAAGGTGGGAAAGAAAAAAAAAAATTGTTGACCCGTATAACTTTTGACTCTTTATATATATATATATATAATAACCACTTGTCACAATCACACACACATTCACACACACACACACATATATATATACAACACATGGACTAAATACACACATACACATGTTATTAATACAATATAATAATAATAATAATAATAATAATAATAATAATAATAATAATAATAATAATAATAATAATAATAATAATAATAATAATAATAACAATATCACATGCATAATAGTAATAAAATGATAATAATAATAATAACAATAATAATAATAACAACAATAAAAATAATACTAATAATACTAATAAAATAATAACACTAATACTATTAAAAATTAATAGAAATAAAATAATAATATTTTTAAAAATAATAGTAATGAAAATGAGTTTGAGTATTTTAAATAATAAAACTCACAAATTAATTATTTCAAGTAAATAAAATATTTAGAATAAAATAAACGAATAATGTAAACAATTAATGATAATATATAGTTAAAATTTAAATTTTATTAATACTGTATATCCCAAAATAATATTATTATAATAATTTAAAATATTGGGTCATTACAATCTTCTCTCCTTATAAGAATTCATCCTCGAATTCCAAATAAAAGGACTGATACAAGAATTTACCGAGGAAAGAGATAAGAATAAACAACTTGCATTTTAGCTTTAGCCTTCCAAGTACGCTCCTTCATGTTTACTTCGCCACAACACTTTAAACATCAAAAACTATCTCGAACGTAACTGTCGAATTTGATAATATACAATTATAACTGATTCCTTCTTGAACTTCAGATCTTTGTTCATTTCTACATTATCCAGCTGCAACACGTGCGAAGGGTTCGAGTTACACTCTCTTAACATCGAGACATGGAACACTGAATGCACTTGAAAATAGATTTGGAGGCAAAGCCAACCAATATGCAATCTTACCAAGTCTCATCACACCATTCTTCGGAGACACCTTCAAAAATACATTTCCCAATCTGAAACTCCATATCTCTGCATCTTGGATCTGCATAGCTCTTCTGCCCGCTAATTGTGGTCTCTAATCTTTTTCTGATCACAACAACTTTCTCCGCTGCATTCTGGACAATCTCAGGTCTAGTTAAGACTTTCTTTCCAATCTCTTCTCGACAAAAAGAAGATCACATTTCCTTCCATACAGTGCCTCATATGGTGTCATTCTAATGCTGCTATGATAGCTGTTATGATAAGCGAACTCCATAAGAGACAAATAATCATCCCAGCTACCTTCTAGATCCAAAACACACATCTTTAACATATCTTCCGGTGTCTGGATTATTCTCTCAAACTGACCATCTGTCTGAGGATGAAAAGCAGTACTAAAGTCCAACCAGGTGTGCCTATCGCTTCCAACAACTTTTGTCAAAATCAAGAAGTAAACGTTGTACCTCTACTATATATAATGGACACAGGTATTCTACACAGGCACACAACGTGCTTCATATGCAGCTTAGCCCTCTTAGCTACTGAATAAGTGGCTTCCACTGGCCAAAAATTAATTGACTTGGTCAATTTGTCTATAGTCAGTCCAACGAAATCATATTCACCCTTCAAATGAGGTAACCAACCTCAAAAATTATCACAATTCTCTCTCATTTCTACCCAAATTCAAAAGAGATCGAACTTCCCAGAAGACTTCTGATGTTCAGCTTTCATCGGCTGGCAAATTAAACACTTAGAAATACAATCAGTCACATCCTTCTATAATCCAACCCACTATTACTAATCCTGAATACTGTGATAATTCTTGGTAATCATCTGGATGTACACTACAAGTTCATTTCTACAGCTTATATAGAATCCCTTTCTCAGATTACAACATCAACCCTGTATCATTTACTTGGGCATCTCTTACTAGCAGATCATCCTATGGTGGAATGACATGATGACATGCTATGATGAATGTCATGATGAGATGATATAATGAAATGTTATAATGAAATGCTAGAATGAAATGTCATGATGAAATGTTGTAATGAGATGCTATGATGATATGATGAAATGTTGTAATGATATCAGGTCTTATCCTTTAAAGTTCACATAACCCTTAGATCAATCAGTCTTCTTCAGTGCTTGGAAGTTGTTCTAACAAACATCTGTTCACACAATCTTCCCATTCTTCTGAGTTATGCGGGTCATAGGAGCTACAATTCTAAAGAATTCTATTTAGATTTTCTATGATACCCAATTAAACCCAGAAATTTACAGACCTCAATGGATTCAGTCAGTCTGGGCTGCTCAGATATTGTTTTGATCTTTTGTGGATCAACTCAAATTCTATCTTTAAAAGCCACAATTCTAAGAAAAATAACACTCTCTACCCAATGATCACACTTCCTGAATTCAGCATAAAGCTAACATTCTCTTAGTGTCTGTAGTATAGTCCTCAAGTGATATACGTGCCCTTTCATTCACTTCGAATACACTAGTATATCATTAATGAAGACTACTACAAATTCATCCATAACTAATGATAACCATACTTTAAATCAACTTTAGAAAAGAACTGTGCACCCTGTTCATCTCTCTGCAGTCAATGCACAGTCTCAAGGTACCATCCTTCTTCCTTACAACAGGACTAGTGCACTCCAAAGAGAAACATAAGTTCTAACAAAACCTTGGTCATACAGCTCTCGTAATTGCTCCTAAAGCTCTGCAAAAGTCATTCTATAGGGCTAAGTTGAAATAGGAGTTATATCAGGAACCACATCGATACATAATTCAATCTCTGTAAGGTGGTAAACCTGGTAACTCACAAGCAATTAAAACATCTGGAAGAGAAAACTTCTCCACTGAAGTATACTCAACTAGAGCTAGATATTTTTGATAACCTTTTCACATCTCATCATGATTAATTACACCCAAAAGACTGAATTCACAATAACTCTCTGAATCTCAATTCTCGATTCAGATGCCAATATATCAAACTTAATTCTGTAACACACAATTCTACCAGTATGCTCTTATACTATATTACGTCTTCAGCATGACGTATCAGATTGAAGAGTTTACAGGTAATCTTCTCAACTGATTGCTCTTCCCTTACTCTGTGCAATAGTTGATATAGGTAATTATCCTTCCTTAAAGGTGGATGGAAGCATCTTAGAAATCCCTCTTTAACTCAAATTATGTGTTGTAGTCAGAACTGACAGTTTCACCATCAAGAGTACAATAGTGTTTCATCTTCATTAGACATTTTCCAATTCCCCCATCAAAGCATATCAAAAAACTGCCAAACTTGACTAAATGTTATCAAGCTCTTATTAATCTCGGCTATCCTGGCCACAATTGCTGCACGTTCAAGTCCAAAAGGAATGGTTGTACTGCTTATAATGACTACCTTAACCCTTGAGTTACAGTTGCCTCTAACCTACCCCTATACTAGATAGGTGTAGTAGGGAAAAAAATGTAACCATAACTTGAACTTGAAAGATTGATCATCAATATTGTCTCTGTAGAAGAAACAATTCAGATTCACTACATTGAAAAGATATGGAAATCAACAGAATTCAGAATATAGAAAATATGCAGAATTGACATGTCTCAAGTTCTTGGCTGAAATAGAAATTATATCTACTGTACAATCGAAGGTATCAGCACTGCATCCTGGGAAACTCTTGTTGCATAAGCAACATCATTGCAATGCTAAGCCACCAGCTCCTCATTCAGTTATTCCCACTGTCAACAGCGATCATCAGGCCTTCTAAATCCATCTATACCCCTACGCCTAATAGGCTGCATAAGGGGGTAGAACCTCATGCTCAGAAGATCAACTATCATCGATTTCATCGATCAATGGAGCGACTCACGCTCAAGGCAATCAACAAGGAACACAAATAAATAAATAGTTCAAACAATCACAAACATCAACAGACACCCTAACAATTACGCGGAATTCCTAATGCAAGAAAGACTTTTCAAAGACATGACTGAACCTAATTCACTGTAGTAGTTTAGTAGAAAACACAATATTAAAAACTAGGGCCAAAACTCAAACAACTAAGCCCTGACACAGAACTTAACTCTGATACCAACTTTGTCACGACCTAGACTAGGAGTCATGACCGGCACTAGGGAACGGGAATTCTTTCGAATCCGGAACCCGTAGCAAGCCTTAGAAAATAAAATAAATGCAATAATTAAATAAAAGTACGATCGAATTAAAATTTTTCTGAATCAATATATAAAATAAATACTCCAAATCCTTTTATAAATGAATACATATTCGTACAATGTTCAAATACAAATTCTCAAAGTATTTAATATCCAAACAAAATAATACACTTCCAATATAATAACACTGCTACTACAGTTTCTAGAATACAATTCCAAGTTCAGAATATACATTTGCATACAATAGCCGGGACTGAAGAACACCAGTGAGGAACTCTACAACTCAGGTATGACGATATGGGATCTCCTGAAAAAAATAATGGAGGGGGATCAGACCTCACTGAGTGAATTATTATACTATATATACATGCAAACTAAACCATAACAATCAGGAATTCTTATATATATATGTATATACACGCATTTCACACAAATGTCAAATTCTATTTTTATAAATATAATAGATACGGAAAACATTTATTTTAATACATGAATGATCAAATAGAACCCTATTAATCGCAACCTCAATCAATTATATCATCACTCTAGCCATATAGGCTTACTTAAATCCAAATAGATCACTTATTCCATTTTGGACAGTAGACTGGCCCCGAGACACTAAGTCAACCGAGCTCCAGCAGTCTGACTGTCAGTGTGATTGGCCCCGAGACACTTGGTTAAACGAGCTCTAGCAATCACACTCTCAATCACATCATATCTCAATCAAATCATAATCAATCAAATCATAATCAACATAATTAATTCCTCACTCATACCTAAATCTATCGCACCGCTGCCCACTAGGAAGCACGTTCTATTGATATCCTTCATTTAAAATAAATCATTCATATGGATAAATAAATAATGCAGAATAGTAATCATATTGATAAAATAAACCATATATATACTAGAAATATACCTAAAATAAACTAAGTATATTTCAAGTATATATATGTAAAATAAATCTAAATAAAACATGAAATATACTAAAAAAAATAAACCAATAGTATATTATAAACATGCTAAGTTTAAATCAACAATTAAACATGCATTTATTTAAGAATATATCTAAAATATACTTATAGTATACTAATCATTTAAAACATGTATATGTACTAAAATATACTAAAAATAAACCTAATTATACCAAATCATATTATAATTTAAATAACTGTTAAAAGCATATGATGAAAATGAAAAAAAATCCTAAATCATGCATTCTATATGCAATGCATATATATACAGTATAATAACTCACAGATTCACACTCCACGAGATAGACTCGGCAGGCCTGGTCCATTAGGCCTCGGTCTTAGTGCAACTAGAAAAATAAAATAACATAAACAATTAGAATAAACTTCTAATTCTACGCTTCTAGGATTACTATAGAAAGACTCAATCAAAAATTTAAAACTAGATTCGGACCGATTGTCACATTTTACGAGAAATCTATCAAAATTTCGATAAAGTCTCCTTTGTAAAATGGACATCTCCCTACAAAAGTAGGGTCAATCCTACACAAAAAAATGTAATACTTCGGGTTGAGACCCCAAATTCCACAAATCCCCAACCGAGGTTTGCAATACACAAACAAACAATATTAAACAGTAAAATAATAAAAATTATCAAGAACCCATAAAAATATTTAAAAACCTTTATTTTCCAATTAAAACATAAAAGTTAAATTTAAATAATATTTGATAATAAAAATTCATAAATGGAATAAAACTCCCATTTTATAATTAAATTAACATAAATTGCAACTAACATTTAAAATCACAATTTATCATCACAAAAAAATAATAAAACACACATTTAATCTCAAAATAACAAATACACTTATTATTTATATAATATTCCCAAAATTATCACAATTTAACTAATAAGATCTCAAATATTATATAATATTAATAAAAATTTAATTTTACAATTATTCAACATAACATAACAAAGTTCACGTTTAATTGCTTAAATAGTTTAATTATATAATAAAATTAGTTTAAAACCCATTTTATTTCCAAAAAAAAATAATATATAATATATTATTTGAAAACAATTTTTGAAAAATAGTATTAATTAGTTAAAAATAGTAATAAATTTATAAAAATCATTTTAATACCTTAAATAATTATAAAATCAACTAAACATAATATTTAACTATAATTAACATAAAATTACACATTTATCCCTATATATAAAATATTCAATAAACTAAATAATTTCCTCAAAAATTATATAAAATCATTAAAATTATTTTATCATCTTATAATATACTAATATCAACCAAAACACTTATTTAGCCAATAATTTCTATAAAAATACATATTTAATCTAAAAATTCCAAAATACACATAAATTGTATAAAATTCCATAAAAATTATATAAATTCATAAAAATTATTTTATCAATAAATAACATTTTAATATCAACTCAAGCACACAATTAAACTTTAAATTCAACCAAAATACTCATTTAACTCAATTATCCAATATTTACATAAACTAAAAATATTCGTAAAAATTATATAATAATCCCAAAAATTAATTTCTCAACACCAAAATTAATAACAATATATAATAACAATAATTTAACCAAATTCATAATTTATATAATTTATTTTCGAAAATTCACTAAATAATAATAACATATTCGAAAATACCCATTTATTCAAAATAATTTAGAAAAATAAACAAAATATATATATGAGTATATTGAGATGCATACTTCAACATTTCCAAAAGAAATAATCAATAAACAATCAAACTCAACCTTAAAAAAAATAATAACCAAAATAGACATAAACTATAATTGAAGAAAACTCACAATCCGGACGTCGTGAGCTTGAACCGACTTGAGAATCGAGACGTACATGCCATGAGGAGTCTAACGAGCCCAAGAACTCGACCTAAAATCACCAAAAAAATTTTGATGTGATAGTAACTACCCACGGTTTCTTGCAAAAATTTGACGACCGGAGCTCTCTAGAGGTGACGAGAAGGAAGAGGAGGAAAGTGGGGAGCTTGGTGGTGGTCCGTGGTGGTTGACGGTGGGCTGGTGAAGCTTTGGGAGTCGGCAATGGCGGAAGGCAAGAGAAGAAGAAGAAGAAGAAGAAGAAGAAGAAGAAGAAGAAGAAAAGAAAAAGAAAAGAAGAGAAAAAAAAAGAAAAAAAATAAGGTGGGAAAGAAAAAAAAAATTGTTGACCCGTATAACTTTTGACTCTTTATATATATATATATATATATATATATATATATATATATATATATATATATAATAACCACTTGTCACAATCACACACACATTCACACACACACACACACATATATATATACAACACATGGACTAAATACACACATACACATGTTATTAATACAATATAATAATAATAATAATAATAATAATAATAATAATAATAATAATATCACATGCATAATAGTAATAAAATGATAATAATAATAACAATAATAATAATAACAACAATAAAAATAATGCTAATAATACTAATAAAATAATAACACTAATACTATTAAAAATTAATAGAAATAAAATAATAATATTATTAAAAATAATAGTAATGAAAATGAGTTTGAGTATTTTAAATAATAAAACTCACAAATTAATTATTTCAAGTAAATAAAATATTTAGAATAAAATAAATGAATAATGTAAACAATTAATGATAATATATAGTTAAAATTTAAATTTTATTAACACTGTATATCCCAAAATAATATTATTATAATAATTTAAAATATTGGGTCATTACATTAAAATAGTGGCTAAGAAAATGAAATAAATAAATAATCTAACATATAGATAAATTCTACGAGAATAATAATTTTGACGAGAGTAGAATTTAAATTTTAAATCTGCATGTTTTTCTAAAAAAAAATAGTCACTAAATTATTTTTAAAATTATCATTTGTTGTAATTTTTTATTATAATTTTTTTTTTTGGAAATAAATGGAAGGTGATAGGAATATATAGAAGATAAAAGAAAAAAAATTATAAAGATTTCCACATCTATCTAGTCTTTCTTTTGTTTTATTTGTTTTGTTTTGTTTTTTTAAATTAAGAGGCCATAACAACAGGGGGTAGCCCTTTCTTTTTAAATTGATAATGACATAAATAGAACTTTACACCTCATGATGCTCTCAAAGAGGAGTTGCCACTTCGCTACTCATACTCTTTCTTTAATTGCATTACTTTGAAGCTTTTCCAAGTAGAACCCACACCCACACTACAATATACTTGTCTACAAAAGTGGTCTCACATTTGCCATCTTACTCTTAATTTTAGATATCAAGTTGCTACCATATCCTGATTATCTTCTTTTGCTTTTACTAATGGCATGACTAGCAGTCCATTAATAGCTTTCCACTGTAAACAAATAGAAGTTTACTTAAAAAAAAATGGATGTTATTTAAATGGTTAAGCATATTGATACACTATATAGGTCTTTCCATACCTTTCACAATATGAAATAATTATCTCTTTTTAAAGTAGCTGAAAATTAATTTTTGGCAACTAAAAATTTTATTTATATTTTTTATAATGAACTTGACAACATGAGGTGAGACTGGGATCATATATAAAAGGATAATTTAGCAGCACTATTATTCGCCTTTGCACACAGTTTTGCGACATCTATCTTTGTCAGCATTATATGTAGAAAATGTGGAAAGCAAATAAACTTACTTTTATTATATGAAAGAAACTTTAGTATACTCACACATTAATATTCTTACAAACACTGAAGACACTTTCTCGTTTAAACTCACCCATAACACACTCTGTCACACATATATTAACTCTTCCATAACACATGCTTTTTACATAGACATTAACACACACATGACACACATATGACCCTCTTCACATGACACTAACATTTACTTAATACACACATACCATACAAATGGCCATCACCACCCATGCCTATTTATAGGCTTACAATCCTTAAGGCTAAGCATAATAAGTTATTAAAGCCAACTTGAAAACAACTTATGACAACCAATGCCAAACTGTCAAAATCAACTTGTAAACAACTTGCAAGTAACCAAAACAAAATTGGTTTTGGCAACTAAAAATTTAAAATCAAGTTGCTCACTTCTTCTAAGTTGGTTAACTAAAATAATAATCTTCTAGAAAGATGTAGAGAAAGGTATATAGTTGGTGATGTATTCTTTGCACATTTACAAAAGGGTTGATCTAGGATTTTATATAGGTTTGTCTGACCTCCTGGAGCACCATCAAGCAGTCGGATAACATGGGGCGCTATTAGAAACTCAAGCTCTATCTCCTATGAGATCAGACACTAGTCAAGAAAGTGATTGCAGTGGAAAGTACTTAAGTTTCTCTTTGCAAGATATATAAGCAACTTCATAGGAATAATAATTCATGTTGAATAATAATAACAACATACGAAGTGCAAAAGAAAAGCCCCCTCTCTCATATCAATGTATATGCTCAATTTTTTTTTGTTTTGAAATATAATTAAAGGACTAGTTGTGCAATAGCTTTCCACTCTAAACAAAGATAGAGTACACAATAAATATAGGTCTTTTCATAGCTTGCACTGTATATATGAGATCACTCTCTTTTTAAAGTAGCTAAAAAATTAATTTCTGACAACTACATTGTATGACTTACCATTTATTGAAAGTGAAGTAAATCATACTAGCATCACATACGCTACTCTCATTAATAGCTCACTCAAGTGTCTATTTTGCAATACTGTAATTCTAAACGGCTAAAATTTAGCCACATCTTTTTTGGCCAGAAAAGGCAATTAAGTCATCTTAAGTGGAAAATGAAGATTATTAATAAAAAAAACCAAAGAAATGTAATACCAATAATATCCTTTTGAAAAAATTTTGAATAAATAATCAACCACTTATTAGTAATAAATGTGAAACTAAAGATTGGTTTAGTTCATACACTAATCAATAAAATGCATGAGTATAAGGAAAAGAAAGATGGCGAGGAGAGAGAGGGGAAGAAATTAATGGAAATTAGACTTTGTGGCCCCCCATATATAGAACTTTTTTTCCCTTTTTTGGTTTTACTAGTCTAAATACTATAATAAATGCACATACATATGTTCTATTTATTTTTTTCTTCTAAAAATATATTTTTATTAATTATTAAAAAACAAAGTTGATTAATTATTCAAATTGATGTATGGTTATTAGATTAAATAAAATAAAAATAGTTAACTATTGTTCTTAACTTTTTAAAATAATAAACTTGAAATATTAAAAAAATTGAGATAATTGATATTTTAGAATGAAAAAAGTATAATGATTTGTTGGATGATTAATAGTTACTAGTATTATTTATTTTAAATGTAAACTTATTAAAATTTTATGTTGAGTACACATTAAATTTTTACAAATTAAATTTGTAAGTTACTAGTATTATTTATTTTAAATGTAAACTTATTAAATTGTTATGTTGAGTACACATTAAATTTTTAATAATTAATTATAGAAAATTTTTAAAAATATATATATAATTATTTTGATATGTATACTGTAAGTGTAACCTTAATTCAAAAAATAAGAAACAATTATCCATCATCATCAAGGCTATATATATAAAAGAAATAGATTCAAAAAAATTATCCAGTTTTTCTAGTGATGGAAACAAATTCTTGTAGTGACCAGTAATCACGATTTCTGTTGCAAAAAAGAAAAAAAAAATCATCAAGACTTTCAAGCGATCAAAATCCCAAAACTCATAAGTTAATATTGTAGGTACATGTAGGTGGTAATATATTCTTAAATTCTTTCTTTCTACCGTGCACCTATTGATCTACAAATATCATCATAATAATGTAAAATCTAATATTTTGACTCAATTAATTAATAAATATTTATATTTTTTAAAATATTCAAACTAAACTTGAGTTTGAATTCGACTCAATTTAATAAGATATATTTATAATTATATTAAAATAATAGGGTAAAATGATAAATATATGAAAGTTTGATTAAGCTCATGAGTCTGTCGAGTTACATATTTAGGATCTCGAACTTGACTTGATAACCTACTAAAGTAGCTCGAGCTCAACATGAAAATAATTATAAATATTTCATTAGCTCGACATGAAAAGTATTATCATTTTTTTAATATTTTTCATAGTATATTAAAAATGGTATGTAACAAGTATGCTATTTGTATATATTTTTTTTATTTCTTACACACTTCAAAACATTAAAAAAATATTATAATTTGAGTAAGTATATATTATTAGAAAAATTATCAAAGAAATACTTTGCCTCAAGTGTGTATTCAATTAATAAATAAAAAATAATTGTATTCAATTAATTAAAATAAAAATTGTATCATATATTATTCATATATAAAAAAATGTACAATGAGTATACTATCATATATTTTATTTCTTATACACTTCAAAATATAAAAAAATAAAAAATATATGGCAATTTGAATAAGTATATATTGTTAGAAAAATTATCAAAGAAATAGTTGTCCTTGAGTAATAAATAAAACATAATTGTATTCAATTAATTAAAATAAAAAATAAATAACAATAATTGATATATTGTTAGTGCTAAATTGTATATAGTTTTAGGATTCAATTGAGCATGCATTCATTCATTTTAGGTTGAATTTAGGTTAATTTAATTATAGAAATAGATAATTTTATATATTTTTTTGCTTTTATAGGGACAAGAGAATATGGAGATGATTGGTGGTGAAATGAAGCACAAAAGGAGCAAAGCAAAAGAGCAAAGTATGACCTTCTGTAGCAATTATGTATTGAAGCGCACTCACAGGTTGATTAAAGCAAGTAAGCAATCTAAGTAGAGATTATGTTGCAAACAATCTTGGAAAGAAACACCCAACACCTAGAGAGAGAAGAGAAAAGAGGAGAAAAAGAAGCTCCATTGAAGACCCAAAAGCTTCTTGATAACCATTCCTCCTCCTTTTCCTTTATTAAATTTTATTCGACTCTTTAGGTTGTATTTGAATATTGAATGATGGATCTTGAAGCCATGCTTGGCTAGTTTTAATTATGTTATTGGGATTTTGAGAACCATTTGATTCAAGTTAATTTGAAAGATCTTATTTTCTCTTTATTGTATATTGTGTTTGTTATACTTACTAAATGTTGTATTTTGGCCACGTGCAACTCTTGTTTCGATATATACATTGAGAAATGGTAGGTTTAATAGACCCACAAACACATATTAGATTGGTTAAATGACTTGAGAAAGATTAACTTTATCTAATTCTCTTATGGGTTTTGCTTAATGCCTTGCATGCTTGATGTCGGCTTATTTTATAATGATATTGAGAGTTAAGCTGTAACTTTGAGTTTAAAAGCATGTTGATTTGAACATTACTTAAAAGAGACTACTCAATGATCTTTGGAAAACCTGAAATATGCATTTAAATTAATTAAATCTACCATCTTAGTTTGATGACAATATGGTTCTTAATCTCCTAACAATATGGTTTCCATATCGATTCATTTACTCATTAATTGGTCAGTAATAATTTGATTTTGAATTGAGTATTCATTAGCTATTTTAGTTTATTCATTACCTTAAATCAAGTTACATTTAAAGCTCTAAACAAATGCAAATAAGACTAATGGGTGCTTAGTATCAATTCCTATGGGAATGATACTTAACTCATCAGTTTATTACTCGTTGACCTATATACTTGCGGTTACTTGTCTTACCCACTCCTAAATATCACTCTATCATTTTCCCTCATAAAATTCCCACTCCCCACTAACCCTAATTCCCTAATCCTTTCATTCTTATTTATCTTTCTTATTTTAAACCATACAATCATCTCTTCTCTTCCTTTTCCAACATAAAGTAATCAATTCACTCCACTTCTATGTATCAACTAAAAAAGAAGCCAAAGGCATCAACATTTGATAGACCACTTTAATTAGAGGGAGATGATTTCATAATGGTGTATGGAGCACCATTCCTAATCCACTCTTATGAAGAAGGAGATAATTATATCAAACTTATTCATCACCCTTTCGTTATTCGTAGGAGGTTGGATATGGAAACTTTCGAAGATATAAAACTCAAGGATAAGGTGCTTAATTTATGTGATATGTTAAGGTGGAAGAAGTTTATTGGGTTCAATCATGATGTCTATAAGGATTTGATGTTAGTGTTTTACACAACTCTATAACTTTCTAATAAAACTCATTAGAAATTTGAGTGTTGACTTAATGGAAAGCCTATTTCAATTGATTATGACACTATGTTTAGAGTGTTTAGGTTTGCTAAAGGTGGAGTGTGTGAACCTCTGACAAAATACAAACCCAAGGAATTTTGGAATGAAATTTCTTGTAAATAGGAGAATTGGGATCATCATAGTATGCCAAATTGTTTAATTATGGATTATAGTTACATCATCATGCATAAACTAATGTGTCATTCCATTCTTAGGAAGAAGGAAAGTAATAAAATAATTATCTAAGAGTTGTTGATGAATTAGTGTATGCACACTCGAATAAGTGTGCGACCTGTATTCGTTTTGGGCCTATTCTAAGTGCGTGATCTTGTAGGTTTACATGAAATTAGCAGTGGTCTTGAAATCCCTATCTAGGCCTATAAATCATAAGTGGCCTCTGGCAAGGCATTATGACTACCCAAGTCATGTGAAGGTCAATAATCTAACATAACCTAATTTGTAGTAAATATTGTAATCCCTTTATCATATGATATATCGATTAAATATAAGGCATAGTTTTAGTCATCCTTATATAATCCAATCATATTATTTATTGACTCTAAGTAGGCTGAGAATGATAACTCTTTATCAATTCAATTTAGCATGACCATGCCTCAATCTATTTTACTAAAAGGCCCATAGATATCTTACTCATATTAAATGAGGGACAAATTCCTTGTCAATCACTCACATTTCTCACATAACTCATTTCATATCCAATAACAATCTACTTTATCATCCTGTTAAAGATAATGTTAGATTATGTAAAAATACAAAATAGTTATGTAGAAATCCATGGTAATTTTAAGGTTAAAGGACTAATCAATGTTACTATGATGAGAATTACTTATGATAGTTATCTATGTAGTATTCTCATGATGGGTCAATCCAGTGCATTATTTCTTAAATAAGTACCTTTGAATTGACTTAATATCTCATATTCATTATTAGTAAAACATAATCATCAGTCAACACCATACTAGCCTTAATACATTATTATGACTATGGATAATTTGAATAGAACTCATTTTTAATCTAAGGGTTTTACTATCAAGTCACATACTTGATGACCTTAGGAAGAATTGACTATTCAAGTAATTATCATAGCATAAAATGATAATGAAAATGCCTCTTTATTAATAAAATGATAAAGTCAAAACATTGTCATACATGATTGACCTAGTGAATTTCACTAAAACATTATGTACTCTCTTTTAAGTAATTCTTAACTCAACATACATGAATCAATTAAAACTCAAAGTTATGGCTTAACTCTCATCATCACCATAAAAATAAGTCAACATCAAGCATGCAAGGCATTAAGTGAACTGAAATGAGAATTAAATTAAATTAATCATTCTCAAGTAATTTAACTAATCTAATTTGTGTTTCTGGATCTATTGGATCTACCATTTCTCAATTTATAGATTTAAATAAAAGATGCGTTCAGCCAAAACACAATATACAATAAGCATAATAAACATAATATGCACTGAAGAAACTATAAGATATATCAAATTAACTTGAATAAATGGGTCTTAAAATACTAATAACTTAAAGAGACTATCCAAACATGGCTTTGATATCTATCATTCAATCACAATACATTCCAAGTAAATAATAAAATTATATTAACAACAAAGAAAGGATAATGATAAGTTATCAAGAAGCTCTAGGATCTTTAATGGCGGCCTCTTCTCCAAGCTTCTTTTTCTCTTTTTTCTCTTCCTTGGGTGTATTGGCTCCTTGATCATATGAGTAAAAGAATCCTTATAGAAAACTACAGCTCTTGTCCTTTATACCCTCTTCTAGAATGTCCTTTCAAATTCCCCTAGATTTTCTCTTTAAAATGTACACATTTGCATATTCCTTAGCTAGAATTAAGCTGCTCGCAATCACGCATCAAGCCACGATCATGACAGAGGGGCCAATTATGAAATAGTAGTGATCACTGTGTTATTGCACTCACAACAGAAGTCTAGGCATTCATACATCCATGATTGTGACACTCATGCAATTGTAACAGAACCTCAACATCACTTTGACTGCTTGCTTTGATCAACTCATGATCATACATCATCCTGCAACTGCAATAAAGGCTATGCTCTTCTTCTTTTTTTCATGCTTGATTATGCACCATCCACCTCCAAGTCCTTCTTTTCCTTAAAAATAAAAAATATATAAAATTCTATATTTTTATAACTACATTAAATGCAACCTAAATGCTTAAATGTATGATCAAAATGAATCCTAAATATATATGCAATTTAGCACTAATAAATACCCCCATAATTAAATATTTGCTTATCCTTAAACAAACTCCAAAACTGAATAATTATCACTACAATGAACAAAGCATATATCTAACTTTCATCAAGCTCATACTACAATCTTATTTTAATAGCTAGCTTAAATATCACATAAATAAAGCTAACAATTCAAGTCAAGAAAAATAAATTACCAAGTGAAGAGAATGTTATTTATTCAAAGTGACATAATCATGAATCAACATCTTAAGAGAAGTACAAATGAATGAAAAAAAAACTTCTGATCAAGGTGCTTTCAATTTGGCATGCATAAATTGTTTTTAATTCATCTCCCTCCCATTTTATTTTATTTTTAAATTTTGTGCTTTTCTTTCCTCTCTTAGTAGTTCCCCGTCTTTCTTGAACTACTCAATGTGGACACCACTAAAAGGGTTCTTTGAATACTCATGCTCTTTTGTAAGAGCATTAGAGTAGAAAGGGATTCAAGTTCCTTAGCACAACTTATTCCTTTTTTAGAATTTAGGAGAGAATTTTGAATAACTTCTTTCACATATAACTAAAAGCAACCTTATAAAGAAGTTTAATTCATTCACTATACTAAATTCCAAAACATCAACTCAAAATATAACCAAATAACAACATGCATTAGATTGATTAAAAGCTCAAATATTCTTAACTTAAATTATTAACAAAGCTTAAAAAAGCTTAGACTAACCATCAATATAAGATTTAGCAATATAAGCTCAACAAAACCATAAACATTTACAATGCTCAAAATAATGATAATTTGCAAAAAATTTCAAGTGTTAAGCATTTTAATTTGAGCTAAATTTATATAAATGAGTGAAAAAAGAAATGCAATTGTCATACCTCAACTTTGACTGTCCCCAAAAAGGTCCAATGATGAAATGTACCTCTAAGATAACTAGAGTCTACTTGTTCGTAACACCTCTAAAGTGTGCAACCTTAGAAAACCTAACTGACCTAGTGTGCAACATTGATCATTGAGCCATTAAGTTGAGCTTTAACCTCAAGAAATATAAATTATCAGAACAATAAGAAGCTTATTATGAGAATTTCCTTCTCGAAACACTTAGCTTGTTGGACCGGTGTTCATTTCATTAGATTGGGACCTAACTTCATGAAAAAATGAAAATTGATTTTCATAAAACAGAATTCAAAAACATGTTTGGAGGGCTTAAAAATTTTGAAAGTGGTCCTAGAATAGTCCAATATAACCTAAAAATCAACACGTGTCACTTAAAAGTGCATGTAAAGCCATAAACACCCCTAGGTGTCATACGTTAAAATCAAAGCCAAACTAGACAAAACAAACTTTGCAAACACATCTAGAAGGCTCTAAATCCTCCAAAGGTCCTAGAATAGTCTAAAATAACTTGAGGATTAGTGCATATTGCTCAAAAGTGTGTGTAAATAACCCTAGGTGTCACGTGCTAAAATTGAGGCTAAATTTGATAAAATGGACTTTGGAAATGCATCCAGAAGGTCTAAAAACCCTAGGAATTGACCTCAAAGAAGGCTACATAAGCCCTGAATGGAGTGCATAATGCATGAAAGTGTGCATAACCACACGTGAGCGTGCGTGGCCAAGCACCATGCATGCAATCATGCGCACTTCGCGTGGCCACAAGCTCTGTCCTAGGGATGCACATGTGACCATGCCTATACCATCCTATTCCACACATTTTTCACTATAAATAGACACTTCCACACCCCATTTTAAAGGGGAGCAAGTGGAAGCACACACACTCAAAAAAATTTCTGATCAAAGGTATTGTAAACCCTTTTCTAGATAGTTTTTACTCTCCCACTATCTTATTTCTTACGAGATTATACCTCTTTTCCACTAAACAAAGCCTCATCTTTGTCAAAGCATGCTCTAAAGGTATACAAACTAGCATCATTTTGTTTTCATTTTGAACCTCTCGATAAGGAAAGCTTAATAATCCTTTAGAGCTAAAGCTTCAAAACCCACACCAGTTTAGTTTAGTATGAGGACCACATAATCATTTTAGCACATTTATTTTATTGCACTGCATTTTATTTTATTGTTGCCAATAGTTGGGAATACTATCCTTCTTTGTGTGATGAGACTGACAATTTTGCA
This sequence comes from Mallotus nudiflorus, assembly GCA_947683625.1. Classification (NCBI taxonomy): domain Eukaryota; kingdom Viridiplantae; phylum Streptophyta; class Magnoliopsida; order Malpighiales; family Euphorbiaceae; genus Mallotus; species Mallotus nudiflorus. Next base: position 156,531 of record CANTUR010000918.1, read on the forward strand.
TGCTATATGAATGACCTATGCTTTATTATACTGATTTCATATCATCATTTTGCATCCTATAGTTCTGAAACATGAAATCACATTGTAAATATCAATAATGTGAAAGTTCATATCCATAATAGAGTCATCTTGTTTCCAGTCTAATGATGACATCATGCATCCCCTATATTATTATCATAGCATAAATAATCACTGTAAGCATGCATGATCATCTATATTTCACTTACTCTTTCAAATGATAAAGTGTCCATTGCTTATCCTATTGTTCATGTGATCAAGTAAGTAGTGTGAATGGTCATATTTTCCTTGCAGATTTATTATATTTATTTCTCCATAATCTTTTTCTCCTTTTATATGTATTTTGTTAGGAAAGTGATGTAATAATTGTTAGTGATATGCATTAGGTCAATCATATATGTGTTAGTGATATGCACTAGGTCAATCATTTGTGATTATGTATTGACTTTCTTATTTTATTAATAAAGAGGTATTTCATTATTATTTGATTTTATGATAATTGTATGAATTGTTAATTCTTACTAAGGTCATCAAGTATGTGACTTGATAGTAAAACCCTTAAATTAAAATAAGAGTTCTATTCTAATTATCCCTAGCCATTTATTTATTATATATAAATATTAAAGTATTAAGGCTAGTATGAAGTTGACTGATGGTTATGTTTTACTAATCATGAATATGAGATATTAAGTCAACTCATAGGTACATGATGAGAGATCATGCATTGGATTGACCCACTATAAAAATACTACATAGATTATTGTCATAAGTATTTCTCATCATAATAATTTTATTTTGGTCCTTTGACCTTGAAATCATCATGGATTTCTACATAGCTATTTTATGTTTTGACACATTCTAACATTGTCTTTAACCAGATGATTAAATAGGATGTTGCTAGATATGAAATTAGTTATGTGAGGAATGTGAGTGATTTAGAAGGGATTTATTCCTCATTAATATGAGAAAGATATCTAAGGGCCCCTTGATGAGATAGACTGAAGGAAAATGCATGGCCATGCTGAAATGAATTGATAAAGAGTTATCATTTTCAGTCTACTTGGAATCAAGTCATAATATTGAACTATATAAGGATGACATTCTATGCCTTATGTTCAATTAAGATATCATGTGATAAAGGGACGATAAAATTCATTGTAATTAGGTTATGTCAGATTATTGACTTCATATGACTTGGGTAGTCATAATGTCTTGCTAGAGGCCACTTATGACTTGTAGGCCTAAATAAATATTTAGGGCCACTACCAATGTTAAGTGAACCTACAGGGTCACACACTTAGAACAAGCCCAAAACGAATATGGGTTTAATAAGCCCAAAATAAACTCTGTGGAAATAAATAATTAAAGTGTTTTATTTATTTATTTGTTTATTTATTTAAGATAAATGTTATTTTAAATAAATAAATAAGATATTATTTCTGATTTGTTTTTAAACAAAATCAGAATATAATAAATGGAAATTACCAAAAGGTCATTGGTAGGTGAAACCCTAATTTGGAGTCTATAAATAGGTTATGTTCTCTAGGGTTTCACACACTTGTTTTTCCTGCCTCCAAATTCGTTTTCTTCCTTCTTAGAACACAAAGACAAATTTTTTCTTTTATTCTTGATTTGTGAGACAATCAAGGAGGTTGCTAGCACACACACTCCAATTCGTTTTGTGAAGGGTTGTTCGTGTGGATACCTATAGAGGATGCATCCTTTTAGAGACATCTTGATCCGAACAACCAAGCCAAAAAGCTCGAGGTAAAGTGTCACCGGTGTGAACCTCCTCTCATCCTTCTAGAAAATCTTACCTTTTTTATGTTTTGGTGAGATTCTTGAAACCCTAGATTTAATCAAGTAGTCGAATTACATGGATCTAGGCTTGGGAATGTGATAAAATTTTAATTTTTTTGCTGCGTTTGTATCACGAAACCCAACAATATGACCATGTTTTGACTTTATCATTCTATTTAATAAAGAGGCATTTTTCATTATCATTTTGTGTTATGATAATTACTTAAATAGTCAATTCTTACTAAGGTCATTAAGTATGTGACTTGATAGTAAAACCTTTTGATTAAATATGAGTTTTATTCAAATTATCCCTAGTCATAACAATATGTTATGGCTAGTATGATGTTTATTGATGATTATGTTTTACTAATCATGAATATGAGATATTAAGTCAACTCATAGGTACTTATTTGGGAAATAATGCATTGGATTAACCTATCATGAGAATACTACATAGATAATTGTCATAAGTAAATCTCATCATAATAATATTGATTTGGTCCTTTGACCTTGAAATCATCATGGCTTTTTATATAACAATTATATATTTTGACATAATCTAACACTGTCTTTAATAGGATGATTAAATATATTGTTATTGGATATGAAATGAGTTATGTGAGGAATGTGAGTGATTGAGAAGGAATTTTTCCATCATTTAATCTAAGTAAGATATCTATGTGCCCCTTGGTCATGCTAAAATGAATTGATAAAGAGTTATCATTCTTAGTCTACTTAGAGTCAAGAAATAATATGATTGTATTATATAAGGATGACATAAACTATACCTTATATTCAATTAAGATATCTTGTGACAAAGGGATTACAATATTTATTATAAGTTAGGTTATGTCAGATTATTGACTTCACATGACTTGGGTAGTCATAATGTCTTGCTAGAGGCCATTTATGACTTATGAGCCTAAATAGAGAATTAAGGACCACTGCTAATGTCATGTGAACCTATAGGGTCACACACTTAGAACAACCCTAAAAATGAATATGGTTTTGAGAAGCCCAAATATGCTCTGTGGAAATAAATGTTTATTTATTTAAGGTAAAGGTTATCCTAAATAAATGGGATATTATATCTAATTTAATTTTAAATAAAATCAGAATAATAATAATTGAGAAATTACCAAAAGTTGTTTTGGTAAGTGAAACCCTAATTAGAGGTCTATAAATGTGTTATATTCTCTAGGGTTTCACTAACTCAATTATTAGTCACCAGAATTCATTTTTCTTCTCTTAGAAAAACTAAAACACATAGTGTTTTTTTCTTGATTTGTGAAAAATCAAGAGAAGTGCTAGCACACAAAGTTTTCATTTTAATCAAGCACTGTTCGTGTGGATGCTTGTGGAGGATGGATGGTTTTGGAGACATCTTGTTCTAAACTACCAAAATTAAAAGCTCGAGGTAAGGTGTCACCAGAGTGAACCTCCTGTCTACCTTCCAATAGTCTTGCCTCTTCTACGTTTATGGTAAGATTTGAAAACCCTAGTTTTAAATCATTTAATCAAATTACTTGGATCTAGGTTAGGGTTTATGGTTAAAATTTTTTATTTTCGCTACGTTTTTGAATCATGAAACCCAATAATAATAATATCCTTCAACTTTATTTCTTCCATTATCTGATGAATTATGTTAATACTATACAAACTGTCATTACCAAAAGTAGGCTATTGTAGTAGCTATACATCAAACATCATGTGATGAGAAATAGTTAAAAAGTTGATGCAATCCCTCGAACCTAGAAATCTTTGCTAGGGGCAATACTCGCTAAATGACCTAATGTTGTCCTTTCTCTTTTCCCAATTTTTTAAAAATTAGGTGGCAACTCCATAAAATAAAAAAAAATTCTCATTCTTCCTGAGACAAATCATTTGTCCTTATTCGATAAATTTGCCATGTCCCTAAAAAAAGACCCTTATGGAACTAATTCATCTCGAAACCAAGAGACACAAAATGAAAAAGGTCACTCACAGTGGCAACTCTACTGGGGACTTTTTAGTAAGAGAGAACAACTTGAAAATGACTATTTCTCATTGTGCAATACTCAATCGTATAGAGCCCCTCACCATTACATTTGCACTCCACACCACACGTGCACCATTAGTACCTTAAAGCCTCAATAATGGTAAATGACATTGCCACCATGGTTCCACTTAATTCACTAGGTGATGAAGATATGCTATTATCTCCTTTAGTTTTTACTTGTGCATTTGCTCAACTCATCTTACTAGAGTCTATAACCTAAGTCCTAAAGGGTGGTGATTGAGTTATCAAAAGAATGCTAGACTCATTAACCGAAGTCCGTAACCTTAGTCATATAGGGGCATTCTTGCTTAAAGGAACCCTTAGCCTTTTAACCTAGTTTAGCTCCTATAGATAAACCAGTAGTAACATCCACTAGAATTTCACCAAGTTTTGCATGCTATCTTTATCCTAACGTTGTTCATCTGACATGATATTCATAAAATGACATGACTCTCCTAGTGTTTATCGTCGAATGATGTTGTAATGTTAGATTTCATAGAATGTTCATGCTCATGACCATGTGATTCTCATCTACTTCGTATAACCCCAAAGCCTGGTAGATGATAAGAATCATGTACCTCAGTTTGAATACTCTTTGTAAACTAACAAATATTGACATACCTTGATGATGGAACCTATAAGACATCGTCCACTTATCTTTATCAGATAAAAAATATGGGTTAGTAATCAAACTGGATTATGGACCTTTATATTAGTAAAATCAAACTGTAAACTATCAAATAATACTTTCATGACTTTTATTAAACATATCGAATATCAATATGGGTGCAAGAACTAGGGCTCCTTTATTGACCATGGTCCTATACATATGGGTGCATATGAGCTTTGGACATCATTTGAAGCCCAACAATTGACCTTCACATCGACATCATGTGGTTACCTTAAACACATTTTAGTATCATTCCTCTGTTTACCCTTTGGTTATAATCAGCATAAATTGAAATAGCCTAGTTACGAGAGTAGAACCATAGTCCCCCAATGACTAAAGTTTCAAAACCTACCTAGGAAAGAGACTGAATAACCTCATAAAGAAATAAGGCCGGAAGCGAGAGCTTGCTTATGATTGGTTTGTTCATTGTGTAGGGAAAACTAACTAGCTTTAATCATACATACATAACATACATGTAAATAAGCACGTACTAACCACTATTTCTTATAGGAATAATTATGTTTTATCATAGTATTTTGCATCCACTCCATGTATACATGCTTACCCTTTTCTTTTGTAAGAACATGTCATGCATCATTAATTTAGCTAACCTTAATAAATGTACAGGAATCCCACACCTAACATGAGTGACTAAGAAGATACTTCTTGTTAATAATTTAAAGATAGGATAAGAGAGGGTATCCAAAAATTGCTCGCTAATGGTACTATAGCTAAAATCCTCTAAGCCTAAATCAAAGACAAAAGTTCCCGAGATGGGAATAACACACCACTAAATGAAGCTTCCGCATTTGTTCACCTAAGGGTAGATAAGGTAAAGGGAATTTCTTGCACTCTAGTTCAAGCTGATGATAATGATGACTACTACCAGGATCTCATAAATGCACCAAAAGTTACAAAAATTATTAACATGACCAAGCCTGAATTGATAAGGGAGGTTAAATTATTGGCTAAGAAAATGGCTCAGTTGGAATTTGCCTTCGAAGACAAGGGGACTTATGGCTCCAAAAGCTTTACTGACTTGGCACTATTCAAAGATGAGCCATTTCCAAATGATTTAAAACTACCAAAATTTGCTAAGTTCGATGGAATAGGGGTTCTAAGGGTCCTTATAAGGCAATATGCTACCTTCATGACTACTACAAAGCTTACAAAATCTCAAATAGTTTAATTCTTCTTTACATAATTAGAGGAAGGACTGAGGGCATGGTTCTTTAACCTTAAAGATGAAATCAAAAGTGACTGGCTACTGCTAACTCAAAAGTTTATCAAGCAGTATGAATATAACACTCAGCTAAACATCACTAGAAGATATCTTGAGACCATAAGGAAAAAACCAGTGAAGCTTTCTTTGATTATATCATAATATAGTGGGGAAAAGTAGTCAAAATGAGAAACTATCCTCCAAAAGATGAACAAATAGAGCTAATAACCAAAGGGGCATTATCGTGCTTTAGAAAACAGATGATATTTGCTCATTATCCTGACTTTAGAGCTCTCTATCAGGCTAGGATCAAAATTGAGGATGAGGAACCTCATCAAGGTAGGAACACCTTCTACCGCAACACCCAACTAAATATCCCAAACACCTTTACCTGAGCCACAGAAAAAAACATGATCCCATTTATTAATGCCATTAGACCACTAAGAAAGTTCCCAAACTTTAACCTCCCACTATCTAAAGCATTCTAGAGACTCTAACAAAAGAACCTCTTGCAATATCAAGAACCTAGGCCTCTTCCAAACCCACTACCCCCTCAGATTGACCAAAACTTGTTTTGCCACTTTCACTAGATACCTGGTCACAACACTAATACATGCAAAACCCTCAATAATGCAATCCATGACCTTATTGACTTTGGAAAAAATGACGACCCAAAAAAATGACCTAGCATCAAGAGCAATCCTCTCCTAAACTATCAAAACATGACTCCACCAACCATCAGCATGATTTCCTTCAATCTACCAATAAAGCCTATTGAAAAATTGATCCAAGATGTCCAAGAAAAGCCCTCAGAAGACAAACTCTCAAGCCTCATTCTTTAACCCTATAATCTAATGAATGGTTAAGTGATTGATTGCCCTTACTCATAAGAAGTAGACATAGATGAAAGTCTTAGCAATGACTATAAAGTATGGGATTTACTAGGCCAACCATATGTGAAGTTTAATTATAAAGTTAGGTACAAAACACTGCCTTCTACCCACACACACTTAGAAGATATAGTACCCTTAGGATGGGGAGAAGAATTTGACATCGAAGACAAGTTAGTCAATACTATTCAGCTTCAAAACCTATAAGTCATGGGGACTGATATATGGTATGACTCTAATGATCTTGAAATCATTGTCTAGGACCAGAACATCAGTACAAAAGTAGATAAGCAAGTAGTTAAAGAGCCCTCAATAGTAGTCAATCATGTAACTCATAGTGGGTGGGCATATCAACCTTTTGAGAAAGAAAAGGATCCCTCTAAAGGAAAAGAAGTGCTAAGTGATCAAGCTCTAACCAAAGAGGAAGACACTATCCTCAAATAGCTTAAGAAGACTCAGGCATAAGCTAGTATATGGGAACTGCTTATAGCCTTAAAGAAGCATAGGGATGCCCTTGTCAGAGCACTAGATGAGGTAAATATTGCATTTAATCCCTTGCCTTATGATATGAAAGCCTCTCTAATGAAAGCTCCCTATAATGCAATCACCTTTTTCAGATGAAGATTTTCCCCTCAAGGGAAGAGTCTATAACCATCCTCTCTTCATATAGGCAATTGTTAGATCTAAAAAGTCTCCATGTGTTATGATGGATAATGAATCTGCCACTAATGTTTGCCCTCTGAGGTTACTACATAAGTTCAGGATGAATCTTAAAAACTTGGAAGAATCCAATATGGTAATACGAACCTATGATGATTCAAAGCAGCCAGTCATTGGCACTTTCAAAGCAGTAGTCACAGGGGGGGATATCAAATCAGTAATAGAATTTACCATCTTGGACATCCCTCCAGCTTTTGCCTTACTACTAGGAAGACTTTGGTTCCACCCACTGGGGGCATACCCTCCACTATACATGAAAATATCAAGTTCCCTCTAAACGAAAAGGTTATTACCATCCCTGCTGAAACAAATAATATTATTGCATGTCTGAATGTGGTCCCACTAGGATTTTAGGTTTTTATAATCAGTGATGGTCATGTCAATCCTAAAGTTGCTGCTATAATGAAGAAGATGTAATATCTACTTAGAACAAGATTAGGAGGAAGGAATATTAAGGTCATAAAATTCCTTAACCTCCAAGGACAGACCAACATATACGGTCTAGGGTACAATCCTAAAGAGGACATTAGGGCTAAGAAGTCGATCTCTTTTATGGCTGAAAACTCAACCCAAGTCTACTAAGGACAAGCTAATAAGTGGGTAAGCAATAGAATTGAGAAATCAAGGTTCAAGATCTTCAATGACATCCTCAAAGGAAAGAAATCACTAGACATGGTCACTAAAACTGACATCAATGAGCTTATGAGAAATCTAGAACTAGAATATGGGAGTAAGATTATCAATTATGCTTAAGCTACTACAATCCTCGAATCAAGCATCGATGATATCCTATTTGAAGACATTATTGATGATGATCTCTGTACCTTTTATTTGTTTGAAACTGATGATGTAATGAACTCTAAAGTTAATGAAATGAAGTCAGATTTTGCTTACTTGTTTGATGTCTTTCTTGATGGCAGTGTACATTGCATTGATTAAAACATTAGCATATTTAACATTCATTTCATATGCATTGAGTCATTTAACATTAGCACAAAATCTAAACCACACATTTTGCATATTTCAAAAGATGTTTCCCTTAAAGAAAGAATAGAAATTGAAAAAATATTAATAAAATATTCAAAAGTATTTGCCTAGACGTGTGACGATATGCCTAGTATCGATAGAGATAATGCTCAACATTTCATTCCCACCAAAGATGGGTGCAAAATGGTAAAGCAAAAACTGAGAAGATTCATACCAAAATGGGCCCAACTAGTGAAAGAAGACATCAGGAAGTAAAGGTAGTAGACTATTTGGAATGGTTAGCAAATATGGTGCCAGTACCAAAGAAAAATGAAAGGGTAAGAATATATGTCGACTACAGAGATCTGAATAAGGTATGCTTGAAAGATAATTTCCCACTACCTCACATAGATATACTAGTTGGTAGCACCACCACATTTGCAATGTACTCCTTCATGGATGGATTCTCTAGGTACAATTATATCCTAATGGCCATTATCGACAAAGCAAAGACCTCTTTTATAATGGAATAAGGTACTTATTGCTATAGAGTAATGCCCTTTAGACTAAAGAATGCAGAAGCAACTTATTAAAGAATGGCAACTGTAATGTTCCAAGACATGATACATAAAAAAGTAAAGGTGTATGTCGACAACATGATGATCAAGTAAAAAACTAGGGAAGAACACCAGTCAGACCTATAAAAATTCCTCAAAAGAGTAAAAAAGTACAGTTTCAGGCTTAATCCGAAGAAATGCATATTCGGGGTAACTTCAGGAAAGATGTTGGGGTATGTTGTTAGTTAGAATGAGATAGAAATGGATCTAGACAAAGCAAAAGTGTTCAGAGAGATGCTAGTACCAAGAACAGGGAAATAAATCTAAGGATTTCTGAGGAAACTACAATTCATCAGTAGATCCATCACCAAGTTGATAGCGGTGTGTGAATCAATCTTCATGCTACTAAAAAAAATCAGCCAGTTGAATGGAATGAATAGTGTCAACTAGTATTTGACCAGATTAGGAAGTACATAGCCAACCCATCGATTCTAAGACCACCTAAACCATGGATACCTTTAACCCTGTATCTAGCCATCGAAGGAAATGCAATTAGTGCAATGTTAGCCCAAGAGGGAGAAATGAAAGCAAAACACGCAGTCTACTACTTAAGTAAGAAGATGTTGCCATTTGAGGAGAAGTACAACCAAGTTGAACATATATGCCTAGCAATGGTATATGCAATGAATAAACTCAGACATACTTTAAGTCTTATAGAATTTAGGCTGTGTCTAAAATGGACCTAATGAAGTTCCTCTATAAAGCTCCCTCTCTAGTGGGAAAACTTGCAAAGTGTCTTGTCCTGTAAACAGAGTTCTATATGTAATATCTAACTAAGAAGGCTATAAAAAGAAGAGTAGTGGCTGAATTTCTAGCTCTTAACCCCATTCTAGACTCAAAAGAAATCCAACTAGACTTCTGAGGCAACCTCAATTCAGCCATCAAAATCCAAGGATGGCACATGTACTTTAATGGAGTGGTCAATCAGCTCAGCATAAAAGGTGAATTAGAACCAATGGCCAAAATTCTCAAATTTAGAGTGACAAACAACGAAGTAGAATATGAGGCATACGTACTTAGAATATAAGCAATAATATCCCTAGATATTACAGAAATCAAAATCTTTAGAGACTCCATGCTAGTAATCAACCATGCCATGGAAGAGTGAGAATTAAAAAAGCAACACTTAAGGCTTTACTTAGACCACTTGAGGCTACTTACCATGTCCTTTCAAAAAAGCATATTCATTCATCTTCTAAGGAATTACAATCCAATGGCAGATGCATTTGCTTCCCTAGCATTAGTATGGGAAGGACCATTCAAAATGCCCATGAAGCCTTTAATCCTACTTAGAACGGGACAACTTTATTATAAGAATTATAGAATAGCCATGACGAAAATAGCTAAAAAATCCTAGTTCTACAACATCCAAAGATATCTGAAGGAAAAAGCCTATCCTGATCAAGAAAATGAAAGGGATAAAGCAGTGATTCAATGATTAGCATCTAAATTCACATTGCACTAGGGTGTGCTACATAAAAGAACCTCATATGATTTACAACTTTGATATTTAAATGAAATTGAGGCTACAAGAGTAATAGAAGAAGTACACAAGGGTGTTTATGGTCCACACATAAATGGAGCAATCCTAATTAAGAAACTAATCAGACATAGGTTCTTTTGGATAATGATGATGGAAGATTGTAACAAAATTGTAAGGAAATGCCACAAGTATCATATCCATAAGAATGTTAGCCACCTTCCCCTAATAAAATTGTACTACGTCTCCTCTCTATGGCCCTTCCTAGTACAGGGGCTAGACATAATTGGGGAAATCCATCCAGCAGCCTCGAACAGACATAGGTTTATTTTAGTGGCAGTGGATTACTTCATAAAGAGGATCAAAGTAGAATCATTCACAAGGATAGGAGCTAAGAAAATGGCCAAATTCATCAAAAGAAATTTGTTCTATCAATATGGGATTCCCTATCACATCATCTCTAACAATGGTGTCCAATTCCAAGGGGAAGTTAGAGAGCTGCTAAGGAGTTATAAGGTGGAACATCATAAATATTATCCTTACTAACCATAAGCAAACAGGGCTGTTGAAGCTGCAAACAAGAACATTATGAAAATTTTGTCAAAAATGACTTAAACTTACTAAGATTGGGTAGATTGATTACTATATGCCTTATGGGGATAACAAACAACAGTTACGACTTCAACCGAAACAACTCCTTACTAGTATACGGATAAGAAGCAATGCTTCCAGTTGAAAAAAAAATTAAGTCTCTTCAGGTAGCGGTCAAATTTGAACTGTAAGAAGCATAATGGGCTCAATAGAGGCATAATAATCTACCCTTTTGGACAGTCAAAGGCTTAAAGCTCTATACCATAAATAGTTGTATCATGTTGGTTAACCTTTAATAAGAAAGTGAAATATAAGAGTGTAAAAGTAGAAGACTGGTGTTAAAGCAAATGAGGCAAAACAATCTAGACCTGAGAGCAAAATTTAGACCAAACTGGGAAGGCCCATACTTGGTCAAACATGTCTTACCAAAAGGAGCAGTCAAGCTAATGGATTTTGAAGGTAATGAATTCTTTGAACTTGTCAATATAGACCGCTTGAAAAAGTATTATGTCTAAGGCAAAAAAAAATTTTGTTAAGTTAAAAACTTAAAAATGGAAGCTTAGGCAAAAGTTAGGGACCTCCCATTAGGTTGAAACCCTGCATAGGCAACCTGGGCAAAAGATAGGGAAAGAGAGAAAATACTTAACTAGAATACTTAATAAGGCTACTTAAGGATAGGAGTAACTTCAAATTTGAAATTTGAATGAATGAACCTATGCTTTTCTGAAATGACTTCAATAAAATGAGATTGATTGTTGATTTATGCAAAATGTCTTTGAAAAATGTAGCACATTTTATCATCATAAATTGCATCAAGCATGCTTTACATTTTCTTTCATTACATAACCATAGTTATTAACTCTCTGTTCGAGATTAGCCACTATCACTAAAGCTTAAAAAAAAACCCAACTAGGTAAAAAGAGCTCAGAGAGGAGTCGCCCTAGGCAAAAAAAGGAAGAAAATGAAACCCAACTAAGTGTGAAAAACTTTGAAAGGAGATGCCTTAGGCAAAAAAGGAAAATATAAAAAAGGCAAGCAAGAGTAATGGCAAACATCATCAATGATACATAGCAAGAAGCATATACAATCATCATCATATAAGTATCATACAGCACATGCAGGACAAATGCCCAATTACAATACCTAGAGTCCATAACCTCAGGAAGATGATATAACAAAGCAAACCATAGGTTAAAAGTCCTATACCTAGCTCCTAAACAACTACATCGGTCATGGCTGCCATTAGAAGCAAGCATCAATCCTGCTTAAGCATCTCTCTGATTTGATTTGGGTGTCATCATTGTCCATCATAAAGGATGATAGCCGTGACTCCAGCTCACTAATACGATCACGATAAATTGTTCACTCCTGCTTTTATTCACGGCTAGCATGGTGGTATTCAACTTGCATGACATACTACATATCATACACATATACATAAAAAATTTGCATAAAATAAATAGGTACAATAAAATAAGGCATACCCTTTGGGTGGTGACAAACTCCAAAGAGTGCGACTACACAGTTCTTGTAACGGTATACTAGCACTGACCAAAGGATATAGGAACCTACAAAAGTAAGCAAATAAGTCAATCACCACTCACTAAATAAATGAAAAAAGGCAAATAAGTGAAATAAAACATGATCATGAGTAGTGTTAGGAGGAGTAACACCCGACTAAGGAAAGCTAGGGCAAGGCAATTCAATCCCAAGCAAACACAAAGATAACTGAACTGTCAAGTCCCTAAGAATAGTCCTATTAAAAGTCACACTACTAGCATGGACAGTCACTTTAATATGGAACATGCCCTTATTCTCCCTAAAAAGGGACCTAGATCTCTTCTGATGAGATCCTCATCGTTGTAGATAAGCTCTCACAACTCAAGTCAATTATAGTTAATTAATAACAAATTTTGTTATATAGTTTTACAAAATAAGAATAAAAGCCTACAAGATCAGAGGAAGTAACTCTCAATGATCCATGTGATGGCCTATGAGACGAATCTACTTAAGGAGGTGGAGGTGCAGGAAAAGTGCCACTGGCCACAACACTAATTAGCTGAGGGTCAACACATCAACATAAGGCAAGCCTACACTCTCCAAGACACTCTTAGAGGAGTATCCTATCATGGCAGTAGCAAATTCATCAGTACTAAGCTTATAGCCCTAGAATATATCACCAACGGGAGGAACGAGGACTCTCCTTGCAAACAGACCATTGATATAATGCAAACTTGCATAGTTATTTAGGTATTATAAGTGTTGTTTTATTTCATTTTAGTAAGTTTTTATGCTTATTTAGTTATACAATTGTTATTTTTATTTTTCAAATGCTTTTTATGATAGTTTGTATGTTTTTTTAATATGTTTTTAGGTTTAATTGATGCATTAGAAGGACCTTAGATTTGTTAGAATGAAGTATAAATCTTGAAAAGATAAAGGAAGTTGAATTGGAGTTGTGATAACTTGTTACACCAGGGATGACTCATTACAGAAGCTATCCGTGCCGACTAGACCCTTCATGCCGACTCGTTCCACTTATGCCTCATCAAAGAGATTCAACTTTTTAGCTCTAAGTAGTTTTTGTATTTTGGCCATAAATTCTTCTAAAAATGTCCAAATGAGGTGATTTTAGTTGTTTTGGAAAGATAACTTAAAGATCTAGAACTTTTATGTAGGGACATTCTCTAGATAAGGTCATATGGATGGATAAAAATGCCCTAGAAGTTACTACATTGAGTTGTGACCTTTTATGTAAAAGGGCACCTTTTCAATTTGTAACTCCTTTTTAACCACCTCTAGGGTCTATATATAGATCAATGGCAACCTGTAAAAGGGATATATATATTCATTCAGAGATATTCATATCTGAAAAAAAAGAACATTATTATTATAAGAAAATACAAAATTTCATTAGAACAATCTTAGTCTTAGATATAATATTTTTGAAGATCAATTAGAAGAAAGCAAGAAGGAAGCAAGAAAATAAGATTGCTCTACATCAACAAGTGCTGGAAGATTATTAAAAGGGTTTTATCAATTCCTTTTCTTCTTTTCTTATTGTTTTATAATTATGTTTATTGGCTAAGTCTTATTTGAGAAGCAATGATGAATTAAATAAGAACTACATTTTCTATCTTATCTTTTTATGGTTTAATTTCAATTAGTGCTTGATTAAGTTATTTATGATTGATCACCATATGTAACTTATTTTAATCAATTTACTTACAATCAGAGTTGGAGTAATTTGGTGGAAATATAATTGAGATTACTTAAGAGTTGGATTTACTTAGAGACAAGGAATTCATCTTAAGGGAAACAATTAGTATATTACTTATAATTTCCTTGTCTATCTCTACAATACACTGAGAGAGCTTGTAGACTCTAGGCGAGAATATCCTTGATCAACAACGAGACTTGCTTTCAAGGATTTATTAGTATAATGTCATTTATGATTTTCTCTTATCTCTGCAATACAATGAGAGAGCTTGTACACTCTAAGGGGAAATACTTCTAATTGATAATGAGAGTTACTTTTAGGAACTTTACTTTAATTTGCTAACGAGAATTGATTTTAAAGATTATATGAACTAATTTGCAATCAATATGTTTTGTGATAATTTCTTATAAGTTTTTGTTTACATTCTAATTTGTGCTTCTCTTATATATATTGCATTTTTATTCTGTTTAGTATTATAGTAATTAGGAATAATTAGATCACCAATTATATTTGATTTAGTTTTGCCTATCCATCTGAGTATTTGCTCGGTTAATACATAATTCTTCCCAAATCCCGAGTGTTCGATACACAACTTGCTCTATACTAAGTCCTTAGAGACTAGGGTTATACAATTCTACCTGCTCAAGAATTTGGCACCATTGCCGAGGATTTGATTTAAGTAATTATTATTAACTTAGGGTAGAAAAAGGTTGTTTTAGGCCTTGTTTTAATTTTTGTTGTTTTTTTTATTTTTATTTTAAATTTATTTATTTATTTTTTATTTTTGGTTTGTTTTTTTAATTTAATTTAATTTATTATTTATTTATTTATTTTGTTTGATTGTGAATTTACATGCTTACTAGACGTACTAGTGATAGCAATTTGAACTTTGATCCTAAAATTGATTTAACTTTACATGCACTATGTAGGGAACAAAGACAAAGAAGATAGAATCAATTCAATAGAATGGCTCA
The DNA here is from genome assembly GCA_947683625.1 of Mallotus nudiflorus. Classification (NCBI taxonomy): domain Eukaryota; kingdom Viridiplantae; phylum Streptophyta; class Magnoliopsida; order Malpighiales; family Euphorbiaceae; genus Mallotus; species Mallotus nudiflorus. The sequence goes on from CANTUR010000918.1 coordinate 171,737, forward strand.
ATCGGAGAGAAGGACATTAGGTGATTTTGCAATGCCCGATAACTCATGTAGTTTTGGTGGAATTGTGGCTTCTGCTATTGCTAATAATAACTTTAAAATCAAGCCAACTATTATCCAAATGGTGCAAAATAATCAGTTTGGAGGCTTATAAGGAGAAGATCCTTATGCCCACATTTTGACTTTTCTTAATGTGTGTGCAACCTTCAAGATCAATGGTGTGATGGATGATGCAATGAGGCTGAGACTCTTCCTATTTTTGGTAAAGGAAAAAGTACAACTTTGGCTTGCTAGTTTGCCAAATAAGTCAATCACAACATGGGATCAATTGAAGCAAGCATTTATGCACAAATACTTTCCACCACACAAGACAACTAAGTTTCGCAATGAGATCACTACTTTCAAGCAAAGTGGAAGTGAGAAAATTTATTCGACTTAGGAGAGATTCAAGGAACTTCAAAGGCAATGCCCACATCATGACTTGCCGGATTGGATGATTCCTCAAATCTTTTACAATGGTTTAACGGATGATAATAGGAACATTGTGAATGCAGCTTCTAATGGAAAGTGGATGGATGAAACGACTAGAGAAGCTATTACATTGTTATAGGAACTTGCATCTCAAGGATACATGGGTGATGAAACAACTATGGCAAAAGCAAGAGTTTTGGAACTTAACACTAACAATATGTTGAATGCAACGGTGGATGCTCTCACCAAATTGGTAAGTAAATCTCAAATTAATTCTTTAGAATGTACTAATGTTGTTTGTGAGTCTTGTGCAGGATCTTATCCATATTCTTAATGTACTTTAAGTACAAATAAGGATGTGAACTATATGCAGGGAGGTTTCAACCAAAGAATGGGGTTAAATTCCAACACTTATAACCCTTAGTGGAGGAACCATCCTAAATTCTCATGGTCAATCCAATCCTCTTAATTAACCCTCTATATAACCCAAACACTAAACCCCAAAACCCACCTGGATTTTCTATGAAACAACAAACCTTTAATCCTACCAACCCTAAACCTACTCTTGAAAACATTATGGAGCAATTTGTTAACCAACAAATGTCCATAAAAAAATAAAATGAGGAGCAATTTAAGTAGCTAAATTCTAAACTTGACAAAATTGCTACTCATAACCGTATCCTTGAAACCCAAATTGCCCAACAAGCCTCTACCTTTAACACTAAACCTTTGGGAAAGCTCCCTAGCCAACTAGAGTATATACAAAAAGAGTCTTGTCAAGCAATTACTTTGAGAAGTGGTAAGGAGGTTGAAAAAGATCTCAATAAGAAAAATAGAGTGGTTAATAATGAGGATGATGGGATAGAGATTAATGAGGTGGATGTTAGGAATAAAAATGATGAAAAGTGTGAAAAAAAAGTGATAAGAGAGATGCCATACCACCCAAAGAGGATGAACCTAAGGTAGATTTAAAAACACTTCCCTTTCCTCAAAGATATATAAGGCGTAGTTTAGATAAACAGTTTGGAAATTTTCTTGATTATCTTAAGGAAATTACTATCACCATACCATTTGTAGATGCTATTAGAGATATGCCTGCATGGGGTAAATTTTTGAAAGATAATGTTAGTCATAAGATTAAGTTAGGAGATTATGGCTTAGTATCCATTGTTGAAGAATCTAAGGCTATGTACTCCAAGTCTCCTCCAAAGCTTAAGGATCTCAGTTTTTTTACGGTTCTTTATGTAATTAGAAGTACGCATTTTGATAAAGCTTTATGTGATATTGGTGCTAGTGTTAGTCTTATGCCTTACTCTATCTACAAAAAGCTTGATTTAGAGGAACTTAAGCCTACCAATATGTGTCTTTCCATGGCGGATAAATCTGTTACATATCCACTTGGCATTCTTGAAAATGTGCCAAAAAAAGTGGGAAAATTTGTAATTCCAGCTGATTTTATGGTATTGGAAATGGAGGAGGATCTTGAGATCCCCATGTTGTTTAGAAGACCATTCTTGATGACAGCCAGAGCAATCATTGATATGAAGAAGGGAAAAACTACATTAGAAGTAGATAATGACCACATAGAATTTGATGTGTTCAAGATCATGAAGTCAATACCAATAGAAGTAGCAAGTAGAATTGATTCTATTGATGTTATTGATGGATGCATTGATGAAGTAATCCATAAGTGTTTAAGAAGTGATTCTATGGAGCTAAACAAGATGCAAGAAGCTAATGAGCAAGTCTTGGAGGTAGTTCCATATTAACCTTTTCAAAGGACATCAAGATTTGAACCTTTAAGGAGGGAGGATGATCCAAAAGCTTATACATCAAATGAAGAAGTTGAGTTAAAGCTCAAGCCTCTACTGTCAAATCTCAAATATGCATTTATTGAATCTAATCTTAAATTTCCTTTTATTGTTAATTCATCTTTGCCTAGTAATTATATTGATGCTTTATATGATAAATTGAATAGTCATAAGAATGCCATTGGTTATTTTATTAATGACTTGAAGGGAATTAGTCCTAAAATATGTATGCATAGAATTTTATTGGAAGATAATGCCAAGCCTTCCATTGAAGGTCAAAGGTGATTAAATCCCACTCTCAAAGAAGTGGTGAGAAAAGAGGTAACAAAGTTGCTTGATAATGGAATTATATACTCTATTAGTGATAGTAAATGGGTGAGCCCCGTTCAAGTAGTACTAAAGAAGGGAGTCTTAACCATTGTTAGGAATGCATCTAATGACTTGATACCTACTAGAACTATCACAGGATGGCGTATGTGTATTGACTATAGGAAATTAAATAAAGCAACTAGGAAGGATCACTTCCCATTGCCTTTTATTGACCAAGTTCTTGAGAGGTTAGCTAATTTTTCTTATTTCTGTTACTTAGATGGACTTAGTGGATTTTATCAAATTCCTATTCATCCTGAAGATCAAGCTAAGACTAATTTTACATGCCCATATGGTACTTTTGCTTTTAGGCAAATGCCTTTTGGTTTATGTAATGCACTTGCAACTTTCCAAAGGTGCACGTTTTCCATATTCAGTGATTTGCTTGATGATTGTGTAGAAGTTTTTATGGATGATTTTAGTGTTTATGGTACTAACTTTTCCAATTATCTAGACAATCTTTCTAAGGTTCTTGACAAGTGTATTGAGCATGGATTGGTCTTAAATTGGGAAAAATGCCATTTCATGGCATAATAAGGCATAGTTTTTGGACATTTAGTTTTAAGAAGGGGCTTTGAAGTTGACAGGGCAAAGATTGAAGTGATTGATAATTTGCCACCACCAAAGTGTGTTAAATATATAATAAGCTTCCTTGGACATGCTAGTTTTTATCGAAGATTTATCAAAGACTTTTCCAAAATAGCAAAGCCATTATGTAAGTTACTTGCTAAGGATGTTGTGTTTGAGTTTAATGATGCGTGCCTTGATGCATTTGAGACTTTAAAGAAGGCTCTTATTTCCACACCTATTTTGTAACCACCTAATTAGGAGCAACCATTTAAAATAATGTGTGATGCTAGAAATTTTATTGTAGGAGCTATTTTGGGTCTATTGTCTAATTATGTCTATTGGCCAAGTCTTGTTTGAGAAGCAATGATGAATTAAATAAGAACTACATTTTCTATCTTATCTTCTTATGATTTAATTTCAATTAGTGCCTAATTAAGTTATTTATGATTGATCACCATATGTAACTTATTTTAATCAATTTACTTACAATGAGAGTTGGAGTAATTTGGTGGAAATATAATTGAGATTACTTAAGAGTTGGATTTACATGGAGACAAGGAATTCATCTTAAGGGAAAAAATTAGTAAGTTACTTGTGATTTCCTTGTCCATCTCTATAATACACTAAGAGAGCTTGTAAACTCTAGATAGGAATATCTTTGATCGACAATGAGAGTTGCTTTTAAGGATTTATTGGTATAATGTCATTTATGATTTTCTCTTATCTCTGTAATACACTGAGAGAGCTTGTAGACTCTAAGGGGAAAGACTTCTAATTGATAATGAGAGTTACTTTTAGGAACTTTACTTTAATTTGCCAATGAGAGTTACTTTTAAAGATTATACACACTAATTTCCAATCAATATGTTTTATGATAATTTCTTATAAGTTTTTGTTTACATTCTGATTTGTTCTTCTCTTATATATATTGCATTTTTATTCTATTTAGTATTATAGTAATTAGGAATAATTAGATCACCAATTATATTTGATTTAGTTTTACTTATCCATCTAAGTATTTTCTCGGTTAATACATAATTCTTCCTAAATCCCAAGTGTTCGACACCTGACTTGCTCTATACTAAGTCCTTAGAGACTAGGGTTATACAATTCTACCTGCTCAAGAACCATCCCATTAACGATGGACACACTCTACCAGTAAGGCCGGAGAGCAACACTCTTCTTTTTGTCAATTGCCATGCAGTCACCATCTCTCCCATCCAATGTGATCTTGCCACCCACTAGCTAAGGAAGATATGCTCAAAAGGCAAGAATGAACAAAGAATCTTTAAAAGAGAAATAATCAATGCAGTAGGAGTCAGACATACTTGATAAGGGGACAATTTTCTCATGTAGTCCTGAGCCACTGTGAAATCCTTAATCAAATGAGTAGTCCTCCTGATCCAATAAGAATAATGAGGAAAGCCATCTACAAAAAAATGCTCAATGGTCAAAAGAGGGAGAACCTTAAACTCATAAGCCCATATTTGAGCACCATATGGACCATTGGTACGAGTCCCCACATTGGAAGTCCTTACTCTAGTGGCCTCTATGAAGTTACCCTCCTCATCCCAAAAGATATCCTTTAGACCCTTCAAAATGTCAAGGAACTCCATCCTATACAAACAAAATGAAGGTGCAAAAGCAAAAACATAGCATAAAGCATTGAAACATGAAAGGGGATAAGAAGAGTTAGAAAACACTTAAAAATTTCTGAAAGAAGCCTCCCTATACCTCCATAACATGCATTGAAATGAGCATGGAGAGGCAAGGCACATGACCATGTGCCCCCCATGTGCAGCCATGTGCACTTCTTCCCTCCACATTCTCATGTATGGTTTTACGCACACTTTGAGACTTTGCACACTCATTTCTCTGGTCCTAAACCTCGATTTGAACATTAGACATGCACTAAACTCACATGAGGAATGCATTTGTCTAAAGATACCACTTTTAAAAACTCAGCATCTTTGGAAAGAAGAAAATAGGGAAGAATCATCAAAAGGATAGCTTGATCGTAATCATCAAAACAACATTTGCAATACAACAAGTAATCATCATTACTACATTATCACTACATCATCATTGAATTATCACTACATCATCACCGTATCATCACTAACTAAGACTAAAAGAGAAGGACACATTACATTAATCACAATGATCATAAAGACCTATTCGTCTGACACTGAAAGAGGTTATAGTGGCATGATTTTATTCACTTAACACCTAAAGAGGTTATCATGGCATGATTCTTTTCAACTGACACCTAAAGAGGTTATAGTGGCATGATTTTGTTCTCCTAGCACCGAAGGAGGTTATATTGGCATGATTTTTCTCGTTAGACTCCTAAAGAGGTTATAGTGTCAGTATTTGTTTGTTTGCCTAACACTTATAGAGGTTATAATGACATGATTCTGTTTGCCTAACACCTGAAGAGGTTATAGTAGTATGATTCTATTTACCTAATAGCTAAAGAGGTTGTCATGGTATGATTCTATTTTCTTGACACTTAAAGAGGTTACAGTGGCATGATTCTATTCGCTTGACAATTGAAGAGGTTATAGTGGTAATATTTGTTTGTTTGCCTGACATCGGAGGAGGTTATAGTGGCATGATTTTGCTAGCTTGACACCTGAAGAGGTTATAGCGATAGCATTTATCTATTTGCCTGACACCTGAAGAGGTTATAATAGTAGCATCTATCTATTCACCTGACACCTGAAGTGGTTATAGCGGCAGTATCACAATAGTTGAATTAAAATGACAGAACAATTAGGTAAGTACCTTTCTCTTTAAAAAATGATTTTTTACATCTTTACATTTGCTTCATGTGTATTGACACTAGTGTTAGGTGGCTATACAACACATGTGAAATGGGTGGCAATTGTCATACCTCAACTTTGGTTGTCCCCAAAAAGGTCCAATGATGAAATGAACCTCTAAAATGACTATACAACACACATGTAACCTAATTGACCCCCACCAGTGTGCAAAATTAATCACTGAGCCATTAAGTTGTGCTCTAACCTTAGGAAACACAAATTATTAGAACAATAAGAAGCAAGAATTCCCTTATGGGAACACTTAGCTTATTGGATCAGTGTTCATTTTGCTAGACCTAGACCTAACTTTATAAAAAAAATGGAAATCAATTTTGATAAAATAGACTTTAGAAACACATTTAGAGGCTCCAAAAACTCCGTAAGTGGTCTTGAAATAGTTTAACACAACCTTAGAATCAACGTGTGTCACTTAGAAGTGCATGTAAAGCCATACACACCAAAATTAAAGCTAAACCAAACAAAAAAAACTTAAAAAACATATCCAAAAGGCTCCAAAATCTCCAAAAGTGGTATTAGAATAGTAAAAAATAACTCGAATTAGCGCATATAACTCAAAAGTTCACGTAAACACCCTTAGGTGTCATGCACTAAAATCGGGGCCAAATTTAAAAAATGGACTTTGAAAACACATCAAGAAGGCCCAAAAGCCCTAGAAACCAACATTAGGAAAGCCTACAAAGCCCTGAATGGAGCATGTAACATATGAAAGTGTGCGTAATCACACGTGAGCGCGCTTGGCCATGTGCCAAAATGTGATCACATGCTAAGGATGCATTTACATGCACTTCACATGGCCACATGCTCCATCCTAGGAATGTGCATGACCATGCCTATAGCCCCCTATTCCATATATTTTTCACTATAAATAGACATCTCCACACCCCTATTTTAAGGGGGGAGCAACTGGGAGCACACACACACTAAAAAATTTGTTTGATCGAAGGCACTAAAAACCCTTTTCCATATAGTTTTTGCTCTCCCACTATCTTTTTTCTTAAGAGATTAGACCTCTTTTCCACCAAACCAAGCCCTATCTATATGAAAGCATGCTTTAAATGTATAGAAACTAGCATCATTCTATTGTCATTTTGAACATCTCGATGAGGAAAGATTGATAATCCCTCGAAGCTAAAGCTTTAAAACCCATTTAAGCTTAGTCGAGTCTAAGGACCACACAATCATTTTAGCACATTTATTTTATCATACTACATTTCATTTTATTATCGCCAACATTTGAGAATACTACTATTGTTGTGTGATGAGATTGGCAATTTTGCATGCTATATGAATAATATATGCTTTATTATGCACATTTCATATCATCATTCTACATCCTCTAGTTTTGAAACATGAAATTACATCATAAATATCAATAATGTGAAAGTTCATATCCTGAAATAGAGTTATTATGTTTTCGGTCCATTGATGACATCATGCATCCCCTATATTATCATCATAGCATAAATAATCAGTACAAGCATGGATGATCATCTACATATCACTTACTCTTTCAAATGATCAAGTGTCCATTGCTTATCCCATTATTCATATGATTGAGCAAGCTATGTGAATGGTCGTATTTGCCTTGCAGATTCATTAGATTTACTTCTTTGTAATTTTTTTCCTTTTATAGGTATTTCATTAGGAAAGTGATATAATAATAATATCCTTTAGCTTTATTATCTTCCACAATCTAATGAATTATGTGAATGCTATACAATCTGCCATTACCAAAACTTGGGTATTATGGTAGCCATACATCAAACATTGTATAATGAGAAATAGTCAAAAAGTATATGTGATACCTTGATCCTATAAATCTCTGCTGGGGTTAATACTCATTGAGTGACCTAATGTTATCCATTTTCTTTTCTTTATTTTTAAAAATCAAGTGGCGACTCCATAAAATATAAAAAAACATCTCATTCTTTGGTAAGGAGTCCAGAGGTAGAAGGGCATGCCTTTATGGAGATGGTAAAGGGAGACTCAAATGTGCCATAGCCTTGAAATATTCCTGAAGCTTAAAATGATGGAAAGACAATTATTCTCAATATCAAAGAGTCAGTTATGAACATCATTATACTTGGATCCATTATTTTCTGAAGGCTTTGGATTATATAGTTTATCATTGCATTTAGGCGATCCAACTTTCAAGGACTTATTTCCATCCTTCACTTGATAACTGAGGTAGATGCAGAACTAGTTCTTGCTCTTATTCTTCCTCTTCCTCTTTCTCATCATCACCCTCATATTTACTCTCATATGGTTTAGGTAAATTTGACCTCTATAAGGAAAATTTCCTCAAATGATAGCACTTCCTGGTGGTTAGGTTCATTAATTCTTTTGTATATGAAATTACCTCAGCTCTAGTAAGTAGGAGCCAATTTATCTTTTCCTATGGAATATGAGGTATTTTAGTGGTTTGTGGATTAAAAGAATGGAAATGTGAAGCCAAATTTATCACAATTTTGAGATCGATGCTTTATGTGCTTTGGCAACTTGCCACAAGGTTTGCAAAACAAAGTAGGTGGTAGAAATCCTTGTGCGAGTGTGCATACACCACAATATCAATTTCAAAAGAAGAGAGGAAGAGTGAAAGAGAGTGGTGGTGGTTTTAGGTTACAGGAATTGGGACGGGTGCGATCGCGGTGGATGACACGATCATAATAGAGAGAATTAAAGTGCCTATGATGATGTACTCATTATCAGCCTAAGCCCATACTCACAATAGAAGCTCACTAGGCTCTCAAACTATGAAATCATGATTGCTAATATGTGGTGATCTCAAATTTTGACTCAACTCTACAAAGGTTAAGGAAATTGTGATCGTGGTTACTAATATGATCATGATAGTGGCTAGAGGAACAACATCAACAATCATTACTATTAGCCTATATGCAAGAAAAATTAACACAACAAAGACACACTAAAATGTAAATTAACAAACAAAATAATATAAAAACATGCTAATTTAAGGTTATTACCTTGACTATTCCCCTAATTAAATAACTCAATTAAGAATGAAGAATGAACACCTCCCATCCTTGTCAGTAATGATTTATTAACCAAATTCTATATCATCATAGCAATCTTGATAGTTATGCCTTTTAGAAATATAAACCACTTTAAGCACTTGCATTGCTTTCCTCTCTAAATTCACCTTTATTTTTTCCTTTTTAGCTTTAGTCTGATCTTAAGAAGTTTAAGGTTTAATTTTCTATTTACTGCCCTATTTCTTGGTTATAGTTGACTTTATCTTGGTTGCTCATTTGTTTTTAATTGCTTCCACTTCCCCATAATGTTGTTCAACCTTTACATTTTATATGAGTTTGCTCATTACAAACTCAACCTTTTCTTCTTCTACTTGTAAGCTAATGTTGCCTTCATATACATCGATAAATGCCTTTATGGTGTTGAGAAATGACCTCCCTAATATAAGAGGGCAATTCTTGTCTTGCTTAAAATCAAAAATTAAACTAAGAATACAAATTTTTCCACCTTGACAAGCACATCTTCAACTTCTCTAAATGGTTTGTGTTGATGCATCTCCAAGACTCAATTCACTAAAAAGTGAAAGAGGCATAAAATTAATACTAGCTCTTAGATCATATAAGCATTTAGGAAACTCTTGAGATCCAATTATGCAAGAGATAGTAAAACTCCCTAGATCCTTAAGCTTGAGCAGGATTTTCTTGAGATTATAGAGCTACAAGTCTCCATCAAGGGCACCATTTTATTGTCATCCCACTTTTTCTTATTTGTGATAATGTCTTTGAGGATCTTGGCATACTTAGGCATCTCATTCAATGCTGCGGATAATGGCAACTTTAGCTCTCTAACTTCTTGAAGGTTTTAAGAAAATTTGTGAATCACTTTTCATCCTTATTTATCTTCTATTTCCTTAAAAGGAATGGAAGTCTTAAAGCATATTTGGAAGTGTCAATGGTAGAGGGCTGCTTTACATGTTTTTCTTACACATAATTCTACTTTTCTTTTGCATTCTCTTTGGTTTCTTTATTCTTCTTCTCTTGATTCTCCTTATCATCTTTAACTTTTACTTGAACTTCATTAGGACCTTTAAGCTCTTTACCACTCCTGAGTGTGATAGCCTTCACTTGTTCATTAGGATTAACTTTAGGGTTGTCAGACAAATGTACTTGAGCTCTAGTGGCAACCACATTGGCCAATTTTCTTAATTGAACTTGAATGTTGTGGATTAAAGAGGCATGGTTCTTAGTAATATGGTTAAACTTAGCTCCCATCCTCTTTTGATTCTCTTCTTGATTTTTCATCTTGGATCATTAAAGAATTTTTTAAGATTTATCTCCATTACTACCAACCTATAATTGCTTAGTTGTGGTTGAAATCTGGGTGGTGGTGGCTTAGTAAATTGATTTGAGAATCCCTTAAGAATTCTAATTATTACTGCATGAAAAATTAGGATGATTCCTCCACCCTTAGTTATATATATTGAAAAAATGGTTGTTGGCTTATCTTGGTTGAAATTGACCTTTAACGTAGCTGCAATTCTCATTCATACTATCTCCAAACACATTGTTATTTCCAAAACCACATTCAAAAGTAGAATGTTGAAGCATATGATAATATTCATAAGATGCATTTGAAGCAGAGGGGATAGCATTACCCTTTGAAGTTAAATCACTAATTTTCTTTGTCAGTACAACAATTTGAGCTTACAATGATGTTACGATGTCAAATCCTACCTTACTTTGGAAGTAATTATCTCTTGGATGACTAAAGACAATTATTGTTGGCCATTTCTTCTAATAATTTGAAAGATTTATCCACCATTTTACACATGAGAGGACCTTTAATGGCTAAATCGATTGTATCCCTTGTAGACCTCATCACTCCATTATAGAAGGTACACATCAAAAGATCCCTTGGAAGATCATGTTGGGGGCAACTCCATAAATAATTCCTAGACATCACACAAGGATTCAATTTTGTATTATTGAAATGTAGTTATATCCTTGATGATCTTAGCCATCTTGGAAGGTGGAAAATTGATAATTGCATTTTACTATTAAAAATTACAATCTTTAGTCTCTTTTTAATTTAATAACATTTCATTTTAGTTATATAATTTTTCCATTTTCCGCATAATAATTAATAAATTTAGGATTTAGAAAATATTAATACATTTAAATACAATATAGATATAACCATGCATTAATTAAATAAATAAGGAGTTTTATATTTTCTATCTAATTTGTATATTATTCTCAATGAGTTTTTATTTTGGCTAAAAGAAATTAAAATATCAGGTGTGCAATGTTGAAAAAGAGTCAAATCAATCAAAGAATAGAACACGGGCGTGCAAAACTCAGTCTTGAAGAGTGCATGGCCATACAATGCCATGCACGGCCGTGCCAAGGAATGCAAGAGATAGCACATGGCTGCATGAGGTATCACATGGTCATGCCATTCATGGGCATGTAAGATACAAGGTCGTGCAAGGCATGACATAACTGTGTCATCTTTGCATTACACAATGACACGATCGTGCTCATGGACACACAGCCGTGTCATACTTTCCCCATACTTGTGCATGGTCGTGCACAAGGTAACATGGTTATGCCATGCTCTTCACACAAATGTGCATGGCCGTGCAAGTCTAATTTTGATTATGCACGACCATGCTTGTAAATTTAAGGAATTTCCATACGAAAGCATGCATCATGTGCAACCTAATTCTAAGGATATAAGAACATCTTAAACTTGCAGAGCAGTAAATGAGGGAGGAGAGAAAAAAATAATAGACAGATTGAACTCGTATTTCTTTTTAAATATATTCATAATTCATGTCATGTTTATGGTTTTTATTTTTATACCTCATGAATGATTCAATGATCTTAGCTAGTATATTGAGACCAAGAGGAGATTTATACTTACATTTATAATATTTATATTGAATCATCCTACACTAACAGTATTGAGACCGAGAGGAGATTTACACTTAGGGATATAGAATAAAACTATTGAATCTTAATTTGAGTAGAGATACTAGTTAAGAGTTAATATTGCATTTTTACCTTTAGAGTTGAAGTTTGTTATAGATCTATTAATTAGAGTTCTGTGAGGTGAGAGTCCCTTTATTCAACTCAATATTTGAAATAACAAGCTCACCTTATAAATGCTTGAGAGAGATTTATGAGAATTGCAGTGGTAGCATCTTTAACATGACTATAAGAGAGATTATATAAATTAGATTTTGAGTCAATACAGATCCAGGTGAAAAGAGAAACTCTAGTACATACTTCACACTATTCATTCACCATAACATTAAATTAGTTTTAAATTTTAATTTTTTTACAACACAAAAACATAAAAATTGATCCATTTAGATAAGCACGTAAATCAAGCAAACTAGTACTTATCCTCTTCCCAGTGGGATCGATATCTGGACTTGCAATCCTATTCTATTACTTAACCTTTATACTTGCAAATTCACATCAAGTTTTTGGCGTCGTTGCTGAGGAGGAGTTTAATATTAAAAGTAGCTTGATACTGTTTGATTTAAACATTTTTTTTGTTTTATTTTTCTTTTTGTTTCATAGAACTAGGTGAATGCGCAAAACTCAAAGCCTTAATGAAGAGATTGAAGCATTCGATCCTAAAATTGAAAGAACATTCCATAGAATGAGGAAAGAGCAGCAAGCAACTATGAATTAAGGAAATGATCCTAATGTCACCAATGGTGGAGAAGAAGGAGCCAACAATATCAACAATCAAAATAATATAAATTGCCTCCTCAACCAGTGTGAGAACCCTATGGCCAATAGAACCATGAGAGAGTGTCTAAAATCTAATATGCAGTAAGATCAGAATCCAATTCTGCCTCTAGCAATTGCAGCAAACAACTTTGAGATCAAACCTAGCATGATTCAGATGATTCAAAGTTCATAATTTCATGGATTACCATCAAAAGATCCCATTACACATATACACTGATTTATGGAGTATTATGGAACTTTGTGGATGAATGGAGTATCTTCAGAAGCCATCTACCTTATTCTGTTTCCTTTCTCCCTCACAGACAGGGCAGCTAGGTAGTTTGTTGGGTTACCTCCAAACTCCATTAGAACTTGGAATGAGATGTACACAGTCTTTTTTAATGATTATTTTCCTCCTTCTAAAGCTTTAAGAATTAAAAGTGAGATTAATTCTTTTTACTAGAGAGATGATGAATCACTTTTTGAAGCTTAGGAGAGGTTCAAGGACCTATAGAGACAATGTCCTTTATACTTAATTCCTACCTGGGATTTAGTGCAATCTTTTTACAAGGCCATTAATCCGATGGTGAGGTGTAATATAGATGCAGACTGTGGAGGTTCTATCATGAATAAAACTCTAGAGGATATTGTTGATTTATTTGATGAGATTGCTACAGCTCAACACCTATGGAATAATGAACGAGCTATGATAAAAAAGAAACAGGGTGTTATGGGACTTGATGGGTTAAGTATGGTCACTTCCAAGCTGGACGCTTTAGCATATGAACTTCAAAAAGATGAATGCTAATGCTCTATCAACAACTTCCACTTTAAACTATGAGTTGTGTTAGGGGGAGCATGGGACTAGTGAGTGCATTTTAACATAAAACATGGAGCATGCCAATTATGTTCAAAACCAAAGCAACCTATATTGAAATACTTACAACTCATCCTGGAGGAACCACCCTAATTTCTCATGGAAAAATCAAGGGGAGCAAGGGCTAAATAGACAACCACCACCTGGTTTTAGAAATTCAACTTTTCAGAACCTGAATCAACTAGCTCAATAGAACCAAAACTTATCTCTTGAAGGCAAGTTAGACAAGTTTATGGAGATATGGACAAAAGGATGACTCTTTAAAAAGATTTGAATCGTAAGCTAGAGGCGAAGGTGGACCAAAATCAGAAGGATACTCAGTTGATGTTCAAGAACCATTCTTCTTCCATTCATAATCTGGAAGTGCAAATGGTCTAGATAGTTAATGCGTTGACATCACGCAACCAAGGAAACCTACCAAACAACACTGAGACAAATCCAAGGGAGCAAGTGAAAGCTATAACCCTGAGAAGTGGAATAACCTATAGATCCTAACTTAAGCAAGTAGGGCAACGCCACTATCAAAGAAAGCTCCAGCGAAGCGAGGGGAGAATCTAAGGGAACTAAAACACATAAAGAAAGAGTGTATGAGCCACCCATTCCTCTTCCTTAGAGGTTAAAGAGAACAAAGCTTGATCCTCAATTTTTAAAATTCCTAGACATGCTTAAAAAGATATAGGTTAACATACCCTTTGTGGCAGCCATTGCTCAGATGCCTACGTATGCAAAATTTCTCAAAGACTTGATCTCCAATAAAAAGAAGCTCGAAGAACTGGAGATGGTTACTTTGACAAAGGAATGTAGTGCCTTGATTTCAAAAAAGCTTCCAAGTAAGCTTAGGCACTTGGAAGCCTAACTATCCCCTGTGAGATAAGGAGTTTGTAGTTCCATAAAGTATTGTGTGATTTGGGTGCCTCCATAAACCTTATGCGTATATCCAATTTCAGGAAACTAAATTTGGAAGCAAAGAGCATGAGTATGATTGTTCAACTGGCAGACTGTACTACTAAGAAACCATTAGGGATTGTTGAGGATGTGTTTGTAAAAGCGGGCAAGTTTATATTCCCTGTTGATTTTATTATTTTGGATTTTGAAGAAGATGAGGATGTGCTTCTAATCTTAGGAATTTCATTCTTATACATTGCTAAAGCATTGATTGATGTGCATAAAGGAACTCTCACATTGAGAGTAGGAGAAGAAAAATGTTTCTTCGACATTTACAAGGCAAGTAGACAACCTGTTGATAGAGATTTTTGTATGCGCTTGGATATAGTGGATAAATGTGTGGATGAAGTTTTCTATACTCAACTATAAGTAGCTAAAGATCCTTTACAAGTGGATGAGAGTTTGAAAGAAACTTATGAACTTAAACTTTCCCAAATAGACCATTCTCAAAAGCATGCATCACTGACTTTAAATATCCAACCCACACAACCTTTTATTATTTCACCACCTTCACTTAAATTGAAACCTTTACCACCTCACCTCAGATTTACCTTCCTAGGAGACAACTAAACTCTACCAATCATTATCTCTTCTAAACTCACCTTTGAGCAAGAAACCTTACCTGTGGAGATGCTAAGGTAGATCTCTGACATCAGAGGAATAAGCCCATCTTACTGCATGCATAAAATATTGATGGAAGATGGATGCAAACCTATCATTGAACAGTAGAGGAGATTGAAACCAAACATACAGGAAGTGGTGAAAAAGGAGATCATAAAGCTTCTTGACGTAGGTATTATATACTTGATCTCAGACTCTAGTTGGGTGAGCCCTATTCAGTGTGTGCCAAAGAAAGGAGGGATGACCATAGTGGAGATTGATGAAGGAGAGTTAATTATTGTTACTAGATGGAGGGTGTGTATTTATTATAGGAAGCTTAATAATGCTACAAGAAAAGACCACTTTCCCTTGCCATTCATTCACCAGATGCTTGAGAGAATTATAGGACATATTTTCTATTATTTCATTAATGTCTACTCAGGCTACAACCAGATTGCTATAGCTCTAGTGGACTAAGAGAAAACAACATTCACCTGTCCTTATGATACATATGCTTATAGGAGAATGCCTTTTGGGCTATGCAATGCCCTTGCCACATTTCAACATTGCATGACAACCATCTTCTCTGATTTAGTTAAAGATATCATGGAGGTCTTCATGGATGACTTCTCAGTGTTTGGAGATTCATTTGATGGCTACCTCAACAATTTAGAGAAGGTATTGGCAAGATGTGAGGAAACCAATTTGGAGCTAAACTAAGAAAAATGTCACTTTATGGTGGATGAAGGAATAGTATTGGGACACAAGATTTCAACAAGGGGAATAGAGGTTGCTCGAGCCAAGATAGATACAATTGAAAATCTCAGTTATCCAACCAACATAAAGGGTGTTAGAAGCTTCCTTGGACATGACAGCTTTTATAAATGCTTTATTAAGGATTTTTCTAAAATTTTTAAACCTCTCTCTCAGTTACTAGAAAAAGATGTTCCTTTTAAGTTCACTAATGATTGTAAATTTTCTTTTAACAGGTTGAAGAAGGAACTCACATTAGCACCCATTATGGTACCACCAGATTTGAGCCTTCCATTTAAACTAATGTGCGATGCTAGTGACTAAGCCATGGGAGTTGTTCTAGGGTAGCATAAAGATAAAAGGTTGCATGTGATATACTATACTAGCAAGACTCTCTTAGAAGCACAACTCAACTATGCCATAATAGAGAAGGAGATGTTAGCTATTGTGTTTGCTTTTGATAAGTTTCGCTCTTATCTTCTAGGATCGAAAGTGATAGTGTACACTGATCATGTGGCTATCAAATATCTATTAGCCAAGAAAGATTCTAAGCCAAGGTTGATTCGATGGGTACTTCTACTTTAAAAGTTTGATATGGTAATCAAAGATAAGAAAGGCTCGGAGAACTTGGTAGCTAACCACCTCTATTGCTTAGAAAAGGATAATAATGATGAAGCATCCATTAAGGAGACTTTTCCAGGTGAGACACTTATTGCACTTGCATTTATCCCCTAATATGCAGACTTAGCTAATTTCCTCTCATGTGGGCAACTCCCTAAGAACTTCTCATATAAACAAAGAAAGAAGCTCATGCATGATGCAAAAAGCTATATGTGGGATGATCCTTATCTGTTGAAATTATGCAATGATGGCTTGGTGAGAAGGTGCATTCCTGACTCAGAGATATATGATGTGCTACACCACTGTCATAGTTCTTCATATGGTGGACACTATGGAACAAACAAGACAGTGGCTAAAATACTTGAAAGTGGATTGTATTGGCCTTCTGCATTGAAGGATGCTAGAAATTTTGTCATGAATTGTGATAAGTGTTAGTGTAGTGGGGGAATTTGAAGGAAAGAGGAGATCCTACAAGCTGGAATTCTAGAGGTTGAACTATTTGATGTATGGGTTATAGACTTTATGGGACCATTCCCTTCCTCTCTTAGGAATCGATACATTCTTATTTGTGTTGATTATGTGTCAAAATGGGTTAAGGCTCAGTCTTGTGTTACTAATGATGCCAAAGTGGTATGCAAGTTTTTGAAAAAGATCTTCATAAGGTTTAGGACTCCTCAGGCCATTATAAGTGATGGAGGAAGTCATTTCTACAACAAACAGTATGAAGGCCTTCTTTCAAGATATAATGTAAAGCATAAGGTCTCTAGATTGTACCATTCGCAGACCAATGGGCAAGTTGAAGTGAGTAACAAAGAACTGAAGAAGATTTTGGAAAAGACAGTGAGCAGCTCTAGGAAAGATTGGGCACTTAAGCTTGATGATGCATTGTGGGTCTATCAAACTACTTTTAAAACTCCACTTGGAATGTCACCATATCATTTGGTGTTTGGAAAGGCATGTCATCTTCTAGTGGAGCTCAAGCACAAAGCATACTGGGCTATTAAAGCCTTAAATATGGATTATAAGAAAGCAGGGGAGAGGTGACTTCTCCAACTAGATGAACTGGAGGAAATCAGGAATATGGCTTATGAAAATGCCAAACTTTATAAGGACAAGACTAAAAGATGGCATGATGCAATGATTAGGCCAAAGCACTTTGAAAAAGGGGACAAGGTTCTTCTATTCAATTCTAGACTTTGACTTTTCCTTGGGAAGCTAAAGTCTAAATGGCATAGACCCTTTACAGTAGTGGAAATATTTCCCTATAGAGCAGTGGTAATTCAAGGAAATAAAAGTGAACCTTTCACGGTGAATGGAAAATGACTTAAGTTGTATTTTGGGGAGGAAATATCACAAATCCTAAGTAGTCAAGACTTATAAGAAGCACCTACAGCTGGGAAGGGTGCACCACAACTCTCATCACCTGTAACGAAGCTAAAGGAGACTCTGCCTTTGCCATAGAATTGAATAACCACATGGCTATGGTCAACCTTAAGATCAAACATAAATAAAGAACTCCTTGGGAGATAACCTAAGTTTTCTCCATTTGCTATTTTATTATTTATTTTTTTACTCAGTATGATTTCTCCTAATGAGCTTTATTTTTTATTTTTTATTTTTATTTTTATCTTTTATAGATTTTTGAATAATTGGGATTTATCAGTAATATTCAAAACTCTGCAACATTGGGAACTAAATCAGGGAAGTTTTCCTTTACTTTTTTTTTTAAATTTTTGTATTTGTTGTGTGCTTAATTGATTGGTTGACCTGGAAAAGAAATGGATTGAGTTTGAATAAAAAATTTGTAGGTAGGGACTTATATTACTATTTCACATTGTATGTATGCATCTTGTGGGCCCAACTTCATTAAAAGTAACATGGGCATGCTAAAAGTTAGCACACCCGTGCAATTGGGTACCAGAACACGGCCGTGCCTCACCTAGCACAGCTATGTAAAATTTAGTAGGTAATGTAGCACAGCCGTGCAATATGTGTGGGTTAGCTTAGCATGGCCGAGTGCCATAAAGCATGGCCATGTGTCTTTTGTGCTTCAATATAGCACGACCATGCTTTAATGAACATGGCCTTGCACTTTCATTAAGGCAATATAGCATGGTCGTGCTTGCACATGCATGGTCATGCCATACTTTTAGGCTAAACTTACATGGCTGTGTCACTCTCATGCACACATTTAACATAGCCATGCTCTCACTAACACGGCCGTGTCATCTTCAAGCTTCCAAAGTGCATGGGCATGCGCATGTTACATGCATTCACACGCAGCATGGTTGTGCTGATTCCAGAGACATGTGACCTTTCATTTTCAGCTAACAACTTTTGGACTTCACCTTCCTATAAAAATCCTAACACCTTTTCACATTTTTATCTCTTATATGTATATGTATATTTTTATTTAATTTATATATGTATTTATATCTAGTATAAATATAATATATCTATATTTAATATATATATGTATGTTTATAAATATATCTATATTATATATATTGATATGAATTATATGTTTGTATATAATATATATAAAAAATGTAAAAAAATATAAAAATATAAAAAATAATTATATATATATATATATATATTTTTTTTTTGTTTTTATGTTGCTTTTAGTATTTATATTTACATAGATGTATATTTGTTACTGTATTATATTTCTTTCTTGTTTAGAACTATTTATATTTTATATGTATATATACTTGCTTTTATATATTAATTATATATATACTATAAAATATTATAATGCATTTAATAACTATTATTATATTAAAATCTTTTGTTTTTTTTCCTAAACCAATTCTTTCCCAAACAACACAACCCTCCACATGCCTTTACAGAAAAATCCAAAAACCTTTCACTTCCCAATTTTCCTTCAATTACACATTATTTTCCTAAAAGTAACATGTCTACTACATCACACCCTACATTTCTTTATAAATCCCATATGCTTTCATCATCAACCTCACATTTCTTTTTTGTCAGACTTATGCTTTTATCCTTCCTTTTTTTTTAAGTCTTTCCAACCTCCTTTATTTCATTTTTTTCCTTTATTTAATCTTTGTGCTTATCTCCCAAACACTTTCTTTCCCTATATTTTATGATTCTTAACCATGAGTTATATTTATAGTGCAAAATGAACCACACAGACTCCTCTCAAGAGATATCCACCCATCCATTTCCAAAGCACCCGCTAGGAAATTAATTTTCAAAATATGGCTAAGTGAACCATACTGCCTAACAAGTACATCAATGAAGAGGCTTTGAAATCAATTGGGTTATGGGAGGAGGTTGACATGTATCTAAAGAGAATTGGTTGGCATGTATGGGCTGAGTTGAGGTACCCCTCATATAAGCAACTGATTTGTGAATTCCTTAGTTCGTATGACTATGACTACCAATAAGGAAAAATAACCTTTAGGCTTGGCAATGAAGCTTTTTTATTTTAGTGTCTTTGACATCAATGATTTCCTTAAATTACCTCGCCAAGAAGATGATGTGGGTGTATTTGACAAGCATGAATTTTGGTTACAGATCACGAGTACTAATGAGAGGTACAATGCTAGGATGGCCAAAGAGGCTAAAATCATATCCCATGCCCTTCGGTATATTCATCGGTTATTTGCTCACACTATCTTTGGCCAAAAGGAATGTGATGGAGTTGTGAATTCAAATGAGTTAACCTTATTGTATTATATGGTTAACGAGAAGAAAGCAGACATGGCCACTCCCATTGCCTATAAATCAAATGTGGGGAGTGCAGTGTAATTAAAATAATGGGTATTATTACTGCCATTACACAGTTTGTTGGCTTTGATGTTGAGGTGTTGCCATTTTTAAGTGTAGAGGGAGACTACTCCCTTGGGTTGACAATGATGAGCAATATGGGTTTAATTAAGTTTGAAGGGCAACAACTAGTACTCCTTCGTCACCCCTTAGTGCTCAATCCCCGTATGCCTCTGGTGCCTCTTCCTCAAGTGCACCCCCACCCTCTATGGATGAACTAGTTTCATTGATGCAATGTTTTAACACTAGAATGACGGGCATGGAAGGAGTGGTAAATAGAATGAATCATAACCTTACTGCCTATTTTGCCCATCAAGGATTTATTTCCCCTCCCTACCCTGATGCATCAGAGGCAGCTCCATCTGATGAACTAGAGGATGAAGATGAATAATTTGCATGGATAACAATGTCTTGTATTATATTTTTCTGTGTTTTTGATTGGTGTGTTTTAATTTAAGTCTATGTTTTTTTTTATTTCAGTGTACTTCTCTTTTATTTTATTTTTCTTTTTTATGTCTGTTGAATGTTAATTCATGTACTGTTTACATTTCCTTTTTTTTTTTTTATAATTATATCTTTTTGTATCAACTTTTCATTTTGTATTTTATTCTATTTCAATTTTCCTTTTCATGGATTCCAGACATTTCCTTCCACTTGCATTACAACACATTGAGGACAATGTAAACTTCAAGTGTGGGGGAGTGTTTACTTACTTCATATTTCTAGTATTTTATCTTATTTATTTTTAGTAATTTTTCGTTTAATTATTGCACGTCATATAAAAAAATCCCACACTTTTATTTTTGCTAACTTGTTATAATTATAAGCTTCGTATATTACAATTAAAATTAGCTAGTCTAGTCTAGTTGATGCAGTATATGGTTAATTCTTATAATATACAATTTAACTTTGTTAATATTTGAGAATTAGACTTTTTAAATTTTAATCAACTTAAATATATACCTCTCTTTTGTTTTATTTAAAAAGGATTTTTGCTTACAATAAAGAGATTTGGAAAAAATCTTGATTGTAAAAACTTTTGTTATTAGGAAAACCTTTTTTCTATTATATATGATAATTCAACTAAATATAAAAAAAAGGATTAGAGGAGCAAAAATCTCCATTCTACTCCAATGCTCAAATTAAGTATGAGTAATCCAATGGTACCTAACTACGGTATTCATCCTCAGTAATATAGGAACGATAGGGAATACTAAAGTTGAGAAGGATCCTAATCCAATATAAATAAATAAAAATTAAAATAAAATAAAAAATCAGCTAATTATCATATTTAACTTAAGGGTTAACTAATAATTAAAATATGTTTGACTTTCCTTGATTTATAAGTTTTAGTTCATCAATTCTTATGAATATTTCATTTGAGAGGTATGTTGCACTTGGTAATATTTGCAGTCTTTTTCTCAATTTATTAACTCAGTTTTGCTAAATAATACTTGTATTAACCCATTACTGTATTAATTAAACTATATGTAATTTTATTTTAATATGCTTATATTATTATTATAATTTCTTGCTTAAGGACAAGTAAGGAGTTTAAGTGTCGGGGTATTTGATAATTGCATTTTAGTATTAAAAATTACACTCTTTAGTCTCTTTTTAATTTAATAACATTTCATTTTAGTTACATAATTTTTCTATTTTCTGCATAATAATTAATAAATTTAGCATTTAGAAAATATTAGGACATTTAAATAAAATATAGATATAACCATGCATTAATTAAATATATTAGGATTTTTATATTTTTTGTCTGATTTGTATATTATTCTCAATGAGTTTCTATTTTGGTTGTAGGAAATTAAAATATTAGGTGTGCAATGTTGAAAAAGATTCAAAATCAAGAAAGTCAAAGAATAGAACATGGGCGTGCAAAACTCAGGCTTGAAGAGTGCAGTGCCATGCAATGCCATGCATGGTCGTGCTAAGGAATGCAAGAGATAGTACATGGATGCATCAAGCATCACACGGCCGTGCCATTCTTGGGCATGGAAAATACATGGTCATGCAAGGCATGACACAACCGTGTCATCTTTGCACTACACATTGACACAGTCGTGCTCATGGACACACAGTCGTGTTATACTTTCCCCATACTTGTGCACGGCCGTGCACAAGGCAACATGGTCGTGCCATGCTCTTCACACAAATGTGCACGGCTGTGCAAGTCTAATTTTGGTTATGCACATCCATGCTTGTACATTTAAGGAATTTCCATGTGGAAGCATGCATCACATGCAACCCTAATTCTAAAGATATAAGAGCATCTTAAACTCACAGAGTAGCCAATAAGGGAGGAGAGCAGAAAATAGTAGATAGAGTAAAATAGAGAAAAACTGAGAGAAAAATACATAGAGATAGAGAGTGAAACTCTTTCATCCACATCGGAGTACAAGTAGACAACAAATAGATTAGCAACGGGGAGCTACATTGATAAGAAATAGGAAGTTCACCCTTTTCTTGTCTTATATTTTTATTATGCCAGTTGTATTCATTTATGGTTTTCTTATTCTCTGTATAAATATGTTAGCTTAATCTCATTTTGTACTAGAGTTGTCTGAGTAACCTAGAGATGTATTGAACTTATATTTCTTTCTAAATATATTCTCAGTTCATATCATGTTTATGGTTTTTATTTTTATACTTCATGAATGATTCAATGATCTTTACTAGTATACGGAGACCGAGGAGATTTATACTTACATTTATAATATTTATATTGAATCATCCAACACTAAGAGTATTGAGACCGATAGGAGATTTACACTTAGGGATCTAGAATAAAAACTATTGAATCTTAATTTGAGTAAAGATACCAGTTAAGAGTTAAGATTGCATTTTTACCTTTAGAGTTAAAGTTTGTTATAGATCTATTGATTAGAGTTCTATGATGTGAGAGTCCCTTTATTCAACTCAATATTTGAAATAACAAGCTCACTTTATAAATGGTTGAGAGAGATTTATAAGAATTGCAACGATAGCATCTTAAACATTACTATGAGAGAGATTATATAAATTAGATTTTGAGTCAATATAGATCCAGGTGAAAAGAGAAACTTTAATACATACTTTACACTATTCATTCACCACAACATTAAATTAGTTTTAAATTTTAATTTGTTTACAATAAAAAAACATAAAAATGGATCCGTTTAGACAAGCACATAAATCAAGCGAACTAGTACTTATCCTCTTCCTTGTGGGATCGATATCTGGACTTACAATCCTATTCTATAACTTGACCTATATACTTGCGAATTCACATCAAAAATACTTTGCTATAAAAGCCTTTACAAGAAGATCCTAAATTATTATAAAAGCTAGTGGCTAAGAATTGAGTGATACCTTTGCTCTATCTTTGAGTGTAAATGGATAGAGCCTAAGTTGTATGGCATCATTGAACAAATTGTTATGCTTGAAAGTGTCATAAATTTATAAGAAATTTGTAATATGTGCATTTGGATCTTCTGAAGCTAATATATGAAATTGAACGGTTGATTGAATCATTTGTAGAAGCACCAATTTAATCTCAGCTTGGATATTTGGCCTTGATATGATATGTTGAGCACCTTTTAAATAAGGCATAGCGAACTCTATGATAGTACGTTCTACTGCTTCTTATTGCTTAACCATTTCTCTAGTTACAATTCTTGATTTTCTATGATTTTCCTTCTTAAATCCTAAAAAATCCACAATGAAAATCAATGGTTCAATCTGAGTACATCTAGTGTTGTGCACAATCAACAAAAAGAGTAGCTAAAAATAGGGTAAATGAATTTAAAATATAACATGAAAATGAAAATACTATAATCCAAAATAACTATAACAAATTATTAGGCAAATTCTATAAGTGCACGGTTTGTAATAAGTAATAAAGAATGATTATCAATATTGTTCTCATGAGGAGATTTTATATGAAATACTAACTCTAATTTTATTTTTTCAATCTAACAAAATCAAATAATTGTAATGAAAAAACAAATCAATGATAAAAAATAGAAAACTTAAAACTAAATAATTCTTTTTAAAATTCAATAATTAAAAATCTAGAGCCCATATTTACTTCATTAGTTATTACTTGAATTACATGATCAATTCCCAATTCAAACCATTAACACAGTCAAGGGTAAAGCACTTAAATTACCTAGAGTCTCTTTCAAGTTCATCTAAGAATACTAAAGTTAATTATAGCCTATTTTCATGGTCATGTCAATGAATTAGGGTTCATTAAATTTCTTAGCAATTTATTACTCCCAAAGGATTCGTCTACTGACATGATCAAGGTTCTTAAGTTTTACAAGTCTATAAGCTGATAAATCATGCAACTTTCATTGTCTCTAATTTACTAAAAAATATGCAAATGATTGGGCCCTTAATTGAATACAAGACATTAAGCACAACTCATAAAATTGGTTGAAAATTAATTCATTGAAAGGAAATAAGAATCCAAACACATAATAGACTAGCTACACAAATCTAAACCCTAAAGATAGTTTAGCTATACATAGTTATGGCAAAGAACATAAACATGATAAAAGGAGTTAAAGATGAAGAAGAAGAAATAATGATTGTTGCTCTTAAATCTTGCACAACTCCTTATTCAATCCTCATTAATTGCTTGTTTGTCTTTTGAAAATGAATAGAATGGAATTGGTTATCCCAAAAACTCTCTTACATCCCATTTTATAATCAAGGTCTCATGGTAAACCTACTTGCACTTAAATTCTCAAAAAGGAAGTTTTCTCTACTCGACATGACTTCAAGCATGGGATGATACAAGCTGTCTAACATCATTGATTTTATGGCATAGTTTCCTTTATGGTGTGTGCCATCCCACACTGCGACTACTTCAAGTCCAAAGGCAAACACATCTTTTAGTATGTCATGTCTCAAACCATGCTGCATTGATTTAGCTTCCAAACTAAGACATGGGTATAAGCATGCCATGATGTAGCCCACGTCACACCAGTCCTTAATTATTTTGGAATTCCTTACTAGGCTTACCCACAAAAAGGAAAATACTTATTAATATTTAATAAAAACTCTTAATTTGATAGAATTTAATCTAAAGAGAATAAAATCCTAAATAAACCTAGTTTCTGACAAAATATAACTACTTAATTATTCAAAATGCATTAAAGTTCAACTAAGATACATGTGATAAATTACACTTAATAAATTTCCCCACACTAGAGTATGAGCAACCTCTCTCGCTTTTAGTTTTGGATAGTGGGATGTTTTCATGGGACATTGTGCGAGTCCTTTTGTTTATAAGGGACATGGCAACTTTACCAAATAGGGACAAATGAATGCTCTCAGGGGGATGAGACACTTTTGATTTTGTGGAGTCACCACTCGATTTTTAGAACATCAAGAGAAGAAAGGGAAAACATTAGGTCACTCAACGATTATTGTCCCCAGTAGAGATTTTTAGATTAAAGGGATTAAATCTACTTTTTAATTATTTCTCATTATATGATATTAGATGTATAGCTATCGCAACACCCTAGTTTTGGTAATGATAGTTTGTATAGCATTCACATAGTACATTAAATAGTGGAAGATAATAAAGTTAAAAATTTAATTATTACATCACTTTTATGATAAAATACATATAAAAAGGAAAAGATTATGGAAAAGTAAATCTAATTTCGGTATGACTGATCTTCAAGATTAACATGACCATTCATATAACTTGCTCAATTTCATGAATAATAGGATGATCATGCATGCTTGCATGGATTATTTATGCTATGATGATGTATGATGATAATATAAAGGACGCATGAGGTCATCACTAGACCAAGAGCATGATGACTATATTCTAGGATTTGAACTTTTCACATTATTTGTCTTTACAATATGATTTCATGATTTTAGAAATAGACAATGCAGAGTGATGATATGAAATGAGCATAATAAAGCATATATTATTCACATAGCATGCAAGATTATCAGTCTCATCACACAAGCACAACATTATTCCTAAATGTTGGTGAGAGTAAAATAAAATGTAATGCAATAAAATAAAATGTGCTAAAATAATTGTATGGTCCTTAGACTCGATTGAGCTTGTGTGGGTTTTGAAGCTTTAGCTTCGATAGATTTATCAAGCTTTCCTCATCAAGAGGTTTAAAATAATAATAGAATGATGCTCGATTATATACCTTTGAAGCGTGCTTTAACAAAGATGATGCTTGGTTTGGTGGAAAAGGGGTCTAACAACCTAAGAGAAAAGTTATGGGAGAGCAAAACCTATTTTGAAAGGGGTTTCTAGCACCTTTGATCGGACCTATTTTTGAGTGTGTGTGTGTCTCCACTTGCTCCCCCCTTAAAATGGGGTGTGAATGGTCTATTTATAGGGAAAATTAGGTAAAAGAGCGTGGTAGGGGCATGGTCATATGCACATATTGAGTATTTTGCATGTGGCCATGCCAAGTGTGAGTGGTCCATGTGCATTTTGGCCTTCCATGCTTAATTCCTAGGTTTTACGCATGTAGTTATGGGGTTGGTCCCAATGGTTTTTAGGCCTTTTGGACATGTTTCCATAGTCCGTTTTGCGAAATTTAGCCTCAATTTAAGGACATGACACCTAGAGTCATTTATGCGCACTTTTGAGCGATACTTGTTGATCCTTGAGTTGTGTTGGACCACTTTCGGAGGTTTTAGGGCCTTGTAGATATACTTTCAAGGTTCATTTTGTCAAAATCAATTTTAATTTTTTCATGAAGCTATGTCCCGATCTAATGACATGCACACCGGCCCAATGAGCTGAGTATTTTAAGAGGAGGTTTCTCAAAATAAAGCTCTTGTTGCTTCGATAATTCATATTTTGCAAGGTCAGAGCATAATTTAATGGCTCAGTGATCTGTTTTGCACATTGGTGGGGTCAGTTAAGTTTTTAAGGTTGCACACTTCAAAGGTATTATCAACGAGTAGACACTAGTCATCTCAAGGATTCATTTCATCATTGGACCTTTTTAGGGACAGTCAAAGTTGGGGAATAATATAGAGCTTTGCTTTTCCTCAAGTAAAAATCATATTTAAACATTTAAATACTAGCTTAATCACAACCAAAGAGTAATAATTTCTAAGATATGCAAGTCAATAACATTGAGACTGAAAAATGTTCACTGAAGAAGATAATTAAATAAAGATACATCATTTATGGACAATTTACTAATCATAACCCAAGAATATAACCTATTTGAAATCTAATGAACATAACCTTAGAAGAAAAATAAAATTCGTTATGAATGCATTTTATGCTTCATTTCACCACATCTTTTCTTTAATTTGATGAGTGCATTTTACACTCCATCTTATCATTTTTTTTCTCTATAATCAAATCTTCCACTCTTAGTAATACCCCATCGTTCCTATACTACTAAACGTGGATATTGCCAAATGGGTCCTTTAGATACTATGACCAACATTTTATTTATCTCATTTTGATCTTGTGCTTTATTTTTTAGGGACATGGCAACTTTACGAAATAGAGGGTCACTTATTGAGTATTGACTCTAGTAAATATTTTTGGGCTCAGGGGATCATATATACTTTATGATTATTTCTCATTATACAATATTCGATGTATAGCTATTGTAATACCTTAGTTTCCATAATGACAGTTTATATAGCATTCACATGATACATCATATAATAAGGATGAATATCATTATTACATTATTTTGCTAACAAAATACATATAAAAAGAAAAAAGATTAGAAAATTATAAATCTAGCTTAGATATAATGTACCTACAAGATTAGCACAACTATGCACATAGCTTGCTCGATCATGCGAATAAAAAAAAGAGTAATGAACACTCAATCACTTGAAAGAGTAAGCAAAATGTATATAATCATGCATGTTTGTAGTGATTATTTATGTTATGATGATATAAGATGACGATATAAGGGATGCATAATGACATCATTAAACCAAAAACATGATGGTACTAGTTTAAAATGCAAACTTTTCAAGCTATTGATATATGTATAGTGTGATTTCACATTTTGAAACTAGAGGATGCAAAATGATGACATGGAACGAGTAAAATGAAACACAGATTATTCACATAGCATGCAAATGGCCAATCTTAACATATAAGCACAATAAATTTCATAAATGTTGGTGATAATAAAGTAAAATGTAGTATGATAAAATAAACATGCTAAATGATTGTATGGTCCTCATGTTTGACTAAGCTTATGTGAGTTTTGAAGCTTTAGTTTCAAGGGATTATCAAGCTTTCCTCGTTGAGAGGTTCAAAATGATGTGTAGAATGATGCAAATTTATCTACCTTTAAAGCATTCTTTAATAAAGATGAGTCTAGGTTTAGTGGAAAGGAGGTCTAATAACCTAAGAAAAATGTAGTGGAAGCACTAAAAGGTATGGAAACAGGCTAAGAACACACATTCGTAGAATGGAGTGCACGACCATATGAATTGTGAGTGGTTGTGCGTAAGTGTGTGACTACATGTGAGTACTTTTGCAAGATACGCATGTGTTTTGAGGCTTTTTTGGGGCTTTTTAAGGTTGGTTTCTAAAATTTTTAGGCATTTTGAACACATTTCCAAAAATTTTTTCTACTTCAACCTTGATTTTAGCATGTAGCACCTAAGGTTATTTGTGGCTATGTGCGCACTTTTAAGATATATATGCAAATCCTCAAGTTATTTTGGACTATTCTAGGACCACTTTTAGGGGCTTTTGAGCCTTTTGAAAATGTTTTCAAAGTCCATTTTATCAAAATTGATTTCCATATTTTCATAAAGTTAAATTATAGTCTGATGAAAAGAACTCTAGCTCAAAAAGTTGAGATAAGATTCCATATTTTAAGAGAATATTGCTCAAGATAAGCCTTTTATTTTTTTGATAGTTCATATTTCATAAGATTGGAGTATAAAATAATGGCTCAGTGATTGATTTTACACACCAATGGAATTGGTTAAGGTTTTAGGGTTATGCACTTCAGAGTTGTTATGAACGAACATACTCTAGTCATGTTTGAAGATTCATTTCATCATTGGACCTTTTTGGGGATAATCAAATATGAGGTATGACAATTGCCCCTTGCTTTGCATGTGTTATATAGCCACCTAGCACTATGAAGAGGGTTAGAATTGTATACCCTAGTCTCTAGGACTTAGTATAGAGTAGTAGGGTATCGAACATTAGGAAAATGGTAAAACTTTATATTAAATGGTTATATACTCATATGTGTAGGCAAAATAAAATGGAATAAGAATATTTATTATATAATTAAGAAACTCTAACACTACTTATTTCTAAGAACACAAAATAGAAATGATAACTTTTATATGGAAGAATTACAATCTAGAATATAAATAATAACTTATAAAATTATATCATATAACACATTGATTGGATATTAGTATATAATCTTTAAAAGAAATTCTCATTATCAATTAAAGTCAATTCCTCTTTAAAAGTAACTCTCGTTATCTATTAAAGATATTTTCTCTTAGAGTTTACATTCATTCTTATAGCAATGCAAAGACAAAAGAAAATTATACAACACATTATACTAATTTATGTTCCCTTAAGATGAATTCTTTTGTCTCCAAATTAAATTCAATTCTTAAGTAATTTCAATTATTTTCCACCAAATTACTTCAATTCTCATTGTAAGTAATTCAATTAACAAGGTACATATGGTGATCAAGCATACACAACATGATTTAGCACTAATTGAAATTAAATCATAAATAAAATAAGATAGAAATGTAGCTCTTACTTAATTCACAATTGCAATTATCTTACAAGATTTAGCCTAAATACATACTTAAAGAACACAAAGAGAAAATCAAATACAACTTAGAAAAAGAATAGAAAAGAAAGTGAATAGATAAAACCCTTTTAAATCTTCTAATACTTGTAGAGTATCTTCTTGCTTCTTCACTTTTTCTTCTAGTTTTTCTTTTTCGTTTGTTCTAATATTGTTCTCTTCTTATTTTTCTTCTATTCTATTCCTCTTTTTTTGGGTTTTTCTTTTGTTCTCCTCCTCTTTTAAAAGCTGCAGGAAGTGTCTAGAATATGATTGAACTTGGAAAGGCACCACTTGACACCAAAGGTCACATCCTATGCAGATGCTATAACTTCAAGGGCATTTTTGTCCATCCAAATGACTTTATTTTTGAAAATTTCTATCATGAAAGTTATAGAACTCTATGTTATCTTTCCATAACAACTTGAATCGTTGAATTTGGACATCGGTAGACAGAGTGATGGCCGAAATACAAAAATTGATCCAAATTGAAAAGTTGCAACCCTTTGTAGAGTGACGACTCGTGAATGAGTGACGACTCGTCACAGAAACAATTGGTGATGACTAGTGAAGTCTTGACGACTCAGCACATAATGAATTGGTGATGACTCATGAAGGAAGTGACGACTCATGAAAGCTTCCATCTTGCATCCTTTAACTTCAAAGGCTTCATTCTTCATTTTAATAAGTCTAGAACTCCTTTCATGCACCAATCAAGGCTAAAAACATGTATGAAACACACAAACAACTAATAAGAACACTTAGAAATCAAAATAACAAATACATAATCAAATAAAAACACAAACATAACTAAAATCACATGAAATAACAACTAAACTACTCTAAAATACTATGCATATTTGCATTATATTACACTAGTGTTAATACACATGAAGCTAATGCAAGGATGTCAAAATCATTTAGTAGGGTGAGAGGTACTTACTTATAAGTCATCTTTAGATGTCTTGATAATACTCAATTGTTGTCACAACATTGCGATTAGAATCATTATCGTTTGATGATTCAGTCGCTATGCAAGGATACAATTTGGATATATGTAAAGATGTTAAGATGTGACTCAAGATTCACACAAAGATGTGATTTCCACATAAATGGTGTGTGTGCATATGACTACCCCTTTTGGGTGTCATACTAAACATTTCCCTTGTCATGTTAAGAGTTCTAACATTCTTCAATGTTAGGAAAATGACAATGTTATAACCTTTTTAGGTGTCAGGAAAATGAAGATGCTGCTAAGTAAAATGAAGATACAGCTATAACCTCTTTAGGTGTCACATAAATGAAGAGTATGACTATAACCTTTTTAGGTGTCACGTAAATGAAAATGATGCTAAGCAATAATGAAGATATGACTATAACCTCTTTAGGTGTCATGTAAATGAAGGTGCTACTAAGCAAAATAAAGATGCAACTATAACCTTATTAGGTATCACCGAATTAAAGGTGTTACTAAGAAAAATAAAGATGCAACTATAACCTTCTTAGGTGTCACACAAATGAAGATTTGACTATAACCTTCTTAAGTGTTATGGAAATGAAGATGCTACTAAGCAAAATGAGAATCAATTATAACCTTCTTAGGTATCACTCAAATGAAGATGCTACTAAGTAAAATGAGAATATGATAATAACCTTCTTAGTTGCCATGCAAATAAACATGCCACTAAGAAAAATGAGAATGGGATTATAACCTTTTTAAGTGTCACACAAATACAAGTGCTACTGAGAAAAATGAAGATGCTCCAAAGCAATATAGAAATGCTACTAAGCATTACGGGTACTACTAAGCATTATGAAATGGTATTAAGCAATGATGATGCAATAATGAGGTAGTAATGATAATGTAGTAATCATGATGTCACTAATTATCATATTGTGGATGTCACTTTGATGATTTTGAATAAGAAGTCCTTACCATATTTCTCTATATTTTTCTTCTCTCAACAGGTGTTGAGTTCTTTGAAGAAGGTGATGCTACACATAGTGTCTTTAGATAGGTAAAGCCCACATTATAGCGCTTTTGTACGAGTTCAATGCATGTCTTGTGCTCAAACGGAGGTTTGATACTTGAGGAATGAGTGTGAAAAGTCTTGAGTGTGCACGTCACCAGTTTGGAGCATATGAGGGGTGGAAGTGCATATGGTCATGCATGTGGGGGCGCGTGGTCATGCGTTGAGCGTGTAATCACACACTAGGCATGTGGTCACATGCCTTTCCCCTCTCTAGTCTATCTAAACTTGAGTTCTTGAGGATTGGGGAGGCTTCTTCCAATCTTCTTTTATTGTTTTTCACCTTTTCTAAAATGCTTTTGAGTTTTTAACATGTTTTTATTTTATTTCTTCTTATGTAAGTTTCTTTTCTTCAAATAAGATGGAGTTTCCCAACATTCTTGAGAATTTTAAGGATATCCTTGATGATTTAGATGTCGAGGGTGACTTCATGGACATTATTGGAGTTGATGTAGGGACATCCATTGTAGGGACTAGCTTTGAGGGTACGTCCGACACTTAGAGTCCTCAGTTATCCAAGCTTTTTTAGGGATATCTGATCCTTATAGTTCTTAGTCTTAAGATTCATGCTTGGATTCATAATCATCGTAAGGTAGGTTATCCTTTGTCCTCTATTTTTTCTAAAGTTATTTAACTACATGTGTTGCTTTGTTGTCTATTAGCTCTTATTGTACTAGTTGTGTTTTTTGATTGAGGTTGTTATAGCTTTTATCTATAGCTCTATGGCACTTGCCATAACTGTCTATTAATCCATAATTTTATCGTGAGCATAGATAGTTAATAGCTCTTGCTTTATCTTTGAAACTGTCTATTAGCACTTACGTAATGCTTTTCTTGGCTTTTACTTTGTTATTTTTTATTCATATCAAATGACAAAGAGGAAGATTCTTTAGTATTTAGTAACTATACAAATATTTGATAGCATACTTTTATTTGTAGCCTCGCAAGTCCATCACTGCATTACTTGATAGTTTTAACAACATCAGAACATATTATTATGGTCTCCCAATGTGTGTGAAGTAGATAGTTGCTAGAATGGGCTTTGATATAATTATTGTTGCAGTATTTTATAACTCATATATGTCAAGTCAGGTTGCCATGTATGCATTGATTGGGCGATGGATGGATAAGATGCATGCTTTTCATTTGCCTGTTGGAGGGATAACTACCAATTCTTTGCATTTTTCCACTATCATAGGCTTGAGCTTTTCGAGGGAGCCTATTCCTTTTAGTGAGGAGGAGAGTTCTTCTGTGGTAGCAAGGAGGTGCCTCACTAGAGAGTTGTTTGGGGTAGTTGTCGCTATAAATTCTAGTTGTCTTTACCTTACTCGCTATATTGGGTTTGTTTCCATTGTGTAGAAAAATTATGATGCTAATCCCATTTTCTCACAGCAATTAGCCTGTTCCATCCTATTATACTTATTGAGTGTTGTCATCTTCTTAAATCCTTCATGTATAGGTAGTTTGTGATTGCTCCCTATTCTAAGGGACTTAAATAGCCTATCAAGATATAAATGAGGTACTACTGCCTTTGCCCACATGTACTCAAGTTTAGACATAGCCTGTAAAGGTGGCTCAAGGATTTATAGGTGCTTGTTTGTGCTATATGTAAGTAAGAGTTCTTATGTTTGTATGTTCATTTACTTTTTGTCCTTTGTTTGTTTTTCTGACCTTCTTCTGATTTGATAAATTTGGGCTTATGATTTTGGGGTTCTTTATCATCTAATTTTCAAGCTTCTTCTAGAGGATATTTTTCCTCATTATTCCTACTAGATTAGGAAGACCACAGACTTGATTGAGGATTGCGTAGAGGCTTAGGATTATGTAAGTAAGTTTTCCCTTGAACAAGTATGCTTGATTTCATTGTATTAGTTGTTTCATTTCCTAGAGATTCTTTATTCATTTTTTATTTTTAAGTATATCCTCTTTCGTTAGTGGGTGACGAGATCACATTGGTCGGTCGAGATGGTGATAGCATGAGTAAGTTGTCCCCCTAACAAGTATGCTTGATTTCATTGTATTAGTTGTTTCATTTCCTGTAGATTCTTTTTTCATTTTTGCTTTTTTAGTAGATCCTCCTTTCACTGGTGGGTGACGAGATCACATTGGTCTGTAGAGATGGTGATAGCATGGTAACTGATAGAGAGGCAAGTGCTGCTACCCGATCTTACTAGCAAAATATAGTATCTGGGTGAGCGAGTCCATCATTGGTAGGATGGTCCATTCATTAGGAGAGTCCCTATTTCCCCTTTCGGTGGCATGTTTAGGAGTCATGAGATCAATAAAGATGAGCTTGCTACTACCATGAGATGATATCCTTTTAAGTGCCTCTTAGAGAGTGTAGACTTCATTTATGCTGATATGTTGATTCCACAACTGATTGATGATATGGCTAGTGGCTTTGTTCCTCCACCTCCACCTGCTCAGGCAGATGAGTATCATCCTATGGATTCAAGGACTTGGGTATCACATGGATGGTTGAGAGTTTCTTTTTCTAAACTAGTGAGCTTTTATTGTTACGTTGTACAAGTATGCAATGAACTTTTTTAGTAATAAAATATAATTGATATGGTTGTGAGGACTTATCTGTAGTGATGGGGATCTCGCTACAAAAGATTAGGATCCTACTTTGAGGAGGATAAGGGCATGTGTGGTACTGAGGTGACTATCCATGCTAGTAGTATGGCCTCTAGCAGTATTATTCTTAGGGATTTGGCAGTTAGATCATCCTAGTGTTATTTGGGATGAATATCTTTGGTGGAAGAGTGTATTTTGATTTGCCTCATCCTAGCTATCCTCAGTTAAATGTTATCCCTCCTGACACTACACATGTCCGTGCTTTATTTCACCTTTTTTTATTTGACATCATGTATGGTGTTTGACTTATTTCCTTGTTCTTTGTAGGTCCCTGTCTCTACTGCTCAGTACAGGTGCACTATCAGATGGAGTGCACAACAACATTTTTTAGAGTTTACAAGCAATTAGAGGGTATGCCTTCTTTATTATACCTAATTATTTATGCACATGTTTTTTATATGCATGAATGTATGACATGCAATTTTTATGTAATGCAGGCTAAATAGCTCCTTGCTAGTCACAATTATGAGTAGGAGCACACAATGTATTACGACCAAATTGGCAAGTTGCAATTATGGTTAGCATCCTTTGCGATGATTAACAAAGAGTCTAGATTGAATGATGGGGATGCTTGAGTAGGATCGATGTTTTCTCCTTATGACAACCACGATTGATGTAGTTGTTTAAGGAGCTAGATGTAGGGTTTTTTTGGTTTGTAATTACTTTATTGTGTTATTTTCTCGAGCTTATGGACTCTGGGTGTTATATTTGAGCATCTATCCTACATGTGTTACACTATACATATATGATTGATGACTGTAGTGTTTATGCTCCTTACTATATGTCATTATTGATGATGTTTGCCATTACTATTATTTGTCTCTTTTATTTTCCCTCTTTTGCTTAAGGCATCTCCTTTCAAAGCTTTTTACACTTAGCTGGGTTTTCTTTTTTCTTCCCTCTTTTGCCTAGGGTGTCTAATTTTGGAACTCTTCACACCTAGCTGGGTTTTTTTAGGCTTCAATGATAGTGGTTGATCTCAAGGAGAGAGTTTAGAGAAGAAGGTAAGAACTACGGTCATGTAATGAAAGAAAATACATAGCATGCTTGATGCAATTCATGATGATAAAAATGAATTGCACTTTTTTAAACTCATCTTACACAAATTAGAAATCGTTCTCATTTCACTAAAATCATTTAAGAAAAGCACTGGTGCATTCATACAAATTTTGAATTTGAGGTTACCCATGTCCCTAGCTAGCCTTCTGAGGTTTTCTAGTTAAGTATTTTCTCTTTTTCCCTAATTTTGCCCAGGTCACCCATGAAAGATTTTCAACCTAGCAGGAAGGCCTTAACTTTTGCCTAAGCTGCCATTTTTAGGTTTTTAACTCAATAAGGTTTTTTTTATGCTCTAGATATAGTACTTCTTTAAGTGATCTATATTGATAGGTCAGAGAATTCATTGCCTGTAGGATACATTAACTTGACTATTCCTTTTGATAGGATATGTTGGACTAAGTACGAGCCTTCCTAGTTGGTCTAAATTTCCCTATAGGGTCTAGAACATTCTACTTTGCTTACTTCAATACCCAATCTCCTGCTTTCACACTCTTAGGTTTTACCTTTTTGTTGAAGGTTTTAGCAAGTTGAGCCTGATACAATTGTGTGTGGTATAGAGTTTTAAATCTTTGATTGTTTAAAAGAGTGAGGTATCATGCCTCTATTGAGTCCATTGCACTTTCAATAATTCAGATTCAATTGCTACCTATAGAGACTTGATTTCTATTTTAACTAGGAGTACTACTTTCAACCCGTACACTAGTGAGAAAGGAGTTGCTCCTTTTGAAGTTTTGATTGTTGTTCAATACCCCCATAGAGCATATGGCAATCTGTCTGCTAGTCTCAGTAAGTCTGAGTCATTTTTGATAAAATCTTCTTGATGTTCTTTTTTGTAGCTTTAATAACCTTATTTCCTTATGGTTGGTAAGGAGAAGATTTATGATGTTCCACCTTATATCTCATTAGTAGTTCTTTAACTTCCCCTTGGAATTGAACACCATTGTCATAGATGATGTGATGGGGATCCCATATCAACAAAATAAATTCTTTTTTTTTAATTTAGCTAGTCGTTTTAACTCCTATTCCTGTAAATGATTCTGCTTCAACACACTTTGTGAAGTAATTTACTGCTACTAGGATGTACCTATGTCTGTTTGAGGCTATTGGGTGGATTTCCCCAATTATGTCTAATTCCCATGTTAAGAAGGGCCATGGATAAGAGATGTAGTGTAATTTTATTTGGGAAAGGTTATTAACATCCCCATGAATTTGGCACTTATGCCAGTCTCTTACAAATTTGATACATTCTTCCATTATCGTTATCTAGAAGAACCCTTGTCTGATTAGCTTATTAGCCAGGATTCATTCATTCATATGTGGACTGCAAACACCTTTATGTACTTCTTCCATTACTCTTACAGCCTTAGTTTCATCTAGACATTAGAGTTGTAACCCATTTGAAGTTCTCTTGTACACACACCCTAGTACGATGTGAGTTTTCATCCCAATCATCAGATGACTGCCTTATCTTTTTCATTGGCATAATCAGGATAAGCTTGTTGTAGACACCCAATTTCGAGATGATGAGTTATGGATGCGACAAAGAACTCCAATGATGAAAATGTCATAGGTTTTTAATACTTGAACTTTGAAACTTCTAGGATCTGATTGCATTTTTTCAAAGAAAGAATTTAATGTTTTCATAAACTAAATTATAATGCTTTTTAAGGACCTAATTACAAAACTTAAATTCTTTTAGGTACCTTTTTGTAATTAAAAGTTTTTAAAAAAGTTATCAGAATTACACTAATTCTGATCGAAATTATGTAATTTCAGTCGGAATTAGGCTTCTTCCGCTCATTCTCAAATTTTCTAGATAAATTAAGTCCTAATTAGTCTAAAATTGTCCTAAAATTATTTTGATAATGTTTATAAGGAAGTAGAAGTCTTTTAGGAATCAATTTATAACTAGGATTTGAAGACGTATCCCTATGTACTTAGTGTTTTGGCTCTGAAAATAAAAAAATAGAACAAGGAAGAGAGGTATAGCAGAGGAAAGAAAACGTAGAAAAAAATTGAGAAAGAAAGAAAAGGAAAATAGAGGAGGAGAGAACGGAAAAAAAAAGGGAAAAAGAAAAGAGTATTGCATTCTCTAAAAAAATTCTCTTATTTAATTGCTTAAAGAAAGATCATTGAAGAATTTTTGAAGAACGATATTCGAAGACCTATCAAGCACGGTGATTCTGCAAAATCTAAGGAGCACTCCATTAAAATCATCCATAAGCATCATCTTCTTTTTATTTTATTATACTTTATTTATTTTATTTTATTTTATTGATTTTTAATTTTATTTTATTATTTTTATAATTTATATACTAATCATAATTTTTATTCTTTTTTATAGTGATTATGGAGGAAAACACATAATGATCAAATTTGGAGAATCAAATCCATAAGAGGTCCATGGAATGCCATGGATAAGACCTTGTAGAGATATAGTTTCTAGTTATTATTATTTTTTTTATTTTATTGCTTTTATTTTATTTATTTATTTTTGGGATTGTATTAATTATTTTTATTATTATTTTCAATAGATTATTGTAATAGCTCCAATAGTAAGAATAGTGGAATTCTGTGTGATTGCTTGTTTATTTTTATTATTTGGTTAGTAAAATTAGGTTTTAATTGAGTAATTAATTAAAATTAAAGGGGAAGTAGATTAATTTAGGTTACATTTTAATGAAAATTAGGGTTTAGAAGGAAAGAATTTAATTAGTTGTTTGATCTTTAATTTAATTGTTTTAATATGTTTTATTTGTTTTTTGGGCTTGTTTATTTATTTTTATGTGTTTTGTGCTTGTTTGTTTATTCTTATGTGTTTTGGGCCTTAAGCCCATATTAAATTCTAATCCACTCAATTAAATTTAGATTTTTAGGTTTAATTAACTAAAATGCATTTTAGGCCCATAATTAATTAGATTTAGGTTAGAGATAACTTTGGCCTATCTAGTAAATTAGACATAGATCCACTTAATTTAATTTAATTAATTTAAACTTGGCCCACTTAATTTAAAGCCCTTTTCATAATTTGTAGATTTAAAGGTCACCTTAGAATAAAATATGTAGAATTAAGCCCATTAATTTAAATACCTCCATAATTTGTCGATTTAGGCTCATTTTAGAATTAAAATAAATAGACTTAGGTCCATTTAATTAAAATTAAAAGGAATTAGTCCTTAGCTCACTTGGAGATTAAAATATGTATATTTAGCTCATTTAATTAAAATCCATATATATTAGACTAACTTTGGGATTATATGTTTGATTGAATGTATTATTTACTTATATTTTCATGATTGGTTTGCATTGGAGTAAATTGCTAGAATAAGGGTTTATATGAAATTGCATGTAAATAGAAGATAATATAGTAATTCATACAGTAATTCTAAATGAACACAAGACTGAAAGAAGTTGGTGTTCTGTATCCAAAATCTCCTAGTTGTGGTACTACATTTCTTTCAGGGAGTTGAGTACCACCATTTCAGTTTGTCATAGTTATTACCCTAGGTGGCAACTCCTCATCTCCACGCCATGTCTTTGTGACAGTGGTTAGTGTGTTCTCTAGAGCCCTGAGCTCAAATAGTGTCGCGGTTGCTAAAATCTTAGACGCACACTAAACCCCACTGTGTACAGTGGTGACTCCACTGGGGATAAAAGATACTGATTCTACTTGTGTTCTTTAGAATTATTTTATTAATTATTATTTTATTCTTGCATTCATTATGCATGTCTCTATTAACCGATTGCGTTGGTTTATAGTTCCATGATTCCACTAGTTTTATGGGATTGTAAATTGGCTAACCATCACTATTAGCCTTAACTTAGTTCAAGAGAGATTACTGGGCTCATCTAACGAGAGTCTGTAACCCAAGTCCTTAAGGAGGGTAGTTTTCTCTCGAGTTTGCAAAGGATGCTGGGCCCCTTTGACCTTGGCCTATGACTCAAGTCTTGAAGGAGGGCATCTTGCTAAAGGAACCTTGACCTTTTTACCGGACCCTAACCACATATAATGGCTTAGTTATTTTCCCTAGGATCTACCCAACTTGCTTCTGAATGTTTCCATGAGGTATTTTTATCTATAAAGGCCCAAGCCCATATTTAAAAGCCCATTAGGACTAATAAAGATTAGGCTATGTTTTTATACCTACAAATACTATTTCTATGTTTTACCACTTTAAGAAAGATTTGGATGTGCGTCAGTCCCTGATATCCCCTGTTGATATTAAGACCAAGATCAAAAATCCTAAGAAAAGAGACTCACCATTGAATACGTGTGTGGGAGGAATAAGGTTGGAAGCATGTATATACTTGACTTGATTATTACTTACTATATGTTGGATAGCACATGCATCATGCATACATGCATACATGCATCATACTAACATTTTCCTTTCAGCCATCATAGATTCATTCGGGTCTTCTTGTGTTTGGAATCGAAAGGGTGGCAGACTAGTGAGAACTGATTCGAGTTCACAATTGATCACGAAAGAGATCCTTGGTAAACTAGAAAGGAGTCCCATCAATCCACTCTATCTAAAATCTACACCATTGAAACAAGCTAAAGAAATGGAACAACATGAAGTAGGAAACTAGACAATAGAGGATGTCAAAGGAGCATTGATGGATGACATAAGAGCGATGATGCAAGATGAGTTAAGGTTGGCTTTAGCCAGATTGATGCCACCACCTACTACTGCTGCACCTCATGTTGTGGCCAATCCACCTATTGTGACCAATTTGCCTACTATGGGTACACCACCTGCTAATAATGACAATGCTGGGGAAATAAAACTCGAGGATGTTGAGAATTATATGGTTGAAAAGGCAAAAAAGGAATCATTTGAGCAAGTTCAAGAGCTAGAATCCAAGCAAGTGAAAGCACTAGCTCAGAAGATGTCCAAAATGGAGGAGTTGATGAGAGGACAGGGAATTGGATACTCATTTGACTTTAATGATATGATGTGGTTCAAAGAGGACAAATTGCTTGAAAAATTCAAGATGCCACAATTGTAGAAGTTCTATGGTATTAGGGACTCGAGGATTCACCTTACTCAATACACAACTACCATGAGCACCACTAAGGCTCCTTTATCCATGGTTACCAAGCTATTTGTACTATCATTAGAGGGTATGGCCATCAATTAGTATCGTGGGTTGGAGAAGTCTATCTGTGCAGACTGGAGAGAGTTGTGCATTGCTTTTCTAAAGCAATATGACTATAACACTAGGCTTGAAGTTTCTATTAGGAATCTAGAATTGACCAAGCAGAAGCCTAATGAGTCATTGTCGAATTTTCTAACCAGATTCATGAATAGGTGGGACTAATGATGTGCATGCTGGCTAAAAAGGATCAGGTTAGGATGATAGTTTGAAACGTGCTACCTAATCTAGTTGAGAGGCTATAGATGATGAATCCCAAGACATTTATAGATCTATAAAATGATAGGTTACAAGCTAAAGAGATTGAAAACAAGAAATAAAGGTCACTAGGAACACTGTAGCAAGAAATTACCCAACTGGGGACACACAACAAGGAAATACTAGCCGGGTTGTAAGAGTTCATACTATTTAACAACCCAAGAGATTCTCAAACTTCAACTAACCCTTATCCAAAGTCCTAGACCATCTGACCTAAAAAGGCTTCCTTAGACCTTTAACCCTCACTAGACCACCAAACCCAAATCTCCCTAGCTTTGACCCAAACAGTTACTACAAGTTTCATCAAGTTACTGGTCATCTGACTAATTCTTGAGTGTGCCTTAACCATGAAATCCAAAACCTCATAGATTCTAGAAAAATCACAAACCTTAAGAAATTAAATCCAAACCCAAACACCTAAAATAATCCTTTCCCAAATTACCAAAACATGCCACCTCCAACAACCATGATGATCAACTTAGGAGTAAGCGAGGAAGAAGTGCAAAACTCTTTTGAGGATCTAAACCTTAAAGCTAATGAGAAATCTCCTAGTACCCCTAAAGATGTGGAAAGAGTAAAAGACTTGCTGGGTCAACCCTTAAGCAAGTTTTATTATAAGGTGTTTTATTCTAAACCACCTTCTTTTGACATATCCATTGATACAATTAAGCCTATAGGATAGGGTGATGAGTTCGATGATGAAAAGTTACTAGTTAAAAAGGAGAAATGCATGGTTGAAGTATGGAAAAATGGAAAGAAGGATCGGATTGATGGGGCTATTGATATTTGGTACAATTCTGATAAGGAAGACATTGAAAGATATAATGTATGGCTTGATAATCCTGAAGTCAATCATGTCACCAAAAGTGTGAAAGGCTATAAACCAGCAGAGAAAACCATAGAGAGAGAAGAATCTGGTAAAGGAGAAGACTCAGATGAACATGGCGATGACCTGATTCTTGAACAGCTCAAGAAAGCAAAAGCAAATATAAGCATTTAGAAGCTCTTGATGCACTCAAGTAGCCATAGGAAAGCTCTGGTTAAGGCTCTAGCTAAGATAAACATTGAAACTACTGCTACTCCTGAAGCAATGGTGGCAAAGGTTATAAAGAAAAAGCATGGGGTTATTACTTTCTCTGATGAGGATTTACTTGTAGAATGAAGGAATCATAATAAAGCCCTATTCATTCCAACTAAAGTGAAAGGGAAAAGGACCAATTATGTGATGGTGGATGATGGCTCCACAATTAATGTATGCTCCTTATGGATCTTACTAAATATATGAGTGAAGGTGGAGGATGTGGCAAAGTTAGACCTTGTAATTAGGGCTTACGATGATAGCACGAGGAATGTAAAGGGAACATTTATGACTCCTGTGAAGACTGGGCCTATAGAAGCAATGGTAGAATTTACTGTGCTAGATATTCCTATCACTTATGCCTTATTGTTGGGCAGGCCATGGTATCATGTTTTGGGAGGAGTGCCTTCCACTGTGCATCAAAAGGTGAAATTCCTACATGAAGGGGAGGTTGTAACTTTAGATTTGAGTATTGGTAAGATTGTGTTCATAGTTATGGATAGTCAAAAGCAGGTAGTTATTCCTTCTAGCTTCCAAATAATCATGATCTTGGAGGGAATTACGATAGATCGAAGGGTTATGAGCATGATTAAGAAGATGAATTATCGACCTAGACAAGGATTGGGAAAAGATGAGCAAGGTATCCTAGAATTTCTAGACTTCAAAACCCAAGATGATACAAGATGATTGGGCTATATTGGAGTTGGATTTGGTAGCAAAATGGCAAGGAGAAGGTTTTTCAATGAGAATAACTTCCTACGGAATATGGGACCTCTAACGGATAACTTTGTCAAATAAAAAAAGAATAAGTTCTATATGGGTGAAAAGGAGCATGTTCAAGTAGCTGGTGTGGATATGCCTAGGTTCAAGATCTTTAAAAAGCATATAGTTGAGAGGTTGGTACAAAACAACAAAGATAAGGTGATGAAGATAGTTGCTAAAAAGATGAAAGTTGAGGACATTGAAGAATTGCTTTGTCTTGTCTGTAATGAAGAACCACTACAAGATTTAGCTAACATTATTAATAATAGTTTTGGTGATGTTTTTTATGAAGAAACTGATGTAATAATGTTTGATTTGTTTTAGTATGAAAACTCTAAGGTCAATTATATGAATTCTAGTTTGGCTTACTTATGATATGTTGATTCTGATGGTCTTGTACATTTTAATAATGATCGTTCATGCATGTTTGAGATTAATTATATTTAATTAGATTCATTAAACATGGGTACAAATGAACAACCAAAACACATTTCTATATCACATGATTTATCTCCTGAAGAGAGAGAAAAATTTGAGAGAATATTAACAAAAAGAAAGGTAGTATTTGCTTGTTCCAATGACGATATGCCAGGGTTAGATAGAGAAATTACAGAGCATCACATTCCAATATATCCATAAGCTAAACTTGCTAAGCAAAAGCTTCATAGGTTGAGGCCAGAGTGGACAAAAAAGATAAGGGAGGAAATCGCTAAGCAGATATAGGCTAACTTTTTAGAAGTAGTGGAATACCCTTAATGGTTGGCAAACATAGTACCAGTTCCAAAGAAAGATGGAACAGTCTGAATGTGCGTAGACTTCAGAGATTTGAATAAGACATGTCCAAAAGATGACTTTCCTTTACCTCATATTCATGTGATTATCGATAGTGCAGCATCTAGTGCAATGTACTCCTTCATGGATGGGTTCTTAGGTTATAATCAGATAATGATGGCGATTATGGACCATATCAAAACTGCTTTTATCACGAAGTAGGGGACATATTGCTATAAGGTCATGCCCTTCGGGTTGAAGAACATAGGAGCAACTTATCAAAGAGCAGCCACTGCCTTATTTCATGATATGATGCATAAGGAAGTGGAAGTGTATGTTGATGATATGATGGTTAAGTCAAAAGCAAGAGAGGGACACTTTAAGGCATTAGATAAGTTCCTAGCAAGAATAGAAAGATATAACCTAAGGCCTAATATGAAGAAATACATCTTTGTGGTAATGCCTAGAAAGTTATTGGGCACA
Organism: Mallotus nudiflorus; assembly: GCA_947683625.1. Classification (NCBI taxonomy): domain Eukaryota; kingdom Viridiplantae; phylum Streptophyta; class Magnoliopsida; order Malpighiales; family Euphorbiaceae; genus Mallotus; species Mallotus nudiflorus. Next base: position 216,182 of record CANTUR010000918.1, read on the forward strand.
CAGTTAGCAGTAGAGGAATAGAAGTCGATCCAGACAAGATCAAAGCCATCTGGAGATGCCAACACCAAGAACGGATAAGGAAGTATAATATTTTATTGGAAAACTGTAGTACATCAATAGGTTTATTGGAAAACTGTAACACATCAGTAGGTTTATTGGAAAACTGTAACACATCAGTAGGTTTATTGTGAGACTTACCATGGTCTGTGATATGATCTTTGAGCTCTTGAGGAAGAATCAACCAATGGAATGGAATGAAGAATGTCAAAAAGCCTTTGATAAGATTAAGGAATACCTTGCTAGCCCTCATGTGTTGAGACCACTGAGGCAAGGTAAACCTTTAATCTTGTATTTGGCTTTAGAAGAAAAGGCAATGGGGGTAATGCTAGCATAATAAGGACCAGAAGGGATGGAGTATACAGTGTATTATCTCAGTAAAAAGTTCATGCCATATGAAGAAAAATACAATCTGGTGGAGAAGACATGTTTGATAATGATCTGGGCTACAAAGAAACTAAGGCATTATTTCTAGTCTTACAAAGTATAAGCTGTCTCAAAAATATATCCTTTAAGGTACTTCTTTCAAGCACTAGCTTTGAATGGAAAGATGTCTTGATGGTTGGTACTTTTAACTGAGTTTGATATATAGTATATCACTACTAAGGTCATCAAAGGAAGAGCAGTAGCATAATTTCTGGCCCATAATACAGTTGAAGGAAATGAGCAGTAGAATCTAGAGTTTCCAGATGAGAACTTAATAGCAATAGAACAACGAGAATGGAAGCTTTATTTTGATAGAGCTGTGAATAATATAGGAGTAGGGCTAGGAGTAATTCTTATTACGCTAGGAGGAGAAACCATCCTAATGGCTAAGAAATTAGACTTCAGGGTTATAAACAACATGGCTGAGTACGAGGCATGTATCTATGGCATGGAAGCAGCGCTAGCAGTTGGAGCTAAAGACCTACTAGTTTATGGAGATTCCTTGTTAGTCATTAATCTGGCTAATAAGGAGTGGGAAGTGAAAGAAGAAAGGTTGAAACTTTACATCTGATATTTGAAAAGCTAATGAGGAATTTCACTAAATGTCTCTTTATGCATTTACCAAGAGATCAGAATCAAATGGCGAATGCCTTGGAAACACTTTCTTCAATATGGGATAAACCGCTAGGATCAATGATGAAGCCTTTAGTGATAATGAAAATGAAAGCTCCATGTTATGGTGAGGAACAAGTCAGGAGTATCCAAATAGTGCAAGAAGAAAAGCCATGGTTTTACAACATCCAGAGATTTATTGAGGAAAGGAAATACCCAGATGAAGGAACTTCCAAAGAAAGATATGCACTTCATGTTCTTGCATGCTATTATCCAAGTCATGATGGGATACTATATAGAAAGATGCCGAATGGAATATAACTGAGATGTCTCAAAAAGGATGAAGCAGAATATGCAATAAGAGAGATTCATGCAAGGGTTTGTGGATCTCACATGAATAGGATGATTTTGGCAAAGAAAATGATTCAACAAGGGTATTACTGGATAAGCATGGAAAGGGACTATATCTGAGTAGTGAAAGAATGTCATCAGTGTCAAGTACATGGGAACCTCAATCATCTTTCCCCTACAGTGCTAAACAGTTTAACATCTCCATGGCCTTTTATATCTTAGGGAATAGACATAATAGGGGAAGTAAAACCAACTACTTCGAATGGGCACAAGAATATAGTAGTTACAATTGGCTACTTCTCTAGATGTATAGAAGTAGAGTCCTTTGATACCTTGAAGGCTAAACATATGGCAAGGTTTATTGAGAAGAATCTCATTTACAAATATAGGGTCCCACATCATATTGTGATAGACAATGGTGTTCAGTTCTAGGCAAAAATAGCTAAATTATTATAGAGATACAAGATTGAACATCATAAGTCCTCACCTTATCGACCTTAAGCTAATGGCGCAGTTGAAGCAGCTAATAAGAATATAAATAAGATTCTCTTCAAGGTGAAAATGCATAAAGATTGGTCTGAATATCTCCCTTTCACTTATGGGGATACATAACTACAACATGCACTGCTACAGGACAAACTCTATTCTCATTAGTATATGGTTGTGAAGCGATTTTTCCCATAGAGACAGAAATTAAATCCTTGAGAGTCGTTATGGAAGCAAAGATTCCGAAGAGTGAATGGATACAAAAGAGATTCTATCACCTCATTTCTCTATATGAGAAAAGGATGGATGCTCTATTTCACACTTAGATTTATCATAAAAGAATAGCGATAGATTTTAACAAAAGGGTTAAACTAGGAAAAATAAAAGCTAGAGATATGGTATTAAAGTAGACAAGGGCGATTATGTTTGATCTGAGAGGGAAATTCATACCAAATTAGGAAGGACCATATTTATTCAAGATGATTCTACCCAAAGGAGCTACAAAGATAATTGATCTAGAAAGGAATGAGTTCACTGAGCCAATCAATCTAGATCATCTTAAGAAATACTACCTTTAAAAAAAAAGTTCGTTGGCTAGAAAACCAGAAAAGGCTAGTTAGGCAAAAGTTAGGACATTCCCACTATTTAGAAAACCTGTAAAGGGCTGGCAGGCAAAATTAGAGAATAAGATGATCCTGTTGATCAGAAAACTCATAAAGAGCTGATTAGGCAAAAATTAGGGAAATGAAGTGAGAAAAATTATTCAGTTAGAAAATCCGAAAGGAGTAGTTGATAACAAGAGTTATGTCATATGATGTATTAAATGTACTCATTTTTTCGCTAATTAATGAAATAAATTGAAATGATATTCTTGTCAAATATTGCATATTCTATCTTTATTACAAAGCATAAAGGCTTGAAGGAAAAATAAAATATAAGAAATTAGACTTATGAGACCACTTTTTTTGTTTCTATTTTTTCTTCTGTGACTCATCTAATAATATTTAAGTCCTTTTGTAGCTAGTAAATTCTAGTAGCTCTGTAGATTGCATGACAACCTAAGCTTTGTAGTCATCATCAGTAATCATGTCAGCATTCAGGTGCATATGCCACTCTAAAAGCTCTAGGGGGCCACAAGTTCTTCACTTTATTTAGAAAGTCTTGTCTCAAAGGGAAGCCTTCAAAGTTAGTTGTAATAGCCATAATGAATTGGGGGCGACCATACTGGTGGCAACGACGTGAGAGAGAAAGAAAGGTCAAAAAGTACAACCCAAGAATATGGACATAGTAGTCATACAGGTTGATGGTCATGGATTTCAATCTCCACTAAGGACAAATCCAAGTAATCTTAGTATCAACAAGGCCTTTCATCCAATTAATCCATTGATTTGTAGCATGCTTATCCCTTATCTTTAAAAGGATGAGACTCTAAATGATGAGGTTGATAAACCAAAGCATTGGGGGGAGCATTAAGCAGACTCAACTTCTTATGTAACCAAATCTAAAAAAAATGCTAAGTTAAAAACTTGAGAGGGCAGCTTAGATAAAAAAAAAGGGTTACATGCCTGAAGGAGAAGCAAAATGCCTGAGAGCCAGTTTTGAATCTTGAAATTATCTAACCTAATGATAGTTTTAGCAAGGATGGCAGGCACATGATTAGCTCTAATTTTTACTTGTTCTAAGATACTGATAATTCTTACATCAGCATCTCTATAAGAAGACACTAGAAGAAACTAAGCATATAAGTAGAAGGTGATAGTTTTGATCCAAGTAGCATTTTTCTTGTCTCTAGCTTCATAAGAAGTAATCAGAAAAGGAAGACTAATAGTACAAGCATTGTGTGCATGCATGTAGATGACATCTGGGGGCATATCAAAAAATGCTACTAGTCTACTGGGAAATTCCATTACAAAATTAGGGAGAGCAATTGTAGCCGTTGAATCTAATGAACATCCAAGAATAGTAGCAAATTCATCAATTAATGGACATAACTCGTGTCCATTGAATCTAAATTCATGATCCTTAGGATCCCAAAATGTAGCAATAACATGTAAGAAGTTGCTATATATTTTCATGTGTTGAAGGGACTTCAGGTATTTGGCATGCAAAGGTAGCACTCTGTTCCAATAATCTTCGTTCATGGTCTTGAGAAATTTCTTCATCAAACTAAGAGTAGCTTGTGTCATGATAAAGAGAAATAAAGAGACGGATGCACAATAAACTCACCTGCGACTCTTAAATAGCTTCAAAAAGATGATGCTTATGGGATTAGGATTTTCTCGATTGTATTTTCAAAAGATGGATAGGATTACGATTTGTTTTAGTCATTTTTGGACCAAACTCGCATTGGAATAGGAAAATACTCATAATAGAGTTGAATTCTCGATCGAAATTCTAGAAATTCGATCAAAATTATTGAAATCTGATTAGAAATATGGAATTTTGATTAGAATTTTAGATTTTCAATCAGAAATCTAGATACTAGATAGATTTCCAGCATTTTCGGCAAAAAAAAGGGCTTAGTCCAAAATTCACTCATAAAAGGAAATAATTTTGAAGCATCTAAAGTACAGTCATGTTAACACAAGTCCTAAACAAAATCAGTCATCCAGAGCTCTAATATCTGGCAAAGCGCTCCATCCTCTAGCTGGATCATCACTCTAATCTGGAGGCATTGAAGTCCCAACATCATGACTATTAAAATCAAGACCAGCAAGTTGTCGTCGAAGCCTCTTGTTCTCATGCTCAAGATCCCCGGCATAACTCTATTGCATCTAGAACAACCATAATCATGCATATCATACATAACATGCATATATCTGCATATTTTTTTGTAAATACTAACCCTCAAAGTATCTATAATTTGCATAGTAAATAATCTTTAGGAAGAGGCAAGACCCTACAGATACTCTGCCTGTGTCATAGGGACCTGTAAAATGAAGTTTGCTAACTTAGCAATAAGCGGTAGTTTATGCATGGTTAGAAATGAAAATCAAGCTCACATGTGAAGCACCAGGAGGAGAGAAACTAGGAATCTAAGCTGTATTAAAGTACAAATGTTGTTCAACATGAGTCTGCAGCATGGGACCCCAATAGTATATGGACCTACCAAATGGGGTAACATTGCCTAAAATAGTACTCGAGGAAGTATCACCATGAGCAGTGTCACTATGATGAGTAGGCTCAACCTCTTGCTCAGTCTCCTCAGTGTCATCCTCAATTTTTGGATGATGAGTTATGGATTTAATAGAAGACTCCAATGATGAAAATGCCATAGGTCTTTAATACTTGAACTTTGAAACTTCAGGGGTTTGATTGCATTTTTTCAAAGAAAGAATTTAATGTTTTCCTAACTAAATTGCAATGTTTTTGAAGGACCTAATTGTAAAACTTAAATTCTTTCAGGGACCTTTTTGTAATTAAAAGTTAAAAAAAAAGTGATTGGAATTACATTAATTTCGATTGAAATTGTACAATTCCAATCGGAATTACACTAATTCCGATCGGAATTATGTAATTTCAATTGGAATTACACAATTCCAGTTGGAATTAGACTTCTTCTACTCATTCTTGAATTTTTCAAATAAATTGAGTCCTAATTGGTCTGAAATTTTTCTAAAATTATTTTGATAATGTTTTTAAGGAAGTAGAAGTCTTTTAGGAATCAATTTATAACTAGGGTTTGAAGACGTATCCCTATATAAGGTGTGTTTTGGCTCTAAAAATAGAAAAAAAAAAGAAAAAGGAAGAGAGGTATAGTAGAGGAAAGAAAACATAGAAAAAAATTGAGAAAGAAAGAAAAAGAAATGAGAGGAGAAATCGGTAAAAAAAAGGGAAAAAAGAAAAAGAGTATTGCATTCTCTATAAAAATTCTCTTGTTTAATTGCTTAAAGAAAGATCTTTGAAGAATTTTTGAAGAACGATATTCGAAGACCTATCAAGCACGATGATTCTACAAAATCTGAGGAGCACTCCATTAAAATCATCCATAAGGATAATCTTCTTCTTATTTGATTTGATTTGATTTCTTTTTATTGTTTTATTATTGTTATATTTTATCTACTAATCATAATTTTTATTCTTTTTTATGGTGATTATGGAGGAAAACACATGATGATCAAATTTGGAGAATCAAATCTATAAAAGGTGCATGGAATGCCATGGATAAGCCCTTTTAGAGATATAGTTTCTAGGGTTTTTTATTATTATTTTATTTTATTGCTTTTATTTTATTTATTTATTTTTGGGGTTGTATTAATTATTTTTATTATTATTTTCAATAGATTATTGTAATAGCCCTAATAGTGGGAATAGTGGAATTATTTGTGATTGCTTATTTATTTTGATTAATTGGTTAGTGAAAATAGGGTTTTAATTGGGTAATTAATTAATATTAATGGAGGAAGTAGATTACTTTAGGTTGCATGTTAATGAAAATTAGGGTTTAGAAGGAAATAATTTAATTAGTTGTTTGATCTTTAATTTAATTGTTTTAACATGTTTTATTTATTTTTTGGGCTTGTTTATTTATTTTTATGTGTTTTGTGCTTGTTTGTTTATTCTTATGTTTTTTGTGCCTTAAGCCCATATTAGATTCTAATCCACTCATTTAAATTTAGATTTTTAGGTGTAATTAATTAAAATGCATTTTAGGCCCATAATTAATTAGATTTAGGTTAGAGATAACTTAAACTCATCTAGTAAATTAGACATAGACCCACTTAATTTAATTTAATTAATTTAGACTTAGCCCACTTAATTTAAAACCCTTTTCGTAATTTATAGATATAAATATCACCTTAGAATAAAATATGTAGAATTAGGCCCATTAATTTAAATACCTTCATAATTTGTAGATTTAGGCTCATTTTATAATTAAAATAAATAGACTTAGGTCCATTTAATTAAAATGAAAAGGAATTAGTCTTTAGCTCACTTGGAAATTAAAATATGTAGATTTAACTCATTTAATCAAAATCCATGTATATTAGACTAACTTAGGGATTATATGTTTGATTGAATGCATTATTTACTTGTATGTTCATGACTAGTTTGCCTTGGAGTTAATTGCTAGAATAAGGGTTTATATGAAATTGTATGTAAATAGAGAATAGTATAGTAATTCATAAAGTAATTCTAAATGAACACAAGACTAAAAGAAGTTGGTATTCCATATCTAGAATCTCTTGGTTGTATCGAGTACCACCTTTTTAATTTGTTCCAGTTATTACCCTAGGTGGTGACTCCTTATCTTCACGCCATGTCTTTGTGAGAATGGTTAGTATGTTCTCTAGAGCCCTGAGCTCAAATAGTGTCATGGTTGCTAAAATCTTGGACGCACACTAAACCCCGCCATCTACACTCGTTCTTTTAGATATCTCTAGATGTCATAAAACTAGGGTTTTTATTTGTTTCCTCTTCTCTATTCAGTAGTTCTTAGGGCAAGGTTGTCTTGATCTAAGTATGATTAAAGGCTTTATGGTCATTCTGTATGGTCCTTCCCATATTGATGCTAAGGAAGCAAGTGCATCTGCCATCTGACTATGGTTTATAGGGAGATGGATGAACTTGCATTTTTAAAAAGACATGGTAATTTCAAGTGATCAAGGTAAGGTTTTAACTGTTGCTCCTTCAATTCCCATGGTTATATGACATGATTGATTACTAGTATGGAATCTCCAAAGATTTTAACCTCTGTAACATATAGGGCTATCACTGCTTATATTTCGAGTGTGCACACTCATATTCTACTCCGTTATTCATGACCTTAAATTATAACTTCTTAGAACTGGGTACTACTTAACCTTTTGGGGATTGTAGTATGATCCCAACTCCTGTATTGAACTATTAACCGCTCCATCAAAATACATCCGCCATGCTTGAATCTCAATGGCTGAACTAAGGTCATCTGGGAAGTCTAGTTGGATTTTTTCTCAATTTTAATGGGGCTGAGAGCTAGAAATTCAGCCACTACTCTTCCCTTTACTGCTTTCTTAGTCAGATATTGCACATCAAATTATTTCAATAACATGAGCCACTTAGCAAGTTTTCCTACTAGAGAGGGAGTTTTGTAGAGGTATTTCATTGGATCCATTTTAGATACAGACTGAATTCTATAGGACCAAAAGTAATCTTTGAGTTTCTTCATCACCCATACCATTGCCAGACATATCTGTTTGACTTTATTATACTTTTCTTCATATGGTAACATATATTTACTTAAATAATAAACTGTAAAATTTTTTTTTATTTCTCCCTCTTGGGCTAACATTACACTAATTGCATTCCCTTGATGGCCAAATATAGTATTAGAGGTATCACTAGTTTAGGAGGTTTTAGGACTGGTGAGTTAGCTAGGTAGTTTCTAATCTTGTCGAATGCTAACTGATATTGTTCATTCCACTCAACTAGATAACCTTTTCTAAGAAAATTAAAGATCAATTCAGTAACTACTATTAACTTAGTGATGAATCTGCTGATGAATTGCAGCTTCCTTAGAAACCCTCTAATTTCTTTTACTAGTTTTGGCACTGGCATCTCTCTAAATAATTTTGCTTTATTTGGATATATTTCAATTCCATTCTAACTAATAACATACCCTAACATCTATCCTGAAGTGAACCTAAACATATAATTCTTTAGATTAAGCATGAGATTGTACTTTTTGACTCTTTTAAAGAACTTTTTGAGATCGAATGGGTGTTTTTCCTTAGTCTTTGACTTGACCATCATGTCATCAACGTACACTTCCACTTTTTTATGTATCATGTCATGCAACATTATAGTTACCATTATCTAGTAAGTTACTGCTGAAATCTTTAAATCAAAAGGCATAATTCATAATAATAAGTGCCCCATTTTGTTATGAAAGCTATATTTACTTTGTCAATAATGTCCATTAGGATCTGATTGTACCCAAAGAATCCATCCACAAAGGAGTACATTGCATATGTGGCAGTGCTTTCAACTAGTATGTCTATGTGAGGTAGTGGGAACTCATCTTTCAAGCTTGCTTTGTTCAAATCTCTATAGTCGACACAGATTCTAACCCTTCCATCTTTCTTAGGTACTAGCACCACATTTGCTAACCATTTTGAATAGTCTACTACCTCTAGGAATTTTGCTTTGATATGCTTCTCAATGTCTTCTTTCACCAGTTGGGCCCACTCTGGTCTGAGTCTTTTCATTTTCTATTTTATTGGTTTGCACTTGTCCTTAGTAGGAATGAATTGTTAAGCAATGTCTCTGTTAATAACAGGTATATTGTCATATATCTAGGCAAATAATTTTGAATATTTTATTAATTTATCTCCTATTTTGAGGGGTAATGTCTTTCAAAATGTGCAGAATGCATGGTTCAAATTTTTTGCTAATGTTAAATGACTAAGTGCATATGGAATGTCAAATATGTTAATGTTTTGATAAATGAAACACACATTATGATTAGGAAAGACATTAAACAAGTAAGCAAAATCTGATTTCATTGCATTAACTTTAGAGTTTAATACATCATCAGTTTTAAGTACAAAAATTAAAGAACTAAACTTTCTCTAGATCAGTTGCTTGATAGATGGTTCTATCTTTGGATCACCCACTATCTATATCTCTCATTAATAACATTATCCCCATTACTAGCGGTATCATGGTGGATGATTCTTTTCCTCTTTATTATTCTAAAGTGATCCATAAACCTTTATTGTATCTTACTGCCAAAGAAATCTGTAAGTTCAAAAGGTACATGTTGTTTCTAGTAAAATTGTCTCTTTACTAGTGTCAGATAGTAGTAGGTGCATGACCTAAGTCCTGAGATTGGTACACAGTTCACATACATACAGAGAGTCATATGTTCCAACTTCTACCATGGACACGTCCATCTTATTTTGTATTATGGAGTATACTTCATGCATTTTATTCATTCTTATGCCGTAATGTGGGCTAAGCATCCATGGACATCTTTGAAGTATCTATCTAGGTGATTCATAGGTTGGTATCTCATCCAATTACCTACAGATTTGTTGAGTAGACTCAGCTTTTCTTATAGTTAAATTTGAAGCAATAGAGGGCTCCCAATAAAGTTTAGAATTTTCTAATTTTTGAGGTTATCTAAATCTTCAATGATTTCTACTATAATTAGTGGGAAAGGAGTCATTCTGTACTTTATTCCTTTAATAAACTAGAGTATCATGTAACTCCTAGTCCATCATTCAAGAGGGTGAAATATTGCATTAAGAGGATTTGCATGGGAATCAGTCGTACATTCTCAGTGACTAATTCATCAAGCTTTGTTGAACTTAGATTAAGGAAATATATTCCAATTCATGGGTTTTCAACTTTTTGGTTAATGAAAATTACTTCTTCAGTCTTAGTAGGGATTCATCCTGCTATGGCACTAAATTCCTCAAACAATGTGCATAGTTCTACAGTGTTGAATGGGAATATGTCCTTTTGAGGATCCCAGAATGATACAATAATATGCAAGAGTTTATAGTCAAGGTACACATGCTGGAATGTCTTGATGCATAGCATTCCATATGGTTGTAAGCTTTTCTAGTTAACATTATCAAGATTATGAAGGAAATGTCTAGTGATACTAGTTTGGGTTTGGAAGTTTTTGACCATGATGCCACCTTCAATCAAGTTTTGGATCCTAGCCTTTAATTTTTTATTACATTTCTGAGAAGATTCAACTTCGTGATCACTCCTGTTAAATGTTGTATTCCTGTACATTTATTATGGTTACTTAAGTGGATGATGCATGACGTGTGCCTGAAAAAGAAAAGGGTGAGCATGTATGCATTGGGTGAATGCAAAATCTTATAATGAAATATGATCATTGCTATAAGAAATAGTCGTTAGTATATTCTATCTACATGCATGATATATATGAATGATTAGTTTTGAAAGCTAGTCAGTATTTCCTGCACAATGAACAAACTAATCACAAGCGAGCTCTCATTTCCAACCTTATTTCTCCACGAGCTTATTTAGTGTCTTTCCTAGGTGGGTTTTAAACCTATAGTCATCAAGGGCTTATGGTTCCACTCTCAGAACTAGGCTATTTTGATTTACGTTGATTAGAGCCAAAAGATAAATTGAGAAATGATACTCAAATGTACTTGAGGTAATCATATGATGTCAATATAAGGGTCAATTTTCGGGCCTCAAATGATATCTAGAGCCTGGATGTGCTAGTGTACATAGGGCTAAGGTCAATCAAAAAGGGGTCTAAGTTCTTATCCCTATATTGATACTTGATATGTTTACTAGGAGTCATGAAAGTATCGTTCAATAGTTTACAATTTGATTTTATTGGCATAAAGGTCCATAATCTAGTTGAATTCTTAACATGTTCATTTGATCTAGTAAGAATAAATGGATGATGTCTCATAGGTTTCGTCATTGAGAGACATCATTATTTGCTAGTTTACATGGACTTTTTAGCCTGAGGTACATTATTCTTATCATTCCACATGATTCAATCTTGCACAAAGTAGACAAGAATCATGTGGATCTAAGCATGAACATTCTACAAAAACTAACATTACGATGTCATTCGATGATAGACACTAGGAGAGTCATGTCATTTATGAATATATGGTCAAATAGACAACATTAGGACAAGGATAGCATGCAAAGCTTGATGGAATCCTAGTGGAAGTTACCACTAATTTATCTACATGGGCTGAGTCAGGGTGAAAGGCTAAGGGTTCCTTTAGGAAGAATGCAGGCTAAGGGTTCCTTTAGGAAGAATGCTCCTATATGACTAAGGTTATGGACTTTGGTTAGTGAGTCCAGCATTCTTTTGATAACTTGAGTGGGCCCCCTTTAGGACTTGGGTTACAAACTCTGGTAAGATGAGCCTGGAGATACAATGAGTAAAGAATAAAGGTGAAAAATCTAAATCAGTCACCCCATGCTTGAGTGGAACTATGGTGAATCACTTTCTATCATTATTGGCTAATAGGAACTAATGGTGCATGTGTGATGTGTAGTGTAAATGTAATGGTGAGGGTCTCTATACGATTGAGTATTGCATAATAAGAAATAGTCATTTTTGAGTTGATCTCTCTTACTTAGAAGTCACCAATAGAGTTGCCACTATGAGTGACCTTCTACTTATCTCATTTTAATCTTGTGTTTTATTTTTGAGGCATATGGTAACTTCATCAAAATAGGGACAAATGATTGGTCTTTGTAGGAATGAGATGCTTTTTTATTTTATGGAGTTGCCACCCAATTTTTAGAAAATCAAGAAAAGAAAGGGGGCAACATTAGGTCACTCAACGAGTATTGCCTCCAGTAGAGATTTTTTGGTTCAGGGGATTACATCTACTTTATAGCTATTTCTCATTATACAATATTCAATGTATAGCTATCACAATACCCTAGTTTTGATAATGACAGTTTATATAGCATTCACAAGATACATCAGATAATAAGGATGAAATGTCATTATTACATTGCTTTCCTAAAAAAATACATATAAAAAGAAAAGAGATTACAAAAATGGAAATTTAGCCTAGATATAATGAACTTGCAAGGTTAGCACAACTATGCCTATAGCTTGCTCTATCATGTGAATAATAAAATAAGCAATAAACACTTAATCACTTGAAAGAGTAAGCAAAATGTACATAATCATGCATGTTTACAGTGATTATTATATTATAATGATATGTGATGATGATATAAAGGATGCATGATGACATCATTGGACTGAGAACATGATAGTCCTAGTCTAAAATGTGAACTTTTCATGTTAATGATATGTATGGTGTGATTTCACATTTTAAAACTAAAAGATGCAAAATAATGACATGGAACGAGTAAAACGAAACATAGATTATTCATGTAGCATGCAAATTGCTAGTCTCAACATGCAAGCAAAATAAATTTCACAAATGTTGGTGATAATAAAGTAAAATGCATTGTGATAAAATAAACATGCTAAAATTATTGTGTGGTCCTCATATTCAATTAAGCTTTAGCTTTAAGGATTATCAAGCTTTCCTCATTGAGAGGTTTAAAATTTTATGTAGAATGATGTAAATTCATATACCTTTGAAGCATGCTTTGACAAAGGTGAGGCTAAATTTGGTGGAAATGAGCTTTAATAAACTAAGAAAAATGTAGTAAGAGAGATAAGAGCGTATGGAAATGGGTTTCTAGAGCCTTCAAATAGATAGATTTTTTAGCGTGCATTTTTTTCTCATGCACGGTCATGTGCACATTCCTAGAACAAAGCACATGGCCATGTGATGTGCACATGATTATGTGCTTAACGTGTGGCCATGCACACTCACGAATGATTGCGTGCACTTTTATGCAATGTGCATGCAATTCAAGGCCTTTTTGGGGCTTTTTATGGTTGTTTTCTAAGGTTTTTAAGCCTTCCAAACCCATTTTTGAATTTCATTTTGTCAAAATTAGTTTCTATATTTTCACAAAGTTAGGTCCTAGTAGGAAGAAAAGAACATCAACTCAATAAGCTACGCATCTTAAGAGAAGATTGCTCAAAATAGGCCTCTTATTATTCTGATAGTTTGTATTTCATAAGATCATAGCATAACTTAATGGCTCAGTATCAATTTTGTGCATTGGTAGAATCGATTAAGGTTTTAGGGTTGCACACTTTAGAGGTGTTATAAACAAGCATACTCTAGTCAAGTTTGAAGATTCGTTTCATCATTGGACCTTTTTAGGGACAGTCAAATTTAAGGTATGACAAAAACTCTTACTCTAATTAGAGCATTTGAGTAGATTTAAAGAATGTAAAAATTTAGAATTAAGCATTACTCTTGCTTAAGAAAAAGAGAGATTTTTTTTAAATATTATTTCATTTAATCTCCTAAATTCAAGATTAAATTTAATCTTTCAGTTTATGCTCAGGTTGTAAGAACTAAATTATTCATACATAATGACCATGTTTAAATATCTTAATTAATAAACCATTTAATATTTTAATAATTGAATTGTAAATGCATACTTATACATTGTCACCTTCTAATCACAAGTTAGCATCAATTTTGCATAAAACCAAAACAAAAAGTTACCAAAATAAATAGATTTAAGGAAAAGTATCATAACAAATGTGCATAAATCAAGTTAAAAGTTAATGTATCTTATCATAATTTTTTTAAAATTATTTTCTTAATTTAACTAATACGTATGCAAAACTAAATAGAACACACATACATAAAACACACAAATATATAAACATTATCCTAATATTTGAAATCTCCCCCACACTTATCTACAACATTGTCCTCAATGACAAAAATCTTAAAATAAGACAAAAAAAATGAGGATTTCCTTAGTAAGCATTTTCTTCTTTTTGTGCTTTCTCCAAAAGTTTGATGACCTACAAAATAAAGTAACAAAAACTAAGAAAAATAAAAGAGAAAACCAAACTAAAATTAGACTTAAATAAAAGAAATAAATCAAAACATGTTATGTTGCCTCCCAACAAGTGGTTGTTTAGAGTCATTAGCTCGACTAAGTTCCCATTTGATTATTAGGGAGGTTTGATTAAAGAATAATGCTCCCCCACTTGAGCTTGCTTATTTGGCACTTTGAAAGTAGATGAAAATTTTTTAAAATCAATATCAGAACTTTTAATTTACCACTCTTTAGTATCTTTCTTTAGAGGTCTTTTTTTCTTTTTAACCTTTTTGGTTACTTTTACCTCCTTAGAATCACCAATGATAAGGGTTTTAAATGACTATTTGGGAACTTAAGGAAGAACATCTTTAGCATTAGTCTTAACTACATCCACCTAAAAATAAGAATTTATTGAGGAAGATTATTGTGCCATTTTGAACACATCAAACTCAACTTTCTCTTCCCCAACTTCAAATGTTATCTTTCCTCTCTTGACATCTATGATAGCTTTAGCTATAGCTAAGAAAGGATGTCCAAGGATATAGGGATATGAGAGTCTTATTCCATCTTGAGAATTACAAATTATAAAGGACATAAAATTATCCTACTTTGATGGACATATCTTCAAAAATTGCTTCTGAGTAAACTATATATCTGTAGGCTAGTTATAAGGAAATATTTATAGGTTTGGGTACACCTATGTTTAATTTCTTGCACAAAGATAAAGGCATTATAGTTACACTAGCCCCTAAATCATAAAGAGCTTTTCCAATAGATAATTTTCTAATAACATAAAGTTATAGAGATACTTCCTGGATCTTTAAGTTTTAGGGGGAGCTTATTTCTAAGCACATTATTGCATTCTTCATTCATTGGTATAATCTCATAATCCTCCTACCTCCTTTTATTAGTGATGATGTCTTTAAGGCATTTAGCATATTTGGCATTTGGATGACTGCCTAAGAAGGGAATGGTGATATCTAACTACTTAAACACCTTTTAAATTTTCTAAAATTGCTTGTCAAGTGCGCCATCACCCATTCTTTTAGGGAAAGGTAAATAAAGTGTCTTTGTCTTCTTCGGCTCTTGATCCAACTCATTAGTCCTTGGCTTCTCTCCTTTTTTTTTGGTAATTGATCTAGCTCAACTTTTGATTCCTTAATCTTATGCTCACATGCTCTCTTAGGTTCTCAATTGGCTTGGAAAGTGGCCCATTTGGCAAAAGTTAAAGGAGCTTTCTTATTATGCTATTTGATATTCTAGTATAATCTTTTATGAGTTTCCAACTAATGTAAATGTAAATTCATTTGCTTGAAATCTTCATCATGCTTTTGGTTCACCTTGTTTTATGATTGTATAAAGTTCTCCATCATTATCTCTAAATTAGACTGAGGTTTAGGCTAAAAACTCATGTTCTTTTTTTGAAATCCCAATGGTGGTGGAGCTTTGAACCTTTAATTGGAGTTTGAAAGTTAGTTGCCACCTTAATTTAACCATAAAACGTTTGGGTGATTTCTCTATTTAGGGTTGTATATGTTGGAGTATGGATTCCTTTGAGGTTTGCCATTAAAATTATTCAAAGCATTAAGTTGTTTGAATGAGTAGCCTTGGGAATAAGAATTACCTTGCTGACACTCTATCATAGAATATCCTCCTTTACAGACTTCATAAGATAGCACCTATGATGGATAACCTCTAAAGTTGAGTTTTTATAACTTCTTTGTGAGGGAGTCTAATTTAGCATTTACCATGCTTAAGCTATTAACCTCATACACTCTTGCTACTTTCCATGGCTAATTCCTCTCTCCATGCCTTTGATAATTATTTTATGCCATCTTTTCTAAGAGTGCATAGTTATTATGTGGAGTTTTACTCATAAAAGAGCCTTATGCAGTAGCATCAATGGTAATTTGTAAGGACTTAGACAATCCTTGGTAGAAAGTTTGCATGAGAAGCCAATATGGAATTCCATAGTGAGGGTAGTGTCTTTGTATGTATTTAAATCTCTCCTAAGCATCATAAAGAGATTATCTAGGCTATTGTGTAAATCTAGTGAGGTCTTGGTGATATTTGGTAGTCTTTTTAGGTAGAGAGTATTTAGTAAGAAAGGCCTTAGAAAGTGTCATAAATGTCAAGGAAAGAGGCTAGATGAGCATTAGGATCTAATAATGGTAGTCCCTAAAATTAATATTATGAAACCATTTGGATGTATACATGTTTGATCTTGAAGGTTTTAGCTTCGATGGTTGGCTTCATAATGCAATTTTAGCTTCCTATGAGACTTAGAACCCCATATTCTTCTAAAGCTCTTACTACTTGGTTATCCATTATTTTGTCTTTTTCTCTTTTCTCCTTGCTATTCTTTTTACAAGACTTTTCAATATTTGGGTTTACTCTCTCTAATTCAAGACCTTTTGATCCTGTTTGCATAAACAAAAGTCAAGTACATCAAAAGAAAAAGTAAAGAAAATTAAACAACACAAAAATAAAATGTCATTCTAGCATAAATAAAAAGTGCACTAATATTGGTATTGTCCATCTCCCCAATAACGATGCTAAAAACTTATTAGGCAAATTCCATAAGAATGCAATTTGGAACAAGTAGTGAAGAATGAGTATGAATATCGTTCCTATGAGAAGATTAATACGAAGCACTAACCCTAATTTTATTTCCACAATCTAACAAAATTGAATAATTATAATGAAATAATAAATCAATGATCAAAAATAGAAAACTTTAAGCTAAAATAATTATTTTTAAAATTCAATAATTAAAAATCTAGAGCCCAAGCTTCACTAGCTATTACTTGAATTACATGATCAATTCAAAATTCAAATCATTAACACAATTAAGGGTAAACCACTCATATTTCTTAAAGTTTCTTTCGAGTTCATATAAGAATAATAAAGTTAATTATAACCTATTTTCATGGTCACGTCAATTAACTAGAGTTTATTAACTTTCTCAACAATTTATTACTCCATGAGGGATTCCTCTACTTTTGTGATTGAGGTTCCTAAGTTTTACAAGTCTATGAGTTAATAAATCATACAAGGTTCATTATCTCTAATTTACCCAAAAACATATAAATAATTGGGCCCCTAATTGAATACAAAACATTAAGCACAACTAATAAAATTAATTGAAAATTAATTCATTAAAAGGAAATAAAAATCCACACAAGTAATAGACTAGCTATGTAAATCCAAACCTTAAAGAGAGTTTATCCATACATAATTGTGGCAATGAACACAAACATAATAAAAAGAGTTAAAGATGAAGAAAAAGAAATAATGATTGTTGCTTTTGATTCTTAAACAACTCCTTCTTCAATCTTCACTAATTGCTTGTTTGTATCTTTCTAAAGTGAATAAAATGGAATTGGATGTCCCAAAAACTCTCTTGTATCCATTTTTATATGCAAGTTCTCATGGTAAACCTGCTTGCACTTAAATTCTCAAAAAGGAAGTTTTCTCTACTTGACATGGCTTTAAGCATAGGATGACACAAGTCACGTCACATCATTGATTTTATGACAAGGTATCCTTCATGGCATGTGCCATCCTATGCTATGACTACTTCAAGTCCAGAGGAAAACACATATTTCAGCATGCTGTGTCTCAAACCATGCTGCATTGATTCAACTTCTAAAATAAAAGATGGGCACAAGTATGCTCTGACATAGCCCATGTCACAACAATCCTATATTATTTTAGAATTCCTTTTTAGGCTTACCTAAAAAAAGGATAATACTTAATATTTAATAACAACTCCTAATTTGATATAATTTAATATAAAGACAATAAAATCTTAAATAAAACTAGTTTTTTCCTAAACATAAGTACTTAATTATTCAAAATTCATTAAAATTCAACATAAAAACATGTGATAAATGACACTCAATACTTATTATGATGTTAATTATTTCAATCCCTGACAATGGCACTAAAAACTTATTATGCTATTAATGCAATGCAAAACCATAAGTATCCGGGTTCCCACAAGTAATAAAGTTGAGAGTACAGTATCATTCCTTTGAGGATTGCTAATTAATCACCTATTAGTTCTAGTTAATGTTGTTTAGAGCTTCCTAATTTAATTTGAATAAAAGAAACTAAATAACTAAAATAACAAGAAACTTAAATAAACACTAGGCTAAATGTTTGCGGAGAAAGTCAAAGCACCACATTGTTAATATGCTAAGTGATAAATTAAATTAACTTAAATGCATATCTCAAGTTTTTGAAAGGTGATTGAGTACCCGCTCTCAAGTAATACTCAACTCAATATACACTGACTGATTCAAACTCAAAGTTGTGGCTTAACTCTTATCATCACCATAAAAATAAACTAACATCAAGCATGCAAGGCATTAAGTGAACCCAAATGAGAATTAAATTAATTTAAGCTTTCTCAAGTCATTTAATGTAATACCTAAAAAAATGGGTATGAGAAGAGCAAAGTAATCAAGTGATGAAGATGGAGGTAAGAAATGGTGGAGATGGATGATTTGGAAATAAGGATTATATATATGTACATATATGGCTTGATGTGTATATGGGTTGTTGGATGTTTATTATTGGTTGATGGGTTGATTTGGAAGATATATGTATATGTATATTTATATATTTATTTATTTATAAAGGTTGAAGGAGGTTGTTTTCAAAGGATGTTGGTTGTTGTGTTGAAAAGGAAGAAGGTTGATTAAGCAAATTTTGTTGGAAGTTCATTGATTTAATGCATAAGGTATATATATATATATATATATATATATATATATATATATATATATATATATATATATATATAAAGGTTGAAGTTAATGGATCTTGTTTTGGGTAGAGGTTAGTTGATGGTTGTTGTATAGTTGTCTTATAGTTATTTGGTTGATTAAAGGTTATTTAAGATGTTTTTGGTTGATATAAGGGGTGTTAAATGTGAATATATGTAATGGTTGCTTTATGGTTGTTCTATTATCATTTAGAGGTCATTTTGGAGTTGTTAATGACTTAGTTAAGAAAGGTTGCTTTGTGCCTATAGCAACTAGTCGTATTCTAGTTGATGTTGGGCCATTTTGTGGATGTTATGGCTGGCTACTAATGGTTGCCTTTGGTTGCTTTGAGCTGCCAAGTCAACCAAAATTAATAAATTGACTTAGATTGACTTGGGTTGCTGGAAATGGACATGTAAGTACATATATGTCTAGGATCGGTGCTGCCATTATAGAAGAGAGATGTGTTGTGGCAATATCTAATTTGGTCCATATATTTTCTTTCTTCTTTCTCTTATTTGTTCACTATTCAAATGATCTATGATTGACTTAAAATTTAGTACATAACTATTTCTTGTTGTCCTCTACAAGATGGCAGTGTTCGTTTGAGTAGATTCAGCTCAAAAAATTTCAAAATCTATTTTTAAAATTTTGCCTAAAGTTATGGAAGTTGGAACGTTGATCTCAATTCCAATCAGTCATGACTAGTATTTTTACTTCATTGCCCATTATCTCAGGACCTTATAGACACTAGTCTTGCATCTGATTTCCATCGATGGAATATTTGGTGAATTTTTAGGTAAATTCCCTTATATCCTTCGATCTCCTTTTTCTATAATTGTTTTTTGTTTTTTGAGACCTTTGATATATTCTATAAATTATGGGAAACATTTTGATATAAATGGTTAGGTCTAATTTTATGTTTTCCAGTGAGAATCTGACGGGTACTACCCAAATTATGGTAATAAATAGTAACTAACCAGCAAAAAATTATGAGTTATTTTTTATAAATAGAGTAAATTATGCTGATAATTTATTGTGACTAGACTAAAGTCCAAATCCTTATGGATTTTGCAATAAAAAATTTGGAGTGAATATTGGGAAAATTATATATTTATATATATATTATTTTAAATGATTTGAAAAATTATTTGAGCATCAAAATTAATTTATTTTAGTAATTATAAGGCTATTTTATCATTTTTGGATTTTATAAATTTTCCAAGAATTTTGGGAATTTATTTAAAGTTATTTAAATAAAAATAATTTATTTAGAGAATTCAAGAGCAAAAGGTGTAGAGTAAGGACAACCAAGGTAGAGCGTTAGCCAGCATGCTCCTCCTGTGAGTTAATTTTATGTTTATTGAGAATTTTTAAACTAGAATTTTCATGTGTTTAATATAATATTTAAGTTGATTATATGAATTTTATTTATGATTATATATCTTACCACATGCATGATTATCTATTTTATTATCGTGAATAATATTTAGAAAGATAGTTTAGTGGAATTTATTTTATTTTATTTTATTTATTTTAATTATTTATTATATAAGTTCATTTGGAGAAAAATTATAGAATGTGCTACTTTGGTGGGTGTCACCAGGACCACATGCACACTGGTTGAGATCTTGAGTTTAAGAAAAAAGTGGATTTGGCTTGGTGGAGCTTGTGCTCTCGAGCAATGTTATGGTTGTGGCTCGGTGGAGTATGTGCTCTTAACCAAAGTATGGATTGAGCTCGGTGGAGCTAGTACATTCAGGAAAAAAATGAGATGTAACTCAATTGAGCTTGCTCTCGGGACATCAATAATGAAATAAGTGATTGGACTACGACTATAAATCAGTTAAGCTTGCTCTCAAGATAACAGTCACTAGGATTAAAGAGAGATAAAAGGCTTTTAGAATTAATTTTTAAGGTTCTGCCATATTTTCCACTAATTATTTTAATTTAAATGATTTCATATGAGAATTTCATATTAAAGTGATTAAATGTATGAAAAATTTTCTTAAGACTTACTACGGGTTTCAAAAGCTTCATGCTTTCCCAATCCCTAGTGCCGGTCATGTGCCCTTTTGGTTTAGGTCATGATAAAGTTGGTATCAGAGCTAATGGTTGATTTTCCTACTATTTTGGTTATTAGAGTATGTCTTTTCTTGAACTATTGCATTGATTAGGTTGATAAAAATTCTTTGTTATCATTTTTACTTCTAGAATTCCATGTATATGTCAATTCCCTTGTTATGTTTTGAATATTATTAGTTTTTATGCCTTTTTAGAATGACGTAAGTGTGAGCAGCTCCTACTACAGAAGCAGCAGATTTTGGTGAGCAGTCCTTTCAAGATAAAGCTCCTGCACCACGAGCTATAAGAAAGGGTAGACCTAGGGTAGTGGCAGCAAGGGATAAGAGTAACAGCCCCAAGCAAAGCAAGAAGCTCCAGAACTTGATACAGTAGCTTTTGTTGCTAGAATGTTAGGAATTAATCAAGGCTTATCTGCACTTAACCAAGCCATGCCATTAGTGCAATAAATGCTTTAACAAAGGAATCAAGGGATGACAGATGTCGATGCTCTTCTTTTATACTCTTGAATTGGGAGAATGTCTTTTGATGGGACTGGGGATGCATTGCACTTTATTAATACCATCGAGTCAATGACTATAACTAGGTATAAAGATTATCAGAGGATCCTTATTATGGATTTGTCAGTCCAAGTAGCAACTCAATATTAGTTCATGCAATCCATATAGCCCTATATGGATAGTATCATTTAGATAGAGTTTAAAAGGCATTTCATGTGATTTTTCTATCCACCTACTATGAGGGATGCATACAAATGGCAGTTATTACATATCAGTCAGGGAGATAGATTAGTTGAGGATTATATAAGAGAGTTCCTCATATTATCACGTCATGTAGCGAATGTGATGGGTGATGAGCGTAGGGCTATGGACTTGTATGTGACTAGGTTAGGATCGGCATATATGAGCATTCATACTGAAGGTCATACTTTGAAGAGTGTTATTGATGAGGCTAGGAAGTTAAAGAGGTGACATATAAGGCATGATACGATCCTAGACCTTTATATGAGTGGAGATGGTAGGACAGCCAGTGTTCAGGGTATTCCCTAGCTAGTGTTTTAGCTTCGTAGCACTGGGGTGCAGATTGGTACCTCCCAGTAACATAAAGGTCAAAAGGGCTATAAGGACCTAATTTTGGGATGCAATTGTGCACGCGTGTGATGAAAGCCCCTATGATGATAATCTAATTAAAAAATGATCTGTGGTGTCGAGTTTCATGATTTAAAGGACTAAATTGCTATGTTTTATGGATTTAATTACAAAATTGGTTATTAGGGATTTGATTACAAAAATTAGAAACTTTTGAGAACCTATTTTGTAATTTAATTAAAAAATAAAATAAAATAATAAAAATGTGATCAATTAGCATTTAATGCCATCCGACATTATGTAATGCCGACTGACATTTCATAAGGCTGACCGACATTATGTAATGCCAGTCAGTATTATGGGATGTCGGTCAACATTCGAGAGTGCCGATTTTTACTGAAAATTGATTTTTTTGTCATTTCTTATTTTTTTCATTGCTCTAGGACACCACATATCCCTGCATGTGCAAGTCTTTGATTTTTTTTCAAAACTCTATCACCATCTTATTATCTTGATTTTGAAAGTTCAAAAAATAAAAATTCAGACTCCTAAGACTCCTCCTCTCTCTCCCAATATCACATAACTTCCCTGTGTGAGGTTGCTAGGCTAGGCTTTAAAAGCCGAGAGGTAGAGTCTATGAAGGAGGGGGAGAGAGGAAGAGGCTATAAAAAAAACCCTACAAAGGTAGAGTCTATAAAGAAAAATCAGAGAGGAGAAGAAAGAAAGAAAAAAATTCTTTTAAGTCTAAAAAATAAAACCCTAGTTATTTTCTTTACTGTGCATAAAGCCACAAACCTTAGCTCTTCATTTTTCATTTTCAAAACATTCAGAAAATAAAAAAATGCATTCTTTGCTTTTAAGGTTGAAAAATCAAGAAAAAAAATAGGGACAATTTCATAACGGTGAAAATCCCAATTTGAGGGCATTCAAACAACATTTGCATAGCATCCCCTACTCTTTTTTTTGTTTTTTTTTTATTTTGATTTGATTGCTTTGTTTTATTTATTGATTGAATTGTTACTAATTAAATTTTTTGTTGTGTTTTTTTTTATTGGTGTTCTATGATGCTTTGGATCTGAGGTTGGTAATGTGATATTTTAGCAATGGCTATATTGAAGAATCCATGGGATGCCATCGAATAAATTTTGTGAAATCCCCATAGACTTTAGGGTTTATTATTTTCTACGGTATTTTATTCAATGCTTTTATTGGGTTGTAATTAATTTTCTTTAATTTCCTGCATTATAGTTTATAATAGCTCCAATAAAGGGAAATTAGTGGAATTTTAATGCTCTACACTAACTTTAATTAATAAAATTAATCTATTTTAGACATAGGGACGCATCCATTTGTATGCATTTTTACATGTAATTTTATGACTTGTTGCCTTTGGGTTGAATGAATGTTTAATTATGGTTTAAATAAAACTGCATATAATTAAGGAATAAGATAGTAATTCATAAAGTAATTCTAAATGAACACGAGACTAAAAGAAGTTAGTATTTCGTTCCTAGAATCTCCTGGTTATGGTGCTCACTTTCTTTTAGAGAATCGAGTACCACCATTTCTATTTTTCCTAGTTATTACCCTGGGTGGTGACTCCTCATCTCCATACTATGTCTTTGTGATATAATAGTGTGTTCCCTAGGGCCCTGAGCCCAAATAGTGTTGCAGTTGCTAAAATCTTGGGCACATGCCAAACCTCGCCGTCTATAGTAGCAACTCTAGTAGGGATAAGGGATACTGATTCTACTTGTATTCTTTAGAATTAATTTATTACTTATTATTTTATTCTTGCATTCATTCTGCATGACCTTATTAACCAATGGAGTTGGTTTATGATTCCATGATTCCATGATTCCATTGGCTTCTTAGAGTTGTAAATTGGCTAACCATCACTCTTATCCATAACTTGGTTCAAAATAGATTACTTGGCTCATCTGACCAAAGTCTATAACCCAAGTCCTGAAGGGAGGTAGTCTTCTCTTAAGTTCACAAAGGATGTTGGGCCCCTCTGACCTTGGCCTGTAACTCAAGTCTTAAAGGAGGGCTTCTTGCTAAGGGAACCTTAACTTTTAACTGGACCTTAACCATATATAATGGCTTAGGTACTTCCCCTAGGATTTACCCAAATTGCTTGTGTGTGTTTCCATGAGGTATTTCTATCTATAAAAGCCTAAGCCTAGACTTTAAAGAGACCATCTAGGCTAATAACGATTGGGCTAGACCTTTATACCTAGAAATACTGTTTCCATGCTTTTATTGCTTTAAGAGAGATTTGGCATGCACGTCAATTCTTGATATCACATGTTGATATTAAGGCCAATACTAAAAATCTTAGGAAAAGAAACTCACCATTAAAACACATGTGTAGAAGGAATAAGGTTAGAAGGATGAATGTTGTACACTTGATTGATATTTGCTATTTGTTACTTGTTGCATAGCATGTGCATCATGCATACATGCATACATGCATACATGCATTTCATCCATCACACTAACACTTTATTTTTTAGCCATTATATATTCATCTAGGTCTTCTTGTATTTAGGGATGAAAAGGTGGTAGACTAAGAAGAACAAATTTATGTCCTAAAGCCATAGCAAAAGAGATCCTTCATAGACTAGAGAAGAGTCCTATTAATCCACTTTCCTTGGAAGCTAAACCAACTCTAACTAAGTATATAGAAATGGAACAACAACAAGGAGGGAATTGGACTTCAGAAGACATCAAAGGAGCTTTGATGGATGATATAAGGGCTATGGTGCAAGATGAACTAAGATAGGCTTTATCTGGATTGATGCAACATGTTGCTGTTGTCATACCACCACCTATAATTAAGCAACCACCTACTACTATAACTATCCCACTTACTATAGATGCTCCACCTACTGCCAATAATGCTGGGGGGCAACTTATTGCTAGAAACCCACCTGATGTTAATGTAAAGCTTAAGGATGTTGAGAACTACATGGTAGTGAAGGCAAAGAGAGAGTCACTTGAATTGGTACCAGACCATGAGTCCAAGTAGATGTAAGCACTGACCTAGAAAATGTCCAAGATGGAGGAGCTTATTAGAGGATAAGGCATGGATATTCATTTAAATTTGATGATATGCTGCTAATGGAGTGTAATAAGCTACCTGAGAAGTTAAAAATGCCTCAACTATAGAAATTTGATGGAACTGAAGATCCTAGGATTCATCTCAATCAGTACAAAACAACTATGAGCACTACTAAGGCCCTATTAGCAATGATCACTAGGTTATTTGTACTATCTTTAGAGGTAATGGCTATAAAATGGTATCATGGGTTGGAAAAGTCTGTTAGGGATGACTTGAAAAAATTATGTACTACCTTTTTGAAACAATATGATTATAGCACTAGATTGGAAGTCTCAATCAGAGATTTAGAACTAACAAAGTAGAAATCGATTGAATCCTTATCTAGTTTTCTTACTATGTTCATAAACCAAGTAGGACAAATGAAGAATAAACTGGTTGAGAAAGATCAAGTTAGGATGATAGTCTACAATGTTTCACCTAATCTTGTCAAGAGATTACAGATGATGAACCCCAAAACATTCATAGACATGTATGATGATGATCTATAAGCTGAAGAGATTGAGAATGAAAAGAAGAAAAGCTCTAGAGGCACTGAAACTTGAAATTACTCAACTGGGGGCACACAACAAGGAAGCACTGGCTGAGCTATGGAGGTGTGCATAGTTTAGCCATTAGGAGATTCTCCAACTTCAATCAACCACTCTTAAAAGTCCTAGACCAATTAATCCAGTAGGCCTACTCTGACCCTTAACCTTTCCAAACCACCTAACCTAAATGTCCTAAGCTATGACCCTAACATCTATTGTAAGTTTCACCAAGTAACTAGTCATTCCACAAATACCTGTATCTGCCTCAAACATGAAATCCAAAACTTAATAGACTTTGAAAAAATCACAGACCCCAAAAAATCCTATCTTAACCTAAACATTAGAAATAATCCTTTCCTAAACTACCGAAATGTCCCACCACCAGCCACCATAATGATCAACTCGAGAGTTAACAAAGAGGAAGTGCTAAACTCCTTTGAAAACCTAAACCCTATAGATAATAAGGAATCTCCTTATACCTTTAGTGGAGTTAAGGATTTACTGGGACAACCCTCAAAAAAATTCAATTACAAAGTGTTCTACTCCAAACCACCCTCTACTGATATCGCTGTTGAATCAATAATGCCTTCAAGATGGGGTGATGAGTTTGATAATGAGCCAGTAGAAGAAGAAAAAGAATCAAAACTCTAAAATAGCCACAAAGAAGAGTTTAGGATTTACTAGGGCAGCCCTCAAGCAAATTTGAATACAGAGTATTCTATTTAAAACCAGCTTCTAGTGATATACCCTTTGAGGAGATTATGCCTACATGATGGGATGATGAATTCGAAGAGGAGAGTAAAGGGTCCTTAACTCTTGAGCAAAGCATCGAGGAGCTATTGAGTGCACATCTAAAAAAGTTTAACATGGAGAGAAAAGAAATGTGCATAGTGGAAGTATGGAAAATTGAAAAAAGGGACCGAATTATTGGGGTTGTATACATCTGGTACACCTCTAACGAAGAAAGTCTTGTTGGTATTAACGTATGGAGCGAAAACCCTATTGTGAATCATGTCACTAAGAGTGAGAGGAATTACAAGGCAACAAAAAGAAAATTGAGAGAGTCATAAAAAGAGAAGAAGTAGAGGATGCAGAAATAGAAGGAGGAGAAAAAAGACCTGATTTTGGAATAGTTAAAGAAGGCTAAGGCAAATATCAGTATTTAGGATCTACTGATGCATTCAAGTGGTCATAGAAGAGATCTCATCAAAGCTCTATCAAACATGAACATTGAAATAGTAGCTACACCTAAGGCTATAGTAGTAAAGGTTACAAAAAAGAAACACAGGCTGATAACATTCTCAGATGATGATTTGCCTTTGGAAGGAAGAAATCATAATAAAGCATTATTTATCCCAGTTGAAATGAAGGGGAAGCGAACCAACTTTGCAATGGTTGATGATGGTTCTACTATTATTATGTGTCCACTGAAGATCCTGCCTAATTTAGGTTTGAAAGTTGATGACTTAATAGGTTCAAACCTGATAATTAGAGCCTATGATAACAGTACTAGTAATGTGGAGGGGACATTCCAAGCTCTGGTTAAAACAAGACCTATGGAATCAACAATTGAGTTCATTGTGCTAGATATCCCTGTCACCTATACCTTATTGCTAGGAAGGCCATGGTTCCATGCTCTGGGACGAGTACCCTTAACTGTGCACCAAATATAAAATTCCATATAAAGGAGATGTAGTGACTGTAGAAGTAGGAACCGATGTAGCTATCGCCGCCATACTGGAGAAAAAAAAGTAATTATGCATTCCTCCTAATTTCCAAGTTGTTGGGATATTTGACAAACTGAATTGGACACAAGGGTTGTGAAGATAATGGAGACCATGAATTATTGACCTGGAGAAGGATTAGGAAAGAATGAGCAGGGAAGCCTTAGGCTACTAGCGTTCAAGAGTCAGAGTGATACCAAAGGGTTAAGGTGCACTGAGATAGAACCTAGTAGCAAAAGAGGAAGGAAGAAGGGAAAGGCCAAGATAAATAAGCCCTTAGGGAGAATCGAGCCGATGAGAATTTTATTAAGCCAAGGGAAGGTAAGTGCTATTTAGGTACTAGGGAATCTGTCAATGTTGCTAGAAAATATATTCCTGGGTTCAAAATCTTCAAATAGCAGATTGTGGAGAACCTGGTAGAGAATAACAAAGAGGAAGTGATGAAACAAGTAGTTGAGAATATAGGTGATACTACTGTCAAAGAGCTATTTGTGTCTACCACTTAAAGAGGAGCCACCCTAGGATTTTGCTACTATCATTAGTGTTAGTGATATGCACTAGGTCAATCATTTGATTATGCATTGAATTTCTTATTGTATTAAAAAAGAGGTATTTCATTATCATTTGATTTTATGATAATTATATGAATGGTTAATTCTTACTAAGGCCATCAAGTATGTGACTTGATAGTAAAACCCTTAGATTAAAATAAGAGTTCTATTCTAATTATCCATAGCCATTTATTCATTAAAGTATTAAGGCTAGTATGAAGTTGACTGATGGTTATGTTTTACTAATCATGAATATGAGATATTAAGTCAACTCATATGTACATGATGAGAGATCATGTACTAGATTGATCCATTATGAAAATACTACATAGATTATTGTCATAAGTATTTCTCATCACAATAATTTTATTTTAGCCCTTTAACCTTGAAATCATCATGGATTTCTACATAGCTATTTTATGTTTTAACACATTCTAACATTGTCTTTAACCGGATGATTAAATAGGATGTTATTGGATATGAAATTAGTTATGTGAGGAATGTGAGTGATTTAGAAGGGATTTATTCCTCATTAATATGAGAAAGATATCTATAGGCCCTTTGATGAGATAGACTGAAGGAAAAATGAATGGCCATGCTAAAATGAATTGATAAAGAGTTATCATTTTCAGTCTACTTGGAATCAAGCCATAATATTGAACTATATAAGGATGACATTCTATACCTTATGTTCAATTAAGATGTCATGAGATAAAGGGATGATAAAATTCATTGTAATTAGGTTATGTCAGATTATTGACTTCACATGACTTGGGTAGTCATAATGTCTTGCTAGAGGCCGCTTATGACTTGTAGGCCTAAATAGAGATTTAGGCCTAATATTATGTGAACCTACAGGGTCACACACTTAGAAAAAAGCCCAAAACGAATATAGGTTTAATAAGCCCAAAAAAATAAACTCTGTGGAAATAAATAATTAAAGTGTTTTATTTATTTATTTATCTAAGATAATTGTTATTTTAAATAAATAAATAAGATATTATTTCTAATTTGTTTTTAAACAAAATCAGAATATAATAAATTGAAATTACCAAAAGGTCATTAGTAGGTGAAACCCTAATTTGGAGTCTATAAATATGTTATATTCTATAAGGTTTCACACACTGGCTTTTCCTGCCTCCAAATTCATTTTCTTTCTTCTTAGAAAACAAAGACAGAGTTTTTCTTTTCTTCTTGATTTGTGAGACAATCAAGGAGGTTGCTAGCACACACACTTCAATTCATTTTGTGAAGGGCTATTCGTGTGGATACCTATAGAGGACGCATCCTTTTGGAGACATATTAATCCGAACAACTAAAGAAAAGGCTCGAGGTAAGGTGTCACCGATGTGAACCTCCTCTCATCCTTTCAGAAAATCTTGCCTCTTATGTGTTTTGGTGAGATTCTTGAAGTCCTAGATTTAATCAAGTAGTTGAATTACATGGATCCAGGTTTGGATGTGATAAATTTTTTATTTTTTCACTCCATTTGTATCACAAAACCCAATAGTGGTATCAGAGCCACTTATAATTCGGTTAATTGATTCTGTGTATATGTGATATATGTTAGGGTTTATGATTCATTTTGAAAAGGGTTTTCAAAATTATCAAAAAGGGTTTTGATTTGTTGTGTGACAATTCCTAGTAATATATTTGAAAACGGAATTAAAACATTAATTTGATTAATGTTTATAATGGTTTAATATGATTAAACTAAAAGCAGTTTTTGATTTTATGAATTCAAAATGCTGTTTCATAAAAGAAAAACGAATTCAGTATGTTATTTTACTGAAAACGAATTTTATATGATGTTTTCATGAAAACGAATTAAGTATAATGTTTTATTAATATGATTTAATGAAATCAAAATTCTATTTTTGAAAAACCTCATCACTTAAGGATATATATCTGCTATGTATTCTATTTTTATTAATATGATTAATTGAAACAACATATTTCTTTTCTGTTTTAATTAGGAAAATCGTTTCCTATTTTGATCAGGAAAATTGTTTTTAATTAAATCTGAAACAGAAATTTTGTGATTATGCAGATTATATGTTAAGGGCAATCTGTTTAAATGTTAAACAGATTATGCAGAATGGATCTGTTTTATACATATTCGTTCAAGCTGTAATTTTGATTACAAAAATTAGGGTTTTCTTAATGGATGCATCTATATAAAAAAAATTAATTATTTTGATCTATTTTGAATGGATTTTTCAGACTGTAAAATGTTTATAGAAAGTGATGTTTTTAGGCAATAACTAATTCAGTGATATGATTACAAAAATTGGTTTGTTGCTTCCTTGATGCAAATTAGGGTTTTAACGGTGGCTATTTTAGTTGAGCGTTTTTGTCTATTTTGAACAAATTGATTTTATAGTAATTTGATTATGAAAATTCATTATGTTCAGAAATTTGAAAGGTAATTCACCGAAGAGCTAAGGTAAAGTGTTCACCATCGGCAGGACCGCCACCTGGGGCGCTACCGCCAGACCCCATCAGGGGCACTGCCCCTTGGACCCTACCAAGGGGCGATGCTCCTTGGAACCCCACTAGGGGCGCTACCCTTTGACCCCGAAAGAATTGTCACATTATTTTAATTTTAACATAATAATTGGATTTAATAACTAAATAGATTATTATGTGATACATGTTTATTATTTGTTGCATGGTGCATAGCATGGCCCTTAGACCAATGTGATTGGATTTTATATTTTATGGGTTGTAATTTTAAATATGGCCTGCGAGTCATTTTTGTTTTATTGTATTTATTTTATTAGAATAGTGTAGAATAAATTACAATAATTTTTGTAAATCAAGACCCATGGTGCAATTCAAGTTGGAGGCCTAGGATGGAGATCCAAGGTGGGAACCAAAGAAGGAGATCCATGGTAAAAGATGGAGATCCAAGTTGGAGGCTCAATTTGTAATTGTAATATGACCTAGGTTTGACCTTTGATCTTCATATTGTCTTTTGAAGGTCAACTTAGATTTGGGCCATGCTATGTCACATTTATTTTTATTATTATGTATGTGATGCCATGTGATGCCATGTATGTGATGCCATATGATGCCATGTAATACAACATAACAATAACTAAATAAGATTAAATAAAGATGACCCTCATTTAATATTAAGTCATTATAATGCCTTCCATAATTTCAACACTTGTCAAGCCTTAGATTATTATATATAAGCTTGCCAAAGCAGGGTGTATAAATTTATCGGGGAAAGGCAAGTTGGATAATGGTGCTATCCAAACGTTTGATATGGTTTGACTGAACTAGGTTATCAAAATAGTTTGGACCTAGGGCATTAGATGGGATTTTTAGCCATGACATGTGATGTCAAATCCCATACCATCCAAGAGTTACATGAGATGTAATTGATAAGAGTTGTCTACCTAAATAACCATATTTTAGGCAATGAGCCAAAGCTCACTTAGAGTATGGTGAAATATGGATCTTGGCCCACTAAAATTGTAAAATTAACTTAGAGGGTTATTGATGTAAGTAAATTTAGTGGGAGTTTTTATTATGCCTCATATATATTTAATAAAATACTGAATGGACTTTGCATATATTTATTGTAGATAATGACTTCAAACACTACACCTACCATGTCACTGTGATCGATCCTTGAGAAGGATAAGCTCAATGGGATTAACTTTCTTGACTGGTATAGAAACCTAAGAATTATTTTTAGGCATGAGAGAAAGGAATACATCCTTAATCAACCTATCCCTGAGGAACCAGCTGCCAATGCTCCTAAAGCACAAAGGGATGCTTATACCAAGCATCTCAATGATTCTACTGATGTCACTTATGTTATGCTTGGATGTATGGACTCTGAGCTACAAAAGTAGCTGATGGAAATGGAGGCTTATACTATGATAGGCCATCTCAAGGAAATGTTCCAAGAGAAAGCTAGAACTGAAAGGTTCAATACCATCCGGGCATTGCTTTCCTACAAGCTGACTATTGGTGGCTCTATTAGTCCTCATGTTCTCAAGATGAAGGGTCCTCTTGATCACTTGGAAAAGCTTGGTCTTAAGATTGAACAAGAACTAGCTGTGGATATTGTTCTCCAATCTTTTCCTGAAGCTTATGATAGCTTCATTATGAATTTCAATATGCATAGTATGGAGAAGACTATTTCAAAATTGCATAGGATGCTGAAAACTGCTAAAAAGAACATCAAGAGTAACACCAAGGATGTTCTTATGGTCAATAACGGAAAGGGGATGAAAAGGGTTGGAAAGGGCAAGGGCAAGGTTCTTAAAGGCTTTCAAAAGCCCAAGCCTAAGCCTAAGCCCAAATCCAAAGCTGAACTCAAAGCAAAGGAAGGAATTTGCTTTTTCTATAATGAGCCAGGCCATTGGAAAAGAAATTGCAAGCTCTATTTGGATGATCCGAAGAAGAAAAAGGGTGGTGAGACTACCTCTTCAGGTATTCATATTATAGAATTAAATTTATCTACTTCTAATTCTGATTCTTAGGTATTAGATACTGGATCAGGATCTCACATTTATACAAATGTGCAGGGTCTAAAAAGGAGTAGATTATTGGCAAGAGGCGAAGTGTACCTACGAGTTGGTAATGGAGCAAGAGTTACTGCTTTAGCTGTAGGAACTTATGAGTTACCTTTGCCTAGTGGACTTGTTTTATCTTTAGAAAATTGTTATTATGTACCTACTATATGTAGGAATATTATTTATGTTTCTTGTTTGGATAAGAAAGGGTTTGAATTTATTATTAAGAATAATAAATGCAGTATTTATCAGGATAACATTTTCTATGGATATGCTCCATGCACTAGTGGACTTTATGTTTTAGATGTTGAAGACACTAATGAAATTCCAATCTATAACATAGATACAAAGAAGTCTAAATCTAATGATTTAAACTCAACCTATCTCTGGCATTGTCATTTAGGCCATATAAATGAGAAACGCATTTCAAAGCTACACCAAAATGGGAATCTTGATTTTGAATCATTTGATACATGTGAATCTTGTTTACTTGGAAAAATGACTAAAACACCTTTTACTGGAAAAAGTGAGAGGGCTAATGACTTATTGGGCTTAATACATTCTGATGTATGTGGACCATTAAGCTCAACTGCTAGAGGAGGTTTTCAGTACTTCATAACTTTCACAAATGATTTTAGTAGATATGGTTATCTCTATCTAATGAAACATAAATATGAATCTTTTGAAAAGTTCAAAATTTTCAAGAATGAAGTACAAAATCAACTTGGTAAAAATATTAAAAAACTAAGATCTGATCGAGGTGGTGAATATTTAAACCAAGAATTTATAGATCATCTTAGAGATTATGGGATTATTTCACAATTGAATCCTCTAGGTACACCACAATGGAATGGTGTGTCTGAACACAGAAATCAGACTCTATTGGATATGGTTCGATCTATGATGAGTCAATATGATCTTCCAATCTCTTTTGGGATATGCTTTAGAAACTACTACATTCATTTTGAATAGAGTTCCATCGAAGGCAGTTGAAAAGACACCATATGAGATATGGACTGGAAAAACTCCCAGTTTGTCTTTTCTAAAGATTTGGGGATGTGATGCTTTTTTCAAGCATCAAATCTCAAATAAACTAGCACCCAAATCTAACAAATGCCTTTTTGTGGGATATCCTAAAGAAACTAAAGGATATTACTTCTATAATGCGTCTTAGAACAAAGTGCTTGTGTCTCGGAATGGTGTATTTTTGGAAGGAGAGTTTATTTCCAAAGGAACCAGTGGGAGCATAGTGCAACTTGAAGAAATTCAAGGCCCACAAAATAGCATTGTACCTAATATGGAACCGCAACTGAATCAACAAGAAGTTGTTAAGCCTGCACATGTACCAGAAGGCCCAAGGAGGTCTGGTAGGACACGTCCAATCCCTATGAGATAATGATGTGTTAATTGTGGATCAAAATGAGCCCACATCCTATTAGGAGGCCATAAATAATCCTAACTCTGAGAAATGGCTTAAAGCCATGAGATCAGAAATGCAATCCATACATGATAATCAAGTATGGACCTTGATTGACCCAAATGATGGTTTAAAAACTATTGGGTCCAAATGGGTTTTCAAAAAGAAAACTGACATGGATGGCGATGTGCATACCTTTAAGGCAAGACTGGTTGCAAAAGGTTTCAAAAAAACACATGGTATAGGCTATAATGAAACCTTTTCACTAGTGGCTATGCTAAAATCTTTTCAAATTCTCCTTGCCATAGCTGCATACTATGACTATGAAATATGGCAAATGGATGTCAAAATAACATTTCTCAATGGAAACTTACTTGAGGATGTGTACATGACACAGCCAGAGGGTTTTTTTAGTCTTGAGAATTCTGGAAAGGTATGCAAGCTTCAGAAATCCATTTATGGATTGAAGCAAGCATCTCGGAGTTGGAATCTTTGTTTTGATGAAGCAGTCAAAGAAATTGGCTTCATTAAAAATGATGATGAACCTTGTGTATACAAGAAAGTTAGTGGGAGTGCTATTGTGTTTTTAGAGGTGTCTATGGATGACATACTACTCATTGGAAATGATATCCCTATTTTACAAAATGTTAAATCATGGTTAGGGAATTTTTTCTCAATAAAAGACTTAGGTGAAGCTGCTTATATATTAGGCATCAAGATCTATAGAGATAGATCTAAAAGGCTTATTGGCCTAATTCAAAGCACTTATATTGACAAGATATTTAACAGGTTTAGTATGCAAGATTCCAAGAGAGGATTCTTGCCAATGTCATATGGCATTAGTCTCAGCAAGACTTAGTGTCCTATGACAGAAGATGAGCAAGACCGCATGAGTAAGATTCCATATGCTTCTGCTGTTGGATCTATCATGTATGCAATGTTATGTACTCAACCTGATGTTTCATATGCCTTAAGCACAACGAGCATATACCAATCAAACCCATGTGAAAGTCACTAGACAGTAATTAAAAATATCCTTAAGTACTTGAGAAGAACTAAGGATGCATTTTTATTGTATGGTGGTCAGGAAGATGAGCTAATTATAAATGGTTACACAGATGCCAACTTTCAAACTGACAAGGATAATTTTTTATCACAGTCAGGATATGTGTTTTGTTTGAATGGAGGTGCAGTGAGCTAGCGGAGTTCCAAGCAAGACACTGTTATTGATTCTACAGTAGAAGTTGAGTAGATAGCTGCCTCCAAAGCAGCTAAGGAAGCTGTTTAGATTAAAAAGTTCATAACTGGACTAGGTGTTGTTCCTAGTATATAAGATCCAATGAACTTGTATTGTGACAATAATGGAGCTATAGCCCAAGCTAAGGAGCCCAAATCACTTAAGAGATCCAAACACATACTCAGGCGCTATCATCTCATTCGAGAAATCATTGAGAGAGGAGACATCAAGATATGCAGAGTACCTACAAATGATAATGTTGCTGATCCACTAACTAAGCCTCTTCCATAGCCTAAACATGAGAGTCATACTAGGTCTATGGGTATTTGATACGATGTTGATTGGGCCTAGTGCAATTGGGAGATTGTTAGTGATATGCACTAGGTCAATCATTTGATTATGCATTGACTATCTTATTTTATTAATAAAGAGGTATTTCATTATCATTTGATTTTATGATAATTATATGAATGGTTAATTCTTACTAAGGCCATAAAGTATGTGACTTGATAGTAAAACCCTGAGATTAAAATAAGAGTTCTATTCTAATTACCCATAGCCATTTATTCATTAAAGTATTCAGGCTAGTATGAAGTTGACTGATGGTTATGTTTTACTAATCATGAATATGAGATATTAAGTCAACTCATAGGTACATGATCAGAGATCATGTACTAGATTGACCCATTATGAAAATACTACATAGATTATTGTCATAAGTATTTCTCATCATAGTAATTTTATTTTGGTCTTTTGACCTTGAAATCATCATGAATTTTTACATAGCTATTTTATGTTTTGACACATTCTAACATTGTCTTTAATCGGATGATTAAATAGGATGTTGTTGGATATAAAATTAGTTATGTGAGGAATGTGAGTGATTTAGAAGGGATTTATTCCTCATTAGTATGAGAAAGTTATCTATGGGCCCTTTGATGAGATAAACTAAAGGAAAAATCCATGGCCATGCTGAAATGAATTGATAAAGAGTTATCATTTTCAGTCTACTTGGAATCAAGTCATAATATTGAACTATATAAGGGTGACATTCTATGCCTTATGTTCAATTAAGATATCATGAGATAAAGGGACAATAAAATTCATTGTAATTAGGTTATGTCGGATTATTGACTTCACATGACTTGTGTAGTCATAATGTCTTGCTAGAGGCTGCTTATGACTTGTAGGCCTAAATAGAGATTTAGGCCCACTACCAATGTTATGTGAACCTACAAGGTCACACACTTAGAAAAAAGCCCAAAATGAATATGGGTTTAATAAGCCTAAAAAATAAACTCTATGTAAATAAATAATTAAAGTGGTTTATTTATTTAAGATAAATGTTATTTTAAATAAATAAATAAGATATTATTTCTAATTTTTTTTAAACAAAATCACAATATAATAAATGGAAATTACCCAAAGATCATTGGTAGGTGAAACCCTAATTTGGAGTCTATAAATATGTTATATTCTCTAGGGTTTCACACACTGGTTTTTCCTGCCTCCAAATTCATTTTCTTTCTTCTTAGAAAACAAAGGCAGAGTTTTTCTTTTGTTCTTGATTTGTGAGACAATCAAGGAGGTTGCTAGCACACACACTCCAATTCATTTTGTACAGGGATGTTCATGTGCATACCTACAGAGGACACATCCTTTTGGAGACATCTTGATCCGAACAACCAAAGCAAAAGGCTGGAGGTAAGGTGTCACCGGTGTGAACATCCTCTTATCCTTCCAGAAAATCTTTCCTTTTATGTGTTTTGGTGAGATTCTTAAAATCCTAGATTTAATCAAGTAGTCGAATTACATGGAACCAGGTTTGGGAATGTGATAAATTTTTATTTTTTCTGCTGCGTTTGTATCATGAAACCCAACAATTAGTAATAGTTTTAGTGATGTTTTTTATGAACAAAATGATGTAATAATGTCCAACCTTTGTGAGGATGCAGACTTTGTTTTTTTAGGGTCAATGATATGAATTATGGTTTAGCTTACTTATATGATGTCCATCCTGATGGTCTTATGCATTTTAATATTGATCATATGTGTATGTTTGACATTAATTCCATTCAATTAGATTCATTAAAAATGGTCACAAATGATAATCCTAAGAACATTTCTATATCACATGATGTAACTCTTGAAGAGAGGAAAATTTTTGAGAGAATATTAACAAAAAAAAAGGTAGTATTTGCTTGGACTTATGAAGATATGCTAGGTTTAGACATGGAAATTGTGAAATATCACATCCCAACTTTTCTAGAAATTAAACATGTTAAACAAAAACTACACATGCTAAGACTTGAGTGGACTAAAAGGATAAAAAAGGAAGTTACTAAACAAATCCAGGCTAATTTTCTATAAGTGGTAGATTATCCTCAATGGTTGGCAAACATAGTACCAGTATCTAAGAAAAATGGTAAAGTATGTATGTGTGTGGATTTCAGGGATTTAAACAAAGCATGACTAAAAGATGATTTTTCTTTACCTTACATTGATGTGATAGTGGATAGGGTGGTGTCAAGCGTAATGTACTCTTTTATGGATGGGTTTTTAAGATATAATCAGGTAATAATGGCAGTTATATATAAGATTAAAACAACTTTCATTATAGAATGGGGGACAGTGTAACTGGATTGACTATGAAGCCATTAGTGATCATGAAATAAAGAGCTCCATGTTATAGGGGTGAGCAGATTATGGGAATTCAAGTAGGGCCCAAAGAGAAGCCATGGTTTTATAATGTTTGAAGGTTTATTGAGGGAGGAGAATATCCAGATGAAGCCACTTCAAAAGAGAGATATGCACTACGTGTTCTTGCACGTCATAATAGGGTGTTGTATAAAATAATGCTGAATGGGATATAGCTCAGATGTCTCAAGAAAGATGAAGCAGAAAAGGTGATGAAGGAGATTCATATAGGAGCTTGCGATTCTCACATGAATGGAATAATCCTAGCAAAGAAGATAATCAGACAAGGGTACTACTGGATGAGCATGAAAAGAGATTTTATTAAGATAGTAAGGCAATTCCATCAGTGTCAGATCTATAGGAAACTCAACCACCTTCCTCCAACAGTGCTTAATAGTTTATCATCTCCTTGGCCTTTTACAGTGTGGAGGATTAATATCATAGGAGAAATAAGGCTGACAACATTGAATGGACATAAGTATATAGTTATGGCAATTGATTACTTCTCTATATGGGTAAAGGTGAATATTTTAATAGTCTAAAGGCAAAGCAGATGGCCTAATTTATTGAGAAGAATCTTATTTGCAAATATGGGGCTCCATATCACGTTATGATGGACAATGGGGTTTAATTTCAAGTAGAGACTATAGAGTTGTTGTAAAAATATGGGATCGAGCATCATAAGTCTTCACCATAACGGCTTCAAGCTAATGGAGCAGTAGAAGCAATGAATAAGAATATTAAGAAAATCCTCTCTAAGATGGTAAAAACTTATAAAGACTAGTCTGAGCACCTTCCCTTTGCCTTGTGGTGATACAGAACTATAGCCACAACAACCACAAGACAAACTATGTTCTCCTTGGTGTATGGATGTGAAGTAGTTTTGCCTATTGAAATTGAGATCAAGTCTCTAAGAGTGGTTATGGAGACCAAAATGCTTGAGAGTGAATGGGCACAAAAGAGATATGATCATCTGGTATCTTTAGATGAGAAGAGGATGAATGCTTTATTTCATACTTAAATATATTAAAGGAGGATAGCAAGGTCATTCAACAAGAAAGTAAGACCAAGAAAAATTAAAGCGGGTTAGAAGTGTATACCCTAGTATTTAGGACTCAGATAGAGCAAGTAGGGTGTCAAACACTGGGATTTGTAAATTTTATATTAAATGAATAGATACTAAGATGGATAGGCAATATATTAATAGTGAAAATTATTAGATTACTCTAATTATACTAATTAAGTACCAGTTATACTAATAACTCTAATTATTCTAAATATCAAATTAAATATGGTTTATTAGAAATACAATTATGAATTAGTCAAAGAATTATAATAAATAATGAACACATGCAATGAATGGATAATTTGACCTAAAATCCTTAAGAGCAACTATCATTGTCAAATAAGGGTATTTCCATTTAGAGTCTATAAGAAACCATCGTATCATTATAGAGATAAACAAAACCCATGAGGTTCCTTGCCAATTCTTTGGCCCCTCAAAGTGGATTTCTTGTCTCCAAGTACTTTCCTAACCTTTAAGTGAATGCAATTGCTTTTCCACCAAATTTTCCCAACTGTCGTTGTGAACAATTTGACTAACACATCATATATGGTTATCAAGCATATACAACTCAATTAAACACTCAATTGAAAGTAATTCATTCATGCGCTATAAAAAGATATAATTCATTAATTCATTCTTCCTTACAATTCTAATAAATAAAGGCTTAGCAAAAATACATGATCAAGCAATAGCAAAAGAAAACTAAATATAAAATAGAAAAGGGAAAAGAATAGAGAAGATAAAACCCTTTTACTAAGTCTTGATACTTGATGTAGAATCTTTCTTCTTTTTAACTTTTTCTTTTATAATAACTCTAATACAAACAAAATAATTTTTTAATTTCTATTTTTCTAAAAGAAAGAAACCTATATATTATTTCTATTCTATCTTTAATCATCTATTTATAGGCCTCACAAGTGACTAGAAAGGACTAGAATCTTTAGAATTGGAAAGGCACCACTTCATGAAAGGTTACCTTCTTTTACAAAAGCTATAACTTCAAGGGAAAATTTCATTCATCCAATGACTTTAACTTTATATCTCTAAGTTATCTTTGCATAGCAACTTGAATCATCAAATTTGGATGTCTGTAGAAGAAGTTATGATTGAAATACGAAAATTGCTCAAATCATAATGTTCTAGATCATTAGTCTCTGTGTGGAGTCGTGACATGGTACCGAGTCATCATAGCAGCTCTCTATTATGAGTTATGACAGTCTTCAAGTGTCCAAAATTGAGTCCTTTTACTCCCTATCTTGTTCTAATCAACTCCAAGTCTTTTCTAAGCATGAATTGAGCTTAAAACATGTATATAACCTACATGATAAACCATAAAGATAAAAGAAGTGAAAATAATAACTTTATAGCCAAATAAACACACTAATCATAGGAAAACTAAATGAAATTAAGACTAAACTACCCTAAAATACTAAACATATTTTCATTATATAAAAAATAAGAGCTGGGGACAAAGTCTTAAAATAGTTTAGAGCAATAGTGTTTGATCTAAGAGGAAAGTTCAGACCGAATTGGGAAGTCAAGTTAGTTCTGCCAAAGGGAGCTACCAAGATATCTGATCTTGAAGGGAATGAGTTCATAGAGCCTGTTAATCTAGATCACCTCAAGCAGTACTACCTATAAAAAGAAATAAAAGTAGTATAAAGAAAATAAATTTTGTTGAATAGAAAGCTTGAAATGGCTAGTCATGCAAAAATTAGGACATTCCCGTTGTTAAAAAAACCAGTAAAGGGCTAGTAGGAAAAAATTATGGAATAAATAAAAGAAAAAGGTCTCACTAATTAGAAACCCCGCAAAGGGCTAGTAAGGCAAAAGTTAAGGAAATAAAATGTGAAAAAAAAAATTTTATTTAGAATATTTGAAAGGACTAGCAGATAACATGAGTTATATCATATGATGTAGTAAATGTACTCATTTTAGCCTTAATTAATGAATCTTATTGAAATTGAATTTTGTTATAACATTGCATGTTCTATCTTATTTATAACACATAAGTACTAGAAAGGAAAAAAAATATAAAAGCTTAAAATGACCTCTATGAGACCATTTTGCTTTAGTACATAAAAGAAGCCTGCTAAGTTAAAAACCCGAAAGGATAGTTTAGGCAAAAGTTAGGGCAGACCTGCTAAGTTGAAAACCTAAAAAGGTGACTTAAGGAAAAGTTAAGGCAATATATATAAATATAATAAATAAAATAAAATAAAATTCACTGAGGATCATCTTTTCATCCAAGTCTAATTTCAAGAAAGGGAAATTTCAAATAGATAAGTACAAGAAAGCAGTTTGACATAACTACAAATAAAAAATGAAGATAGCCTGGAATCAGTCATCCTAGGCTCCACTATTTGGCCATTAGCTCCATCCTCTGCTAGGGTCACCATGATGATAAGTGATATAAGAGATAAGTTAGACAAACTCACATGAGAGGTATTTGCTAGAGAAAAGCTGGGGAGCTAAACATCACCGAAATGCATCTACTGCTCTACCGAAGTGTAAATAGTAAGGGCCCAATAGAGTATAAATTTGTCAGGAAGGGACACATCACCAAAAATTGCACCAGTAAAAGGTTCCCTTATAATTTGTCTCAACGTGCTAAGCATGTTAAGCATGTTAAGCTCAGATACCTCAAGCACAATCTCAAGCTCAAGAGTAGTCTTAACCCCTGAGCAGTTTCGACTGCCTCCTCCATTGCCTCATTGGCAAGGGAGCCAATCTCCTAAAATTACGACAAAAGAAAATAAGTGATTTGAGCATTCCAGAAGAGAAATGATTAGAAGTTATCTCAACTTGGTAAGTAAGAACCTGCTCCAAGAGGTTGTCATGGATTAACTGCTGGTAATGGCGAGATCACTTAAGAAAAATCATATAATCATATCCCTAAAATGCCTCTCTTAACTCTAAACCCATCATATGAGAATTGTATAACATCGAGAGAAGAACATCAAAGGGAATATAGCATCGGAAAGGTGCAAAATGCCATCGAAACACCTGCTCTCCCAAATACCAAATTCGACAGCCATAACTAAGGAGTATAATCCTCATGTTCTCGATTCATACTATAGCAACCATGAAATCGTACCTTTGGATGTCATTTTCTCCCTCCAGCTAATTAGATTTAATCTACAAAATCATGTTATTAAGTTTCACTTGAATTAAATCATGAAATACTAGTGATTATGTTTTCCTACCACATTCCACTCGATAGTGTTTAATTGATCTTAGTAAGTCTACAGAGTGTTCCTAACGCTTGCTAGATGGGAAGAGGCCTATCTCTGCATCATAGGGAGCCTCCTATTAGAACTGATAGCACCAAAGCCATAAATCAACCCAATCTCTAGACTTTCGATATGGAAAGAGGAAATAAGTTAAAAAAAAAGGATGACGTACATACAAAGCATGTGAAAAGCCACACATGGTGACAACACCTCTACAGATAGTGTCTAGTCTATAATATAAATAAGCTAACGCAATAGATCCCCAGTCAAGGATGACAACTCGGTTTAAGTTTTAAAGAGGGCCAAAAAGGGCAATGCTGACCTCATGACCAGTCTTGTAGAAGAGGGTCATGTTATGCAATATGAAAAGGAAGCACCTTGCCTTATGGGCAATTTGACAAGGAGTGGCAGTAGGAAGACATCTAAATCCCGTGACTAATGATGAAAGAAGAACATTCTTTCAATTATTCCACATCATAATGAACCTGATCAAATCTCATATATATTGCCTCCGCGCATGCTCAGGGTGATTGCAGTAGCTGATATCAAAGGAAATGGTAGTCCCCCTGAAGGGAATCCTGGTGATTGCAGAAAAACTCATTGGTGAAATAGTCAACTCGTCTATATGAGTATGGAATGTGTGGGTGATGTCCATCCACTGCTCAATCAATGCAAATAAAGAATGATGATCGGACCTCCCTCCAGCTGCCGGAAGCCTAATGATAAATCATCTAAACCTGAAAGTCCATAATAGCTACACCACATTCTCCAGAAACCCATGAAATAATTCATGAGCTATGTAAAAAC
The DNA here is from genome assembly GCA_947683625.1 of Mallotus nudiflorus. NCBI lineage: Eukaryota > Viridiplantae > Streptophyta > Magnoliopsida > Malpighiales > Euphorbiaceae > Mallotus > Mallotus nudiflorus. The sequence continues at coordinate 259,355 of CANTUR010000918.1, forward strand.
AACCTGTGAATTTCATCGGTCACTAAGAGAATTTTGAGGATAGAAGTAATAATAATAATTAATTAATTGATTAAAAAAATTTTGGATTGACAAAGTAGAATGTCGATTGGCATTCCATAATGTCGATTAGCATTGTGTAATGTTGATCAGCATTGTACCAGGCCAATTGGCATTGCATAAATGCTGACTAATTTCTGGACTTTCGACTTAGATTTTCAAACCCTCGGTCAGCCATTCAGCTAAAATCCTTTATTCCTTTGTTAAATTTACATTGTTTATGCATTTTTTGAGTGATATTTAATCTAATTTCAATAATATACAGACTAGTTTGCATTCTGAAATTAATTCTTATTACTAGTTGTATGCATAATTTTTTACAAAAATAAACAAAAATAAGGAAGTGTTACCTCATTGCCTACATTTGTGCACCTATGAAGGTGAAGGCAAGTCAAAGTAAGCATAGTAAAACCCTCTCGAAGTCCAAGGTTGTTCTAAGGAAAACATAGAGGCACAATGGGTGGGTCAATTAGAATCTTTGCTCCTCTGGGTAGCTTGTGTTATGGGTCAACCATAGGATCTGACGGATCATGAATTAGACTTCGGATGAGCAAGAAATCAAAAAGAAGAAAATCAAAGCAAAAAAGAAGAAATGGAGAGGGAAATGAAAGAATAGCATCGAAAAATAAGGAGGGAAGCTTCTTATAAATGGAAAATATCCATTTTGGTCCTTTGACTATGCCTGCATTCAAAATCAAGTTTTTCTTTACAATTTCATCTATAATTCAATCTTGATTAGGATTGAATTCCTAATTAATTCATTTAACTCATGTCATCAATTAATAAATTATTATTAATTACATCTGTATTTAAATTTTAATTTTTTTTGTCAAGTACATAATACTGAATATAATTACAAATTTTAGTTTTACATTTTTACATGCATCATTTTAAATCAAAAGATTTCAAAATTCATTTCGTGCTAAATAGTAGCTGAAACACAAATTTCAAAATTGTCATATTATGCTCTGCACAGTAGTCATAATAATAATTTCAAATTTAGCATGTTATGTGCTTCAATAGTAATTATAACATGAAAATTTTCAAACTTTTTATCATTAGACACTACACAGTAGTTATGGTATTCCATAAGAGTTATAGCACATATTTTGCTAGACATCTCATAGGGAATATAGCGAAATTTTAAAATCATTTAATTTGTTAGACGTTCTACTGGAACTGTAACACTTTTTAAATCAAGGCTCACTAGATATCCTATAGGGAATATAGCAGGAATCATTGCATTCATTTCATTAAAACGTCCTAAAAGGAATATAGTGCAGTTTGCTTGACACTACATAGTAGTTACGGTATCATTGCTAGACTTTCCATAAGAACTATAGCATGTTTTCAAATCATAAGTCACTAGATGTCCCATGGGGAATATAACAAAATTCACTGTCATTAGACGTCTAAAAGGAATATAGTGTAGTTTTCAAGACACTACAAAGTAGTTACGGTATTATTGCTAGGCATTCTACAGGAACTATAACATCTTCAAATCACAAGTCACTAGACATCTCATAGGGCATATAGCAAAATGCATAAGTTTCAGTAGACATTCCATAGGAAATATAGTGAAACATATTAAACATAACATCTTGCTTAAAATTGCTCAGCAATTTAAGCATTAACATGTCAATTAGGATACAATAAAGTACCCTAATTCTTTCTTTCAAAATTGTGTGCTACTATTGCTTTGCCATAATTTGTCAAGCAAACGGCGACAAAAGGGGGGGCAATTATAAGCACCTAATTTCGGGAAGCAATTGTGCATGTATGTGAAAAAACCCCTATGATGAAATTCTAATTTAGAATTGATTTTTGGTGTCGAGTTTTGTGATTTAAAGGACTAAATTGCTAAGTCTTGTGGATTTAATTGCAAAATTAGTTTTTAAGAATTTAAATGCAAAAATTTAAAACTTTTGAGGACCGTTTTTGTAATTTAATTAAAAAATCAAATAAAATAATAAAAAATGTGATCGACCGACATTTAATGTCGACCGGCACTATGTAATGCCGACTAGCATTACGTAATGCCAATTGACATTATAGAACATCGGTCGACATTCCAAAGTGATGGTTTTCATTAAAAAAAAATTTCATCATTTCTTTTTTTTTTCATTGGTTAAGGACACCACATGTACCAAGTGTGCAAGTCTTTGATTTGTTTTTTCAAAACTTTATCACCATCTTATTGTCTTGATTTTAAAAGTTCAAAAAATAAAAATATGGACTCCTGAGACTCCTCCTCTTGCTCCTAATATCAGGTAACTTCCCTGTATGATCGCTGGGGTTGGAGGTTGTTAGGCCAAGCATTTGCATAGCATCTCCTGCTCTTTTTTTTGTTCTTTTTTTTATTTGATTTGATTTCTTTGTTTTATTTATTGATTGAATTGTTGCTAATTAAATTTGTTGTTGTGTTTTTAAAATTTTTTATTGGTGTTATGTGATACTCTGGGTGTGAGGTTGGTGATGTTAGATTTTTGTAGTGGCTACACTGAAGAATCCATGGAATGAATTTTGTGAAATCCCCGTAGAATTTAGGGTTTATTATTTTTTGCGGTAATTTATTCATTGCTTTTAATAGGTTGCAATTAATTTGTTTAAATTTCCTACACTGTAGTTTGTAATAGCCCCAATAAACGGAAATTAATGGAATTTTAATTCTCTGCACTAATCTAGGCTCAATTTGATAAATTTCAATTAAAATCAATGATGGCAGTAGATTAATTTTAGGGTTGCATGAAATTGAATTAGGGTTTCTTAGAAAAATCACGTAAAATTGTTGTTTTGATTTATTTTTTGGTATGTTTGTTGAATTGGGTTTTGTTTTTGGTTCTCATGCCTTTTAGGCCCCACGCCCATGGTATGATCACCCCATTTAATAAATAGACTTAAAAATGATTTTTAGGTTTTAATTAATTTAGGTCTATTTAGGTTAATTAGATTTAGGCCCATTTTCAATTAATAAAATTAACTTAGACTTTAATCCAGCCCACTATTGTATTTTTATTTCTTTATTAATTTGAACATAGGCCCATTTCTAGTTGATTAAAATTAATTTAGATTTAGCTCAGCCCATTAATTTCATTTCTTTTAAAATAAATAGACTTAGGCTCCATTTTTATTTGAGTTAAAATTAAATTAGACTTAGGCCCACTTAATAATCTAATTTCTTCTTTAAAATTTGTAGACAATAGGCCCATTTCCTTAGTTAATTAAAACAAGTAGATTTAGGCTTACTAATTTAATTAAAATGTAGGTCCATCTTTAGTCCATTTTACTTGTGAATAAAATATTAGAATTAGCTAACTTTAATTAATAAAATTAATCTACTTTAGACATAGGGACATTTGTATGCAACTTTACATGTAATTTTATGACTTGTTGCCTTTGGGTTAAATGGATGTGTTTAATTAGGGTTTAAATAAAATATCATGTAATTAGAGAATAAGATAGTAATTCATAAAGTAATTCTAAATGAACACGAGACTAAGAGAAGTTAGTATTATGTTCCTAGAATCTATTGGTTATGGTGATAGCTTTCTTTTAGAGAATCGAGTACCGCCATTTTGATTTGTCCCAATTATTACCCTAGGTGGTGAGTCCTCATCTCCACGCTATGTCTTTGTAATATGGTATTGTGTTCTCTAGGGCCCTAAGTCCAAACAGTGTCATGATTGTTAAAACCTTAGGCACACGCTAAACTCCACTATCTACAAGGACATAGACATAGGAGGCATAGTCACAGGCATGGTAGGCCTATCAAGTTTAGACCTAGAGCCAATGGCAGTAGTAGTAGTCAGCATTATGGGTACGACAATACAAGCTCAAGACCCAATGCATGTCCTAGCTATGGTCGGGTACATCAAGGCCCTTATCACCTACCATAAGGACCTTGTTTTAAATGCAGTTAGGTTTAACACTTTGCTAGATCATGCCCAAACTATGGTTATTAGCAAGCTACTACAGTTGCTCAGCCTGTATAGCAAAGTCCTTAATTTAATGCACTGGTGTATCCTCAGTAAAGTAGTACTCAATATATGGGCCAGCAGGGCTGTGGTTTAAGAGGTAGGCATAGAGGGAGACTTGGTGGTAAAGGATTTATGTAGCCATCTACTTCTCATCAAGTAGGCCATGGGCAGGCTATAGTTTTTATATTGACTCCTCAAGATGTTCAGGTATCTAAGGAAATTATGGCAGGTACTCTTTCGATCTGTTAATTTGATGCTAGATTTCTATTTGATCCTAGTGCATCGCATTCTTTTGTATCTCCTATTTAAGTTGTTATTTCCATTATCTATAGTGACTCCACTTAGTAATGAGTTGGAGATAGATATAGTCTTTCCATCTTGTCCAGTGTTGGTGGAAGTAGATAGTTGCTTGTAGATCTAGTTTTGCTAGCTGATATAATGCAAATGTGCATAGTTATTTAGAATAGTTAAGGTTTATTTTCATTCAATTTCATTATGTTTTGTGTGTTTATTTGGTTATGAAATTGTTATTTTACTTGTTTTATTTTTATGATTCATTATATAGGTTTTATACATGTTCTAAGCACAAATAATGTTTAGAAGACACTTAGAGTTTATTAGAACAAGCTAAGAAGCAAAATAATTCAAGCTTGGATCCTTGAGAAGAGGCACAAGTTGTCACCTTGTGATGAGTCGACACAGTGATGCCTTACCAAAGAGTTGCAAGTTTCCAGTTTGAGTAGTTTTTATTATAGGCCATAACTTCATCTACAGACATCCAAATTAGATGATTCAAGTTGTTATGGAAAGATAATAGAGTGGTCAACAAATTTCATGAAGGAACTTTCTAGAGTTAAATTGTTATGGATGGACAAAAATTCCCCTAAAGCTACATAATCTATAAAGGAGAGTGACTTTTCATACCAAGTGGTGCCTTTCTAATTCTAAATAAGTTCTAGTCACTTCTAGCCACTTTTAAAGTCTATATATACATCATTTCTGATTTGAACCGAGATAGGTAGACATAATATGTAGACATAAAAGGTAGAGATATAGAAGTTGTAGTGATTTAGATGTAGAACAATTGTCATTTGTATTAGGAGTCATTATTATAATAAACACTTAAGAAGGCAAGGCCAATAACAAGAGAAGAACATCCTACATCAAGTATCCTTTAGAAGACATAGAAGGGAGTTTTATCTATTCAATCCTTTCTCTCTTTCTCTCTTTTCTATGTTAAATTTAGTTTTCTTTAGTTGCTCTTTGATTATGTATCTAGGCTAAGTCTTTGTATAAGAATTATAAGGATGAACTAATCTATGAACTACACTTTTATTTTTATAATGTATGAATGATTTGATTTCAATTGAGTGCTTAATTATGTTATATATGCTTGATCACCATATATGTTGTTTTAGTCAAATATTCACAAGGAGAGTTGGGATATTTGATGGAAAAATAATTGAATTCACTTAAAGGTTAGGAAAGTACCTAGAGATAAGAATTCTACTTTGAGGGATCAAAGAATTGGCAAAGAACTTCATGGTTTTTGTTTATGTCTACAATTGCATGAGAGTGCTTGTAGACTCTAGATGGAAACACCCTTATTTGACAACGAGAGTTGCTCTTAAGGATTTTAGCTCACATTCTCTAGTCGTTGGATATGTTTATTAATTATCATAGTTCTTGATTAATTCTAAATTGTAGTTTTAATAAATATTAATTGAATTTCTTATTAATACATGTAGATTAATTAGAGTAATTTGTAATTGTTAGTAATTTTAGGATAGTTAGAACATTCAATATCTTCTATTATAATAATTTGCCTATCAATCAAAGTATCTACTCGGTTAATATAAAATTACTCTAAATTCTTGAGTGTTCGACACCATACTTGCTCTATACTAAGTCTTAGAGACTAGGGTGTACAATTTGACCCACGTCAAATTTTGGTACCATTGCCGGGGAATTTGTTTAGTGTTTTTATTAACTTAGGGTAAAGAAAAGTTACTTTACGTTTTCTATTTTATTTTTTTTTTATTTTTCTAATTGTTAGTTTTTTTATATATTATTGATTAAACTTTTGTTTTCCATTTATTTATGCTTACTAGAAGTGCTAGTGATAACACTTTTTACTTTGATCCTAAAATTGATCTAACCATACGTGCTTTATGTAGGAAATAAAGATGTAGAATAGTGAATCAATAGAATTTGAACAATATGGTTAAACAAGAGAGAAGAACATTAGGAGATTTTGCTATGCCCGATATTTCAAGAAGTTTTGGCGGTATTGTGGCTCTAATAATTGCTAATAACAATTTTCAAATTAAGCCAAGTATTATCCAAATGGTGCATAATAATCAATTTTGAGGTTTACAAGTAGATGATCCATATGCACACATATTGACTTTTCTTAATGTATGTGCAACCTTCAATATTAATAATGTGACCGATAATGCCATAAGGCTTAGACTTTTCCCATTTTCAATTAAGGAAAAGGCACAAATATGGCTTGTTAGTTTGCCTAGTGAATTAATCACAACATGGGACTAATTGAAGTAAGCATTCTTGCATAAATATTTTCCTCCACATAAAATGGTAAAGTTTCGCAATAAGATTACAACTTTCACACAAAATGGAAGTGAGGCAATCTATTAAGCTTGGGAGAGATTTAAAGAACTTCAAAGGCAATGTCCACATCATAGCTTATCGGATTAGATGATCCCTTAAATTTTCTACAATGGGTATGTGTTGTGTCATTTTGCATGTTTTCATTTATTCTATCATTCATTCTCTTCTTATATTGAATAAGTAGTTGTCTTATAAGTCTTATTCATTTTGATTAAGGTTAAGCATTAATATTGATAATTAGATTTTGCATGCTGTATTAATAAAAAATTGAAAGTTTCATTTAGTAGGTTATAAATTTTTCTTTTTATCTCTTTTTATTTTTTATAGAATCAAAAGAATGTTTAATCAACTTGCTAACTATAATGAAGGTTAAGATAGTAAGGACCTAAGCATAGGTTTTTTTAGGAATATAAGTTACCTTTGAGAAACTATAGCCATAATACTCATGGAACTCACTTTTCAATAATGGATGAGGACAAGAATGAAAAAAAAAAGGAGAAGAAAAAAAAGAAAAAAATCTAAGAAGAAAAAAATAAATATAAGCTTTTGAAGTTTGGATTTTGAGTAAGTTTGTGTGTATTTGAGTATACTCCTTAGTTACATTCATTTGGAAAGGGATGTGCAAGATCATAAGTAGATGTATTTCAAGTAAGTTGTGTGTAATTGAGTATGCTCCTTAGTTACATTCATTTGGAAAGAAAACATCTAAAAATATATATTATTATTGAATAAAATGTCTAAAAATGCCATGGATAGAGTGAGTTGATGTGTGTGCTTAATATTGTTTCAAGGTTGCTTTTGCTTTTAGGAATTCCTAAGTTTAGAGAATAACTATTTTAGCTAAGTAGCTTGGTTAGAACTTTGACTTTGTATTCTTGATTTTATTCTTAGTAAATTGAGATAAATTGGTAAATTTATTGCTTATGCTATTAAGCTTGTTTATTTTTTTATTGTGGAGCATTAAAGCTTAATTATTAAACTATCCTTTTATAACCTCTTTCACTATTGAAATGACTTGGCAAGGTAATTACATTTGCTTTCGAAGAGATGAAAATTTTGTATGCTTTTGTATACTAGATCTTTATTTCTTGCTTGAGGGCAAGCAATATCTAAGTGTGGGGGAGTTTGATATAATGCAACTATGCATAGTTATTTAGGTTAGTTAAGGTTTATTTTCATTTGATTTCATTATACTTTGTGTGTTTATTTGGTTATGAAATTGTTGTTTTTACTTGTTTTATTTTTATGATTCATTATGTAGGTTTTATGCATGTTCTAGGCTCAAATGATGTTTGGAAGACACTTGGAGTTGATTAGAACAAGTTGGGAAGCAAAAGAAGTCATGCTTAGATCCTTGAGAAGAGGCACGAATCATCACCTTGTGACGAGTTGGCATAGTAATGTCTTGCCAGAGAGTTGCAACTTTCTAGTTTGAGCAGTTTCCATATTTTGCCCATAACTTCATCTATAGACATCCAAATTAGATGATTCAAGTTGTTATAAAATATAACAGAATGATCAATAACTTTTATGAAGGAACTTTCTAGAGTTAAAGTTATTTTAATGGATAAAAATGCCCCTAAAGCTATAGCATTTGCAAAGGAAAGTGAGTTTTCAAATCAAGTGGTGCCTTTCCAATTCTAAACAAGTTCTAGTCACTTATAGCCACTTTTGAAGTCTATATATATATAATTTATGATCTGAACCATGATAGGTAGATATAATATGTAAACATAAAAGGTAGACATATAGAAGTTATAGTGTTTTAGATATAGAACAATTATCATTTGTATTAAGAGTCATTATTGTAAGAAACACTTGAAGAAGGCCAGGCCAAGAACAAAAGAAGAACATCCTACATTAAGTATCCTTTAAAAAACATAGAAGGGAGTTTTATCTATTCAATCCTTTCTCTCTTTTTCTATGTTAAATTTGGTTTTCTTTTATTGCTCTTTGATTATATATCTAGGCTAAGTCTTTGTATTTATGAACTACATTTTTATCTTTAATAATGTAAGAATGATTTGATTTTAATTGAGTGCTTAATTGTGTTATATATGCTTAATCACCATATATGATGTTTTAGTTAAATATTCATAACAAGAGTTAGGATATTTGATGGAAAAGTAATTAAATTCACTTAATGGTTAGGAAAATACCTGGAGACAAGAAATCCACTTTAAGGGATCAAAGAATTGGCAAAGAACTTCATGGACTTTTTTTATCTCCACAATGACATGAGAGTACTTGTAGACTCTAGACATAAACACCCTTATTTGACAACGAGAGTTTCTCTTAAGGATTTTGGGTCACATTCTCCAGTTATTGCATTTGTTTATTAATTATCATAGTTCTTGATTAATTCTGAATTATAGTTTTAATGAATATTAATTGAATTTCTTATTAGTACATGTAGATTAATTAGAGTAATTTGTAATTATTAGTAATTTTAGGATAGTCAGAACATTCAATATCTTCTGTTATAATTTTTGCCTATCCATCTAAGTATCTACTTGGTTAATATAAAATTACTCTAAATTCTTGAATGTTCGACACTCTACTTGCTCTATACTAAGTCCTAAAGACTAGGGTATACAATTTAACCTGTATCACTTGTTATGATAGATTTTAATGTAATTTTAGGGATGGATTGGTTGGCATAACATTATGCTACTTTAGATTGTCAAGAGAAGGAAGTGATCTTTAGAATTCCAACTAATCTGGAATTTCGATTCAGAGTTTGTAAGAGTTAAATGCCTTAGAATCTCATTTTTGTGATCACTGCTATAAAGATGCTTAGAAGGGGATGTCAAGGCTATTTAGTTATGGTTAGGGATATAAAAGTATATATGGGGGCAGTTTAGAATGTGCCAATCGTGTGTGAGTTTTTAGATGTCTTTCCTAGAGAATTACCTTGTTTGCCACCAAAAAGAGAGATAGAGATTTATATTGATGTTGTACCTAGCACAGATCCTATCTATAGACCACCTTATAGAATGGCACTTGCAGAATTAGCAGAACTTAAAGAGCAATTACAAGAGTTGACTGATAAGGGTTTCATTAGACCCAATACATCTCCTTGGGGTGTTCTAGTGTTGTTTATAAAGAAGAAAGCTGGTAGTCTTTGACTTTTTAGTGACTATAGACAATTGAAGAAAGTTACCATCAAGAACAAATATCCACTCCCAAGGATTGATAACTTATTTGATCAACTTCAAGGAGCTCAACGTTTCTCCAAGATTGACTTAAGGTATGGATATCATCAGTTCAAGATCAGAAGTGGAGATGTACCTAAGATTACTTTTTGGACAAGATATGGCCATTATGAATTCTTGGTGATGTCCTTTAGGTTGACTAATGCCCCAGAAGCTTTTATAGACTTGATGAATCGAGAATTTAGACCATTCTTGGCTAGATTTGTGATCGTATTCATTGATGATATCTTGGTATATTCTAAAAGTAAGGTGGAGCATGCTATGCATTTGAGGAAGGTGCTTCAGACTTTAAGAGAGCACCAGTTGTATGCCATGTTCTTGATGTGTGAGTTTTGGTTGAATCAAGTGGCATTCTTAGGCTATGTGGTATATAAAGATGGCATACAAGTGGATCCTTAGAAGACTGAAGCCATTACAAAATGGCCAAGACCTACAACGGTTACCGAAACAAGGAGTTTTTTTTGTTTAGCTAGCTACTATAAGAGATTTATGAAGGACTTCTCCAAGCTATTCAAACCTTTAATGAGGTTGACCTAAAAGAATACTAAATTTGTGTGGATGAAGAAATGTGAGGAGCACATTTAGTATAGGATTGGGGCATGCATTAATGCATAATGGGAGAATAGTTGCTTATGCTTCACGATAATTAAAGAAGAACGAGTAGAACTACCCTACTTATGATTTTGAAATAGCAGTAGTGGTGTTTGCATTGAATATTTAGAGGCACTACTTGTATGGTGTTAGTTATGAGAAAGAGCTTGAAGTATATTTTCTAGTAAAGAGATTTGAACTTAAGGTATAGGTGATGGAAGGAACTTTTGAAAGATTATGATTGCTCGATTTTATACCATCTAGGTAAAGCTAATATGGTAGCTAATGCATTAAGTAGAAAGTCAAAAGGAAGTCTTGCTCACATTAGCTTGAAAAGAAAGCCAATCATTAAAGAGTTTCATGTATTGATTGATCAAGGGTTATAGTGGAAAGTAACTAAGTCATGTCTATTAGCTCAATTTAAAGTATGCTAAGTCTACTTGGATAAAGTTAAAGTAGCTCAGAGAATGGACCTATAATTGCAAAGGATAATGTGCAATAGGATCAATTAATATATTTTACTATTGACGGTGAGGGTGTATTGCGTTTAGGCACTAGATTGTGTGTGCTAAATATGGATGAGTTGAGAAAAGATATTGTGGAAGAAGCTCATTTTTCTACTTGCAATGTTCATCCAGTTCTACCAAAATGTAGCATGATTGGAAAGATACTTACTGGTGGAACAAGATGAAAAAAGACATTGCAAAATTTGTATCCAGTGTCTCATTTATCAGCAAATGAAATTAGAACATTAAAGACCCTCAGGATTGTTGCAACTATTGCCTATCCTATAGTGGAAATCAGATATTATTTGTTAATGATATGCACTAGGTCAATCATGTATGACCATGTTTTGACTTTATCATTTTATTTAATAAAGAGGCATTTTTCATTATCATTTTATGTTATGATAATTACTTGAATAGTCAATTCTTACTAAGGTCATCAAGTATATGACTTAATAGTAGAACCCTTAGATTAAATATGAGTTCGATTCAAATTATCCCTAGTCATAACAATATGTTATGGCTAGTATGATGTTGATTGATGATTATATTTTACTGATCATGAATATGAGATATTAAGTTAACTCATAGGTACTTATTTGGGAAATAATGTACTGGATTGACCCATCATGAGAATACTACATAGATAATTGTCATAAGTAATTCTCATTATAATAATATTGATTTAGTCCTTTGACCATGAAATCATCATGGATTTCTATATAACTATTATATATTTTGACACAATCTAACATTGTCTTTAACAGGATGATTAAATAGATTGTTATTGGATATGAAATGAGTTATGTGAGGAATGTGAGTGATTGAGAAGGAATTTGTCCCTCGTTTAATATGAGTAAGATATCTATGGACCCTTTGATAAGATATACTGAGGGAAATGCATGGTCATGCTAAAGTGAATTGGTAAAGAGTTATCATTCTCAATCTACTTAGAGTCAAGAAATAATATGATTGAATTATATAAGGATGATAGAAACTATGCCTTATATTCAATCAAGATATCATGTGACAAAGGGATTACAATATTTATTATAAATTAGGTTATGTTAGATTATTGACTTCACATAACTTTGGTAGTCATAATGTCTTGTGAGAGGCCACTTATGACTTGTAGGCCTAAATAGAGATTTAAGGCTCACTACCAATGTCATGTGAACTTACAAGGTCACATACTTAGAATAGTCTTAAAAATGGATATGGATTTGAGAAGCCCAAATATGCTCTTTGGAAATAAATAAATAGTTTATTTATTTATTTAAGGTAAAGGTTATCTTAAATAAATAGAATAATATTTCTAATTTAATTTTAAATAAAATTAGAATAATAATAATTGAGAAATTACCAAAAAGTTATTTTGGTAAGTGAAACCCTAATTAGAGGTCTATAAATATGTTATATTCTCTAGGGTTTCACTAACTCAATCATTAGGAACCAAAAATTCATTTTTCTCCTCTTAGAAAACTAAAACACATAGTGTTTTTATTCTTAATTTATGAGAAATCAAGAGAAGTTCTAGCACACAAAGTTTTCATTTTAATCAAGGGTTATTCGTGTGGACGCTTATGGAGGATGGATTCTTTTGGAGACATCTTGATCCAAACTACCAAAATCAAAAGCTCAAGGTAAGGGTGTCACCGGAGTGAACCTCCTTTTAGCTTTCTAGAAATCTTACCTCTTCTGCATTTGTGGTAAGATTTTAAAACCCTAGTTTTAAATCAATTAATCGAATTACTTGGATCTGGGTTAGGGTTTGTGATTAAAATTTTTAATTTTCATTGCATTTTTGAATCACGAACCTAACATGATTACCATGGATTTTATGACTGGATTGCCTTATACCACTAGACATTATAATGCTATTTGGATGATAGTTGACAGATTAACCAAGTCAACTCACTTTTTGCTAATTAAGAAAACGTACACCATTGATAGATTAGCAAGTTTGTACATTAATCGGATTGTTTGTCTTTATGATGTATTTGAAAGCATTGTATGAGATAGAGGGGAAATGTTTACTTCAGTCTTTTGGCAAGAGTTATATAAGGCATTAGGCAAAATACTTGATTTCAACATGGCATTTCATCCTCAAATGGATGGTCAGTTAGAAAGGACCATTAACACATTAGAGGATATATTAAGAATGTGTGTAATGGACTTTGGTGGTCAATGGGATTTACACTTGGCATTGATTGAATTTGCATATAACAATAATTATCATGCAAGCATTGAGATGGCTCCATGTGAAACATTATATTATAGGAAGTATAGATCACCTTTATATTAAGAAGTGGAGAGAGACAATTAATAAGTCCAAAATTAGTGCATGTGACTTTAGAGAAGATTCATATCATCTAGTAGAGGTTAAAGACAACTATTAATAGGCAGAAGAATAATGTAAAACCTAAGAGGAAGGATGTATCCTTTTCGATTGGAGATATGGTGTTTTTGAAGGTGTCTCTTATGAAAAGGATGATAAGATTTGGCAAGAAAGACAAATTAGCCCTAAGATGCATTGGACCTTTTGAGATTCGCTCTAGAGTTGGAGATGTGCCATAGAGATTGGTGTTATGACTCGAATTATCTCGAATTCACCTAATGTTCCATGTATCTATATTGAAGAAGTATGTTTATAATCCTTCTAATATTCTTGAGCCTCAGATAGTAAAACTTAATGAGGATCTATTGCATAAAGAATATCTTCTAATGATTATAGATCATCAGGTTCGTCAACTCTATACTAAGGAAATTCCTATAGTGAAAGTGTTGTGGAGTAAACACACAGTAGAGGACCACCCTTGGGAGACAAAAGTAGATATGAACAGTCGATATCCTTGTTTATTTAAAGTCTAAGGAGGATACTTTTAAAAATACGAGGATAAATTTTATTTAAGGGGGAAATAATGTAATACCCAAAAAAGAAAATGAGTATGAGAAGAATAAAGTAATCGGATCATGAAGATGGAGGTAGGAAATGGTGGATATGGATGATTTAGAAATAAGGATTATATATATATATATAATTTATCCTTAAATAAAATTTATCCTCGTATTTTTAAAAGTATCCTCCTTAGACTTTAAGGTTCAAGTTGGTAGAGGTTGTTTTGGGTAGAGGTTGGTTAATGGTTGTTGTATAGTTTTCTTGTTGTTGTTTTGTTGATTGAAAGTTGTTTGAGATGTTTATAGTTGTTTTAAGGGGTGTTAAATGTGAATATATGCAATGGTCATTTTGTAGTTGTTCTATTGTCATTAGGAAGTTGTTTTGGAGTTGTTAGTAGCTTAGTTGAAAAAGGTTGTTTGAGTTTGCTTGAGGTTGCTTTGTGCCTATAGCAATTGGTCATTTTCTAGTTGATGTTGGGTCATTTTGTGGTTGTTGTGGCTGGTTGCTAGTGGTTGCCTTTGGTTGCTTTGAGTTGCCAAGTCAACCAAAGTTAAGGAATTGACTTAGATTGACTTGGGTTGCTCTTAGTTTTCTCTTGGTTGTTAGAAATGGACATGTGAGTGTATATATATGCTAGATCGAGGCTGCCATTGGAGAAGAGAGTTGTGTTATGGAAAATATCTTATTTGGTCCATATATTTTCCTTCTTCTTTTTCTTCTCTATTCACTATTCAAATGAGTTTCAATTGACCTAAAATTTGGTACCCAACTATTTCTCGATATCATCTACATGATGGTAGTGTCCGTTTGAGCAGAATTAGCTCGAAAAGTTCTACATTTTAATTTTAAAAATTGGCCTAAAGTTGTTAAAGTTATAACATTCATATCAATTCTAATCAGTCAATACCATCATTTTTACTTCATTCCCCACTAACTTAGGAGTATATAAATGCTAGTCTTGCATCCGATTTCTATTAGTGGAATATTTGGAAAATTTTTAGGTAAATTCCCTTATATACTTCAATCTCCTTTTTCTATAAGGATTTTTTGTTGTTTAAGACCTTTAATATATTCTATAAATTATGATGAACATTTTGATATAAATGGTTAGGTCTGATTTATGTTTTCCTATGAGAATTTAGCGAGTACTACCCTAAGTTATGGTGTTCATTTCTTGTAACTGGACCAAAGTCCAAATATGCAATAAGCATAACCAACAAAATATGCATTGAAGAGAAAATAAGATCTATCAAATTAACTTCAATCAAATGGGTCTCAAAATCCCAACTTAGAGAAACTAGGCAAACATGGCTTTAATATCTATCATTCAATTGTTATACAACCTATGTAAATAATAAAATTCTATTAATGACAAAGAACGGATAGAGAGAAGTTATCAAGAATCTTTAGGATATTCAATGGTGGCCTCTTCTCTAAGCTTCTTTTTCTCCTCTTTCTATCCCTTCGGTGTATTGGCTCTTTGATTATATAAGTAAGAAAATCCCTTTTAGAAAACCCTAGCTCTTGTCCTTTTATACCTTCTTTTAGAACGTCCCTTCATATTCCCCTAGATTTTCTCCTTCAAACGTACATGTCAACATGTTCTTTATCTGGAATCACATTGCTTGAGATCATACATCACTTATCAAGTCACAACCATGATAGAGGGGCTAATTATGAAGGAGTAGTGATCACTATACTACCAAGCTCGGTATAGAAGATTGGGCGTTCAGACATCTGTGATTGTAACAATCATATGATTGCAACAAAACCTCGACATCATTTTAACTACTTGCTTAGATCAACCCATAATCACATGTCATCCGACGGCTACAACAGAGACTAAGCTCTATTTTCTCCAATCTTTGCTTTTTCTTCTTTTCATGCTCCTTCATGCACCATCCACCTCTAAGCCCTTCTTTTCCCTGAAAAATAAAAAAAAATATAAAAGTATCTATTTTTATAACTAAACTATAGTAAATGCAACCTAAAGCCTTAAATGTATGTTAAAAATGAATCATAAATTTGTATGCAATTTAGCACCAACACTATTCTAATATAAAAAAAATTAGAAAAAATGAACAACTATGTTATACTATATAATGAGTATACTATTTACATATTATTCATATATTATATGATAAATATACTATATCTAAATTATTCGTATATTAAAAATAGTATACAATAAATATACTGTTTGTATTTATTTTTGGTTTCTTATACAGTTCAAAATAAAAAAAAAATTGATAATTTATACATTTTTAGAAAAATTATCAAAAAAAATAGTTGGCCTTGAGCATGTATTCAATAGTATATTACTTGTATATTAAAAATATAGTAATCTAATTAACCTAACTATGAAATAAAATTTAATCATAGATGAGGAGTACGATGTTATAGTGTTGAGAACTGGTCGCAAATAATGCATCCTTAGTCATTTTATTATTCATATATTATACAAGTAACATATTATTCGTATATACAACAAGAGTACTATTCATATATTTTTTGTTTCTTAAACACTTCAATATAAAATAAAATAAAAATCTAATAATTTGAGTAAGTATATATTGTTAAAAAACTTATCAAATAAATAGTTGGCCTTCAACATGTATTTAATTAATAAATAAATAAATTGTATCCAATTAATTAAAATAAAATAAATAAATATAAATACCTCTATTATTAGCTTATGCACTTTTATTTTTCTTTGTCAAAAGATCATATTAAAGAAAAAATTCATAAAAAACTAAACACACACACACACACATATATACATACATACATACATGGATTCCTTACAAACTTCAAGTCTTCAATTATCTTCTTCCTCAATTGTCTCTTTAGAATTTTTAATTATTTATTAAACGCTACTTTTGGTTTTATAATTTGAAAATGTTAATTGTAATTTCTTTTTTCAAAACTAGGTCATGTGTATTTTTTAGTCATTCAATTTTTTAATAAATTTTAAATTTAAGAATAATAATGATGTGTACTTTTATTTGACATTAATGGGTCTCACATTGCTTTTCATAAAAAAAATATGAAGCACTTGTTGAGTATTATGAATAGTATCATGCAAAAAGGGAATGAAAAAAGAAGTGGAGAAGAAAATATAAAATAAAAAAAAAGGAAAGAAAAAAAGAGGAGGGAAAAATATGGAGAAAATAAAAATCAACAAAGAAAAAGAAAAAAAGGAAAAAATAAAAATAAAAGAAGGAAAGGAAAGAAAAAAGAAAATAAAAAGGTGAAAGTAAAAATAATGGGATAATAGAAAAAATAAAGAGAAAATAAAAAAAAAATGAGAAATCGAGAAAACAAACAAAGGGAAATGAAAAAAAATAAAAATTAAGGAGAAAATAAAAATAGATAAAGAAAAATAAGACAATAAAAGTATAATAAAGACAAAAAATTTAAGCAATAAAGATAACGTAAAATAAAAGTAAATAAAAAGTCAAGTAACCATAGAATTCCCCCAAATTCAAATCAAAAAATTTAAGAGAAAAAAAAAAGAATGGGAAGAGAGGGAAAAGGATAAAACTGAAAAAAGAAAAAAAAGAAAAAAAAGGGTAACCATGTAACTAATAGGAAAAGTATGACTTTTATTTTTAAATCAAACCCAAAAGTGGTCTAATTTTGTAATTATCTATTGATAATAATAAGAAGAGGATAACTTTTTGTCACGACTTGAAC
This sequence comes from Mallotus nudiflorus, assembly GCA_947683625.1. Classification (NCBI taxonomy): domain Eukaryota; kingdom Viridiplantae; phylum Streptophyta; class Magnoliopsida; order Malpighiales; family Euphorbiaceae; genus Mallotus; species Mallotus nudiflorus. The sequence continues at coordinate 276,927 of CANTUR010000918.1, forward strand.
CCAAATGGTACCCGACAAGCACTAAGGAATAAGAAAGTGAAAAGTAACTAAAACCTATAGTAAGCCATCAGAAAATTTTCATAGTAAAATTAAATCAATTTAAAATTCTAACAAAAATCTGGCAGAGTTTCCTCTATATCAGGAACAAACCCAAAACCTGTAAATCAAGAAATGCACTTCCAAAATATTCTCTCATCAATACTAGAACACAACAACTCCAATAATCCCTCATAAATATCATTCCCTAACACAAAATGTATGCTCAGCACATATATCAACATAATTATACATAAACCCAACTTTAAGCTAATCAAATACAAATACATTTATCAAATGTTCAACTACTACTATGGTGTTTAAAGTATAAATATAAGACAATAAATATTAACATGACATACTTAAAATAGGCGAGGAAGAATAAGTCTAGTGCAGGCAAGTATAACTAACTGTAGACTCTCAAGATCTTGGAAAAAGTAATTGAGGGGAGTCAGGCTTCACTGAGTATGCTAATATAAGGAAATGCATGTTGTTTTAAAATCCTTCTTTATTAAAAGGTTTTATGGAAATATATTAAAATATATATAACTTATATTTAAACCATTTTTTTTCCAAAATAATCTTTATAAATCTTAAAGACTTTTATAAACTCTTATAATACATTTGAAATAGAAATAACATTTCTTCAAAATATTATTTTAAGTAGATAATTATGGTAGAATTATAAACCACAAATCTAGTAGCCACTTGGCTCTTTTTATCCAAATGACTGTCAGTTCCTAAGACCTAAACATCCATTGAGCTACCAGCCACAGTAAGTCACTTATTCTAAAACTTACTAATGGTTCTTGTAACCTTAAACACAATGCCTCACTGGCCATTAGGCTTTTTTGAGCCTAAATAATATTTCTCTTTTCTAATTGGGCAGTGGACTGGCAATAAGACCCTAAAAGGTCAACCAAGTTATCGTAGTCTTTCTACTGGCATGATTGGCCCTAAGACCTGAAAGGTCAACCGATCTCATATAATCAATCTACTGGTCTGACTGGCTTTGAGGCCTTAAAAGGTCAATTGAGCTATCGTAACCATACTCCTTTCTATTTAAAAATTTTCAATAAATAATTTTACCATACATCCAATATCATATAATCTCATATAAACTCAAAATTCATATTCTACCCATCTAACGTACTGCTGCGCACATAGTCCTAGTGTAGCCCACTAGGTGGTATGTTCTACTAGCCTTTATCCAAAAATATTTATAAATGTATATAAAATGCACAAGAAATATGGTAATTAGAAATGAAAGTACTCTTAATTTCTCATTATGTCCTTATAATAAAAATCATAATAACAAATAACCGAATTAAAGCATCACTAATCATCATAATAAAATAATAAGGGCAAAATAACATTGAATATAATCAAAACATAATCAACATATTAAAATATCAAAGTCAACCTTTTCAATATTCACATATTTGACATATAAATTCTTAAATTGAATCTTCTTAAATATTAAAATTTAACAGTATAAATATTTCAATATTAAAATATTTTTAAGTAATTTTGATTTATTCTTCATTTCAATTATTCATTTCCTATTTTGGATTGTTTTAAAGCTTTGGTTGTGTCTTATAAATTATTAGGAATGTCCTATAAGCTTTGGATTTACCTATAAGCTTTGGTTGTGCATCCCAACTCCAAATGCATGGTCGGTGGCTACAAACTCCTGGTAATATGAGGAACACAAAGGCAGCAACGATATTGCTTAAAACATGTCGAATAGTGCAAATCAAAGAAATTAGGCCAACTAAATAGTGACAATTTGCTCCAATATGAGCTATTTCTTGAACATGAGAGTATATAGCTCAAATTTGAGCTCGATTGGAGGTCATTTGGGGGTTGAACGGAAGGAAAGAAAAATTTTGGGTTTGAAAGAAATTTGCCAACCCCAAATCTTTCTTTCTTGCTACTTCCCTCCATCTCTAGACCTTCACCCCTTTTTAAGGGTATGGGACACCCATGTATCCAACCTCTGCTGGTCTCCTTTTTTTTTCTTAACTTTAACTTAAAACATATAAAATACAATAATAATAGTTCAATAACAATATTAATGATGACAATAATAATATCAACATCAAGGGTCTCAAAATAATGATAATAATACCAATAATAATAATAAGGATAATGATAATAAAATAAAATAATACTAATGACAATAATAATAATACTAATTAAAATTATAATAAGAAGAAATATAAATAATAATCAAAATCAAAATAATCTATTAATAATGAAAAAAATTGGATTATTACATTCTTCCCCCTTAAGAAAATTCATCCTTGAATTTTCATCAACATTAAAACATGTGGAGGGTATCAACTATGCATATCTATCTCTATTTCCCAAGTACAATCCTCTGCTTTATGGTTGCTCCATAACACCTTCACTATAGGAATCTCCTTGGTACACAATTAATGAACTTGAGAGTCTACAATCACCATAGGATACTCTTTATATCATAAATCCTCACTAAGCTCCATTGTCTATGGCTGAAGAACATGTGAAGGATTACAGATATATTTCCTTAGCATAGAGACATGGAATGCTAGATGAATCCAAGACAACTATGGTGGCAACACCAGTTTGTATGCCACATCACCTACCCTTGAACGAATCTTAAAATGTTTAATATATCTTGGAGTTAACTTACCCCTTTTATTAAATCTCATTACTCCCTTCATTAGAGACACCTTGAGAAACATTATGTCTCTAATATAAAATGACACATCCTTTCTCTTAGGATTTATATAACTTTTCTGTTGACTAAAAGCTATCCTTAATCTTTATTGAATGATAGAAACTTTCTCAGAAGTCACTTGCACTAATTCTAGACTGGTCAATTGCCTCTTACCAACTTCCTAACATAAAAGTGATATACACTTCCTTCCATATAATGCTTCATATAGAGCCATTCCAATGCTTGCATGATAACTATTATTATATACAAATTTAATCAATGACAAGTGCATATCCCATTGACCACTAAAATCTATCACGCACATTCTCATCATATCTTTTAATATCTGAATGGTACATTCTGACTGACTGTCAATTTGAGGATGAAAAGATATACTGAAGTCAAGTCTCATGCCTAATGCTTTATATAATTCTTATTAAAAGACTGAAGTAAAGGTAGCTCATCTATCAAACACTATTCTTTTTTGGCACTCCATGCAAGCAAACAATTCAATTGACATATAACCTTGCTAACCTGTTTGTAGAGTATGTCTTCTTAATTGGCAAGAAGTGAGCTGACTTTGTTAACCTATTAACTATAACCCATATGCCATCATAACCTCCTCCTATATAAGGTAATACAGTCATAAAATATAGCAATCATATCCTACTTCCATTCTAGGATAAGCAGCTACTGCAACAATCCTGAGGGCCTTTGATGTCTCAATTTCATTTGCTAACATATGAGACACTTGGATACAAATTTTGCAATATCTATTTTCATCCCATTCGACTAATATGTATCTTTCAAATCATGATACATCTTGGTAGAACCAGGATGAACTCTATAAGCAGAGAAATGAGCTTCTACTATAATCTACTTTCTCAGTTATTCCACATCCACACAATCTAGTGCCCAAACGAAGTACACCCTCATTATCCATAACAAAATATCTAGATTGGCCTTATTGCACTTTAGACATTATCTTTTATAACTGTGTGTCCTCTCTCTATGGTGCCTAAACTCTATCCAAGTACACTGATCGTACTTTGAATTGAGCTAAAAGATATTTCTTAGTTACCTTCTAATGCAATCCATGATCAATTAGTTCATGTAATTCTTTAATGATTGCCCTTCTTCCTAAGCTAATGTGAGCAACGCTTCCTACTAAATTTCTACTCAATGCATTAGCTACCACGTTAGCCTTACCCAGATGGTACAAAATAGAGCAATTATAATCTTTTAGAAGTTCCATCCATCTATTCAATCTCAAGTTCAAATATCTCTGTTGGAAAATATACTTCAAGCTCTTGTGGCCAGTGTATATTTCACAAGTTACACCATACAAGTAATGCCCCCAAATATTTAATGCAAACACCATTATTACCATTTCCAAATCATAAGTAGTATAGTTTTGGCCGTGCTTTTTTTTTAACTGATGTGAAGCATAGGCAACTACTCTCCTATTCTGCATTAGTACACAACCTAATCCTACTCGGGAAGCATCACAATACACTGTATACCCTTCACCTCCCGAAGGTAAAGTTAATACTAGAGCTGAAGTCAATCTATCCTTAAGCATTTGAAAGTTGTCCACACACTTGTCTGTTCATACAAACTTAGCATTCTTCTGAGTTAACCTTGTCAAAGGTGCAGCTATCTTGGAGAAATCCTTCATAAATTTCCTACATTAGCCATTTAAACTAAGAAAGCTCCTCACTTCAGTGACCGTCGTAGGTCTTGGCCATTTTGTAATGGCTTTAATTTTTTTAGGATCTATTTATATGCCATCTTTGGATACCAAATGGCCTAAGTATGCCACTTGATCCAACTAGAACTTTCACTTAGAGAATTTGGCATACAGTTGATGCTCCCTCAAAGTATAAAGCACCATCCTTAAACGATAGCATTCTCCACCTCACTATTGGAATATATCAAGATATCATCAATAAATGCTATCATAAATCGATATAAGAAAGGCTTAAACACTCAATTCATCAAGTCCATAAAAGTTGTTGGGGCATTAGCTAACCCAAAGGACATCACTAAAAATCATAATGGTCATATCTTGTCTAAAATACAATCTTAAGCATCTCTCCACTTTTAATTCTTAACTGATGATACCCTAACCTCAATTTAATCTTGAAAAAACATTGAGCCCCTTGAAGCTGATCAAGCAAGTTGTCAATTCTTGGAAGAGGATACTTATTCTTGATGGTGACTTCATTCATGTCACGACCCAAAACCATAGGCCCGTGACCGGCATTAGGAAACGGGAAATGCATAATATAATTGAGACATGCAGTAAGCCTTAGAAATTTTTATAAATAGAATCAATCATCTCAAAAATAAAACCATAATACCAATAATACAAGTTTTTTAATTAACTACTGCAGTATCTATAATTTGATTACATAATACTTAAATCAAATAGACATACATAAGGTAGCCGGTGATGTAGAAACTCGATATAAATAATGACTAGTAAGACTGACAATGAGGTCTTGAAAAATAAGTTGAAGGGAATCAGACCTCACTGAGGGAATCAATTTTATAAAATGCATGCTGGTTTTAAAAATATTTGTTAAAATCCTTTTTAAGGTAAAGTAAAATAAAATAAAGTAAAACAAATATAGATATTAAAATATTTTACTTTTCTCAATTATCTTTATATAAAATCCTTTTTAAAATTCACAATTCACTTTAATATAAAATCCTCATATGAAATCTTTTAGTGGAAAACCAAGTAGAATACGTAAATCATCAATTTTTAATAGCCTTTTAGCTCTCTTTAACCCAAGTGATTGCCATCCCAAGAGCAAGCTCAATCGAGTTACAATCGCAGTCCATTCACTTATTCCTATATTGATGTCCCAAGAGCAAGCTTAATCAAGTTACATCCCATTTCAGCCTAAGAGCACTAGCTCCACTAAGCCCAACCTATACTCTGCTCGAGAGCACACGCTCCACTCAGGCAAATTCACACATTTTAATATGTACTAAAGATCTTAACTCGTGTGCACATGGTTGTAGTGACACCCATTAGGTAGCACATTCTACCATTTTCTCCAAATCAATTTAATTTAATAATAAATAAAATAAATAAATAAAACAGAATAAAATAAATTCCATTAAAGCATCCTTTTAAATGCTATTCATGATAATAAAAGAAATAATCAAGCATATAGCTACATAAATATTTTCATAGATAAATTCATTTAATCAACTTCTTTATTATTTTTAACCATGTGAAAATATAATTTAAATATCCACAACACACATTCCATAAAATTAACTCATAGGTTCATCATGTTGGGCGACGCATCGTCTCTTGCTCAATAGCTATTGCTCTTGCTCGGAGTTCTCTGAAATAAATAATATTTATTTAAAATATGCTTATATGATAAAAAATAAGTTCATAAAAATTCTCAAGTTTATTAAAATCATGGAATTGATGAGACTAGCTCTAAGATACAATGCTATACAAACTTGAAAACTAATACATACCATGTTCTACGGGAAATCTACCGAAAATTCAGTAGAGTCTCCCTTGTAAAACGGACATCTCTCAACTAAAAGTAAAGTCGTTCCTGCATAAAACAACACTTTTATAACTTTCACAACTCAACATCTTGGGTTGGGCCCCCTGAACTATACTTTACACCCAACTAAGAACCAACACAAAAACATATATAAAAAAATATATAATTTTCTCAAATCACTGATTTAACATAAAAATTTAGTGAACCAATACAATTTAATCTATTTATATAATAAAAATATAAAGGATATTTATTTCCAAATAAATAGTAAAATTGTAGTTTATAAATAAAATTTCATTAATGGAATTAACTTTTCCTTTTATAACTAAATCAACATTAACTATAAATAACTATTTCAATCACTCAAATATATAATAAAAATAATAAAGGATTCATTTAAGCTTGAATATAATAAATAAATTTATTTTTCTTGTTTATTATTCTAAAATTACTACTAATTAACTAAAAATTTGAAATGAATTATAAAAATTATTTTCATACTTTTATTATTTAAATTCAATCTAAAATAGAATAAATAACAATAAATTTAATTAAAATTAAATAATTTCTAATATCTAATAATTTTTCTAAAAATAAATTTTTAAACATAGTCTTTAAAAATTCATATGTTAAATTCAACAAAGAATCTCCCAAAACTTCCTTCACATAATTTATAGAATTTAATAAAAATATAATAATTTCTAGGTCAAAATAATATCGAAACAGTAACCCGAGACCTGAAAATCCAAAATTTCCATAAAATTATAAAAAAATATATAAATGGATAGATCTCAACTCCAATTTCAATTTATGTAACTATCACCAAGCTTAATTCTAACTCAAATTAACTAAAATCACTAAAATACCTAAAATTAATTTACCTTAAATCGGAGTGGTTGCTAGAGATACATGGTGAAATTGATTGAAGGCTATCATTACTCGGAGGAAGACAAGCCGAATGAGACCGATGACGACACCAGTTGATGCCAGAGCTAGAGACGATGGCCCCTTTTCTGTTCGACCAAGTGAAGAAAATGAAGAAAAGGAGGAGGGGAGGTGGTCAACTATAGTTTGGTAGCTGCTGGCGACATCCCAGAGCTACTGCGATATCCAACGTGGTGGCTAGTAGTGCAAAGGTGGAGCTAGCAGTGGTTGCATATATATATATATATATACACACATAAAAATATACTCTTAATAATTAATAAAATTTATTAAAATAATCATTTGACTCTAATTTAATAAAATAATAATTAAAACTTTATAATCCACTTTTTTATATTAATAAATAAAAATACAGGTCTTTACAATCTTCCCCCCTTACAAAAATTCATCCTCGAATTTTAAGAAAATAGAAAAATGTATAAAGTTTTAATAAAGAAAAAATAGGGGTATGCCACTCGAATCTCTATCTCGGTTTCCCTAGTATAATTTTCCACCACATGGTTGCTTCACATTACTTTAACCATAGGGATTTCTTTGGTGTGGAGCTGACAAACTTTTCAATCCACTATCGTCATTGGTCACTCCTCATAAGTCAAATCTTCATTGAGCTCCACTATTTGAGGCTGAAGAACATGTGAAGGATCAGAGATGTACTTCCTTAATATAGAGACATGGAACACTGGATGAATCCACAATAACCCTAGTGACAACACAAGTTTGTAAGCCACATCACCTACCTTTGAACTAATTTTAAAGGGTCTGACATATCCTGGAGCTAACTTATGACGTCTTACCAAACTTCATTACTCACTTCATTAGAGAGACTTTGAGGAACACCATGTCTGCAACAAAAAGTGTTACATCTCTCATGTTAGGATCAGCATAGCTTTTATGTCAGCTAAAAGATGTACTCAATCTCTATCAAATGATAGGAATCTTCTCTGAAGTCACTTGCACTAATTTTGGGCCTGTTAACTATCTCTCGCTAACTTCCTAACACAAGGGTGATCTACACTTCCTTCTGTGTTCTTTTTTCTCAAATCCTCTACATCTAGCACACACAACCTAGTGCACAAATCCAAAATGCCCTTACTGTGAATAATAAATTCTATAGATTTACTTTGTTGCACTTATAACATTATCTTCTACAATGATGGGTCCTTTCTCTGTGCTGCTTTAACTCCATCCAAGTACACAAAACATACTCTGAATTAAACTAAAAGACATTTCTTGGTTATCATGCACTGTAGCCCCTAATCAATCAGTTCATGCAACTCCTTAACAATTGGCCTCCTTTTCGAGCTAATATGGCCAAGGCTTCCTGTTGACTTCCTACTCAATGCATCAGCTACCACATTAGCCTTACTTAGATGGTAAAGAATGGAGTAGTCATAGTTTCAAGAGTTCCATCCAGCTCCTCTGCATCAAATTCAAATCTCTTTACTGAAAAATATATTTCAAACTTTTTATGATTAGTGTAAATTTCACAAGGCACATTGTATAAGTAATGCCTCCAAATCTCCAAGGCAAAGACTACTGCTACTATTTCCAAATCATTAGTAGGATAGTTTTGTTAGTGCTTCTTTAACTGATTTAAAGTATAAGCAACAACCCTACCATTTTGCATTAGTACACAACCTAATCCTACTTGAGAATTATCATAATTTACCGCATACGCTTCATTTCCCAAAGGTTGAGTCAACACTAGAGCTGACGTCAACCTATCTTTAAGCATCTAAAAATTCTCCTTACATTTTTTAGTCCACATAAACTTAGCATTCTTCTGGATCAACCTTCTTAAAGGCGTAACTATCTTGAAGAAATCCTTAACAAATCTCATATAATAGCCAGCTAAACCCAAAAAGCTTTTTACTTCAATCATTGTTGTTAGTCTCTACCATCTTGTAATGGCTTCAATCTTTTTAAGATCAACTTGTATGCCATCTTGGATACTAAATGGCCTAAGAATGCCACTTCATACAACCAATATTTACATTTTGAGAACTTGGCATGCAATTGATGTTCTCTTAAAGTCTGAAGTACCATCCTCAAATGCATTGTGTGCTCTTCTTCACTCCTTGAATATACCAAAATATCATCAATAAAAACTATCACAAATTGATCCAAGAATTGACCTAAACACCTAATTCATAAAGTCTATAAAGGCTGATGGGGCATTAGTCAATGCAAAGGACATCATTAAGAATTCATAGTGGCCATATCTTGTCCAAAATATAGCCTTATTTATATCTCCACTTTTAATTCTCAACTAATTTTGAACTCCTTGAACTTGATTAAATAAGTCATTAATCATTAGGAGAGGATATTTGTTGTTGATGGTAACTTTGTTTAGTTGCCTATAGTCAATACACAGTCGAAGGCTATCATCTTTCTTCTTCACAAACAATACTGGCACACCCCAAGGAGATGTTCTGGGTCTAATGAAACCCTTATCAAGCAACTCTTGTAACTACTCCTTAAGCTCTTTCAATTCCGCAGGTGCCATCCTATAAGGTGGCATAAAGATAAGATGTACCTGGTACAATATCAATAAAGAAATCTATCTCCTTATCCAGTGGTAATCCTGGTAATTCTTCAAGAAAAACATAAGGAATCTTGCACACCACTAGCACATTCTTAACTACCCACTTATCTATTTTTGTATCCTTAAGCACAACTAAATAGCCTTGACACCCTCTTTTAAGTAACTTTGTAGCTATGATTGCGAAGATCAGATTTTGAGGCATTAAACTCTTATCACCTCTAAATCAAAACTCCTCATCAATTAGAACTAAGAAAATCATTACCTTCTCTCAACAATATAGAGTGGCATAATATTGAGCTAACTAATCCATGTTTAAAATCACATCTAATAGAACTAATTCTGCCAGTAACTCTCTACCTTCCACCGACACTGGACAAGAGGGAAAGACTATATATGTCTCCAACTCATTGCTAAGTGGAGTCACTGCAGATAATAGAGTTAATAACTTGGATGGTTGTCATCCTATTCTTAAAGTAAACATAAGATAAATAAAAGAAGCAATGCACCCGGATCAAATAAGACTCTAGCAACAAGTTAAGAAATTGAAAGAGTACCTACAACCATTGTATTGGATGCCTGAGCATCCTGAGGAGTTAGTGTGAACACTCTGGTCTACCTATGGCCAGCCTACTATGAAGTGGATGGCTATGTAAATCGTTTGCTACCAGGTCTTGTAGATGGCGGGGTTGAATGCGCGTCCAAGATTTTAGCAACCGCGACACTGTTTGAGCTCAGGGCTCTAGATAACACACTAACCACTATCACAAAGACATAGCGTGGAGATGAGGAGTCACCACCCATGGTAATAATTGGGACAAATCGAAAAGGTGGTACTCAATTACTAAAAGAAAGCTAGCACCACAACCAGGAGATTCTAGAAACAGAATACTAACTTCTCTTAGTCTTATGTTCATTTAGAATAATTTTATAAATGATTATTTCATCCTCTATTTACATGCAATTTTATTAAACCCTATTTGAAATCCATCTAACCCTAGGCATCTAGTCAATAAAATTACACATAAAAAATGCACTCAAGATCGTGTTGTCCCTAAGTCTAAACTATGTTAATTTTATTAAAAAGTTAGCTAGATTTACATTTTATTTACAAGTGAGAAAGGAACGAAATGTGGGCCTACATTTTTTACTAATTAGTTAGCCTAGATCTATTTATTTTAGATTGTCTATAGAATGGGCTTAAGTATATTCAATTTTAAAGGAAAGTTAAATTAGTGGGCCTAAGTCTAACTTGGTTTTTTTTTTAAGTGAAATGTGGGCCTAGGTCTATTTATTTTAAAAGAAATGAAATTAAGTGGGCTGAGCTAAGTCTAAACAAGTTTTAACTAACTAAGTGGGCCTAAAATCTAATTAACCTAATGGGCCTAAATTAGTTATTTAAAGCCCTAATCATTTTAAAGCCTATTTATTAAGTGGGTTAGACCTAAACGTGGGCTTGGGGCCCAAAAGGATAAAAACATAAAAAAAACATGCCCAAAACAAACAAAACACAAAAAAATGGATCAAACAAACATTATAGTGATTTTCTAGAAACCCTAAATTAATTACATACAAAACCTAAATTAAGCTACTACCACCATTGATTTTAATTTGAGTTTTACCATATTGAACCTAATTACTAATTGATTTTAAACGCAGAAAATTAAATCTTTCACTATTCCCACTACTAGGGCTATTACAAACTATATACAAAAATTAAATTAAACAATTATACTGCCATCAATTAAAATAACTACAAAGGACACCAAAATGCATATTAAAATCCTAAGAACTAACAGTACAAGTTCATCCATGGCATTCCATGGATCTTCTGCTCAATTCTTTAGACTGTTTCCTCCTCAATCCTCACTCAGATATCAAAATAGAAAAAACACAAAAAATTAGATTAGTGAAATTTAATACTTAAATCAATAACAAAAATAAAATAAAAATTATTAAGGAAGAAAAGAATAAAAAAGAACACTATGATGATCTTAGATGCTATGCAAATGCCTTTTTTTAGCCCCTTAGACTAGGACTTTCACCGTCAAAATTTAAGTATTGATTTGATTCTGTACTGGGATTTGTTTGCGTTCGAAGACACTGATAGTATCCAAAATTAGGGTTTTAAAAGAAAAGGGTGTGTGTGAGGTGCTCTTTGCGTCTAGATTTTTAGGGTTTTCATGTGAGTCTTCTGTCTGTGTGTGTCTCAAAAGCCTCCCATCTGTCTGTGTAAAGCTCTCCGTCTCTCTCTCCATGTAAAAAAAACCCCATTTATGCATGTAGACTCTTTGCCTTTTAAAGCAAAGTCTGCGTACTGACTTCCCCCATTATAGGAATAGGCTCATCTCTTCAAAACAGACTAAGAAGGATTTGATTTTGAAAGCCTTACGCGTTTTGAACAATTTTTTTTTAAAAAATTATCTGATAAAAATAATAATAATAATCAATTTTTAACCAATCAAAACACTGAAAAATAGATGAAAAAATTAAGAAAATACACAAAAAAAATTGAATTTATGCATCGGCATTGTGCATTGCTGATCAGTATTGGGCATTGCCGATCGGCATTACACAATGCCGATCGACCGACATTACACCAATGCCGATCTTGAAAAATTTTTAATTACTAAAAGACCCTTGAAAAATTGACTTCTTTGTAATTAAATCCTAAAAGATGTTGCAATTTAGTCCCTAAAGTCCAAAAAATTGACAAACAAGTTCAATTTTTTAATAAATTTCATCATAGGGGCTTACGTCGCAATTGTGCACAATTGCATCCTGAAATTGGGTGCTTATAAGTCTCCCTCCATGCCTACCTTTTGTACCTTAGCCCTACTGGCCCATAAACTGTGTCGATCTTTGGTGAGGATACATAGGTGCTTGATAGGGCTAATGCACCTATTGAAATGGTTGAGTTATGGAAGATAAAGATTCTTGAGCATAAGATGGCTAATATCTAGTGTTAGGACAAGCTCTAGCAAGATGTCCTATTTTCCCACAGTTGAAACATGCTCTTAACAATAAATGGCATATCCCTTGATGTACTATGCTATAAGTAGGACATGCACTGGGCCCCGAGCCTATGCTACCATACCCAAAACTCTAACTATTATTGCCACTACTAGCTCTAAGTCTAAATCTCAAAGGTTTGCTACTCTGTTGGCTATGTCTTCCACTCTTTATGCAAACGGTTGCCTCTATAGCCCTACTGTGAGGTACTAGCAGTTTGAATGTCAAAACTGCCCATTTGAAACACATATTATTGAATCCCCTGAGCTACTACAGATCTGTTACTACCATTTAATTATAGATCTAGGATAGTACCATACATGATGTTTTGCCTCTCTAGTTCTCTAGCATCCTCAATAACACTTTCTAACCTCTGATCTTTAGTATGGATACTAATATAGGTTAGGCCTAACCCTATCACAAATAACTCCATTGCTCTTCTTTTATCTTGCATCACATCTACAACATGACATGACAATCTAAGAAACTTATGGGTGTACTCCTTAACTGATCGGTCACCTCTGGTTATGTGCAACAATTGCCACCTATAGTTATCTCTCATGGATGGTGGACAAAAATACCTTGTAAATTGCTCTTTAAACTCCAACCATGCCATGGTAGTCATATATGGCTGAATTAACTAGATAAACTAGTCTTGAGCTACTGCCTATACCAATAACTCCACAACCATGGTCCTCTAATAACTAGTGTCCAGCACTTATTCTAGCCTTGATGGTATTTATAAAATCCAAGGCATTCCCAATACCATAAAAAAAACTCTTCCAACTCTCAAATAAAATAAAGTTGCATATGCATCAGACATCCATTGGTTCCTCTTGTAACATTTATTATACCAATGACATAGCTCGATTAAGTGTTGATAAGCCTTCGTTAATTCCTATCATGCCAACTGTGAAAGCTATAGGATCCTTCTCAAGAACATTTGGCTCTACTGGCAACTATTACTCTTATCCTTAAGCTGCTACCACCCTAGGTCTACCCCTCCCTCTATGTCGTGGGGTAGGGGGAGGAGCTTCATCTTGAAGAGACTAATGTAAGCACCTAATTTCGGGATAGTTGAGTGTGGATGCGATAAAGGACTCCAGTGATGAAAATGTTATAAATAGGTCTTCAACACTTGATGTTTGAAACCTTAAAAGTTTGAATGCATTTTTAAGAAGAGTTAATTAGTTTTTTAAGGAATTAATTGTAATGTTTGTTTTAGGACTTAATTAAAAATTTTAAATTCTTTTAGGGGTCTTTTTATAATTAAAAGTAAAAAAAAAACATTGGAATTATGTAATTCCAATCAGAATTATGTTATTATGATTAGAATTAAACATGTTTTATCCTTTTTTATTTTTATTTTTATTTTTTACAATAAATAAAATTGGTTTCCTGAATCTTGATTGGTCAAATAATATTTATCTGAATTTTCAAGAAATTAAAGTCCTTTTAAAAATCAAAACTCTGAGAAAGGCAAGTCATAGTAGGATACATTTTTAGTTAGGTTTTTTTTCTTATAAAAGCCTAGCTTAAGCTCTCCTAAAGGGGGCACCTTGCTTTTTGGGAGCTCACTTTTCAGACTTTTTGGACTACTCTCCCTTTTAGTTATTTTTCCTACATTTTTTAGATGCTTTTCTTTTCTGTCTCTAGCTAGTAAACAAAGATATTTCTCTGTGAATTTTTTTAGCAAGGAGCATAGACTTTTTAGAAAAAGACAACAAATATTGAAGGCCTACTCAGTAAACAATGATGATTTTTACTAATCTGAGGGGCCAACCCATTTTGCATCCATGATCATCATCTCCTTCCTTACTTTCTATTATTTTTTATTTTTCTTTTATTATTTTCTTTCTATTGAATTTTAACTTTACTTAATTTTTATTGTTATTTTATTTATCCACTAATCATTATTTTTTTATTGGTGATTATAGAGGGGATCACATGATGAGTTTACTCAAAGAATAAAATCCATGAAGATCCATGGAATGCCATGGATTGAATTTTGTAGCCAAACATCATTTCTAGGTTTTTATTTATTTATTTATTTATCTTAGTTGCTTTATTTTTTATTTTTGGATTGTATTAATTTTTTTTCTTATTAATTTCAGTAGCTCATTATAATAGCCCCAATAGTGGGAATAATTAAATCATGTGTGTGATTGTGTGTTTTTATTTTAATTAATCAGTTAGTAAAATTAAGGTTTTAATTAGGTAATTAATAAAAATTAATGGCAATAAAAATCATTAGGGTTTATTTTAATTAAAATTAAATTAGATATAAGTGTATAGAATTAGGGTTGCTTATTAGTTATTTATTAATTTATTGCTTAAAGTCAATTTAATTAAATTAGGTTTTTTTTTTGGAATAAATTTATAGATTATTTTATCCTTTATTTGATTTTTTTGATAATTTATTTCTTATTGTTATTTTTGGGCTTATTTGTTTATGTCTATGTTTCTCGGGCCTTAAGCCCATGTTAGGCTCTAACCTATTTAAATAAATTTAGGTTTTTTTAGGTTTAATTAATTAAAATGCATATTAGGCCCATAATTAATTAGATTTAGGTTAAAAATAACTTAGGCTTATTTAGTTAATTTAGACATAGGCCCACCTAATTTAATTTAATTTAATAGACTTAGCCCATTAAATTTAAGTATTTTCCATAATTTGTAGATTTAAGGTCATCTTAGAATTAAAATATGTAGAACTAGGCCCCACTAATTTAAATATTTCATAATTGAATAGGATTTAGGCCCATTATTCTTTAGGGTCCCTTGTAAATTAAAACATATAAATTTAGCCCATTTAATTAAAATTAATGTAGATTAGACTAACTTAGGGATTATGAACTTAAATGAGTCCATTGTTTACATGTATTTTCATGACTATTTTGCCTAGAGTTGATTGTTTTAATGAGAGCTTATATGAAATTGCTTGTAAATAGAGGGTAAGATAGTAATTCATAAAGCAATTCTAAAAGAACACGAGACTGAAAGAAGTTTGCATTATGTATCCAGAATCTCCTAATTGTGGTGCTAACGTTCTTTTAAAGAATCGAGTACCACCATTTGTTTATTTGTCCTAATTATTACTTTGGGTGTCAACTCCTTATCTCCACTCCATGTCTTTATGACAGTGGTTAGTGTGTTCTCTAAAGCCCTGAGCTGAAACAATGTCATGGTTGCTAAGATCTTGGACGTGCGCTAAACCTCGCTGTCTATAATAGCGACTCCACTAAGGATAAAAGATACTGATTCTACTTGTGTTCTTTAGAATTATTTTATTAATTATTATTTATTTTAGCATTCATTCTACATGTCCCTACTAATCAATGGTATTAGTTTATAGTTCCATGATTCTACTAGCTTCATGGGATTGTAAATGGCAAACCATCACTCTTAGCATTAACTCAGTTCAAGAGAGATTACTGGGCTCATTTGACTAGAGTCTATAACCCAAGTCCTAAAGGGGGGGTAGTCTTCTTTTGAGTTTGCAAAGGATGTTGGGCCCCTTTGACGTTGGCCTGTAACTCAAGTCTTAAATGAGGGCATCTTGCTAAGGGAACCTTAACTTTTCCTCCAGACTCAGCTCATATAGAGGCCTAGTAACTTCCCCTAGGATTACCCAAATTGCTTGTGAATGTTTCCATGAGGTATTTCTATCTATAAAGGACCAATCCCATACTTTAGAAGCCCATTTTGGGTTAATAAAGATTGGGCTAATCTTTTATATTTAGAAATATTGTTTATATGCTTTATTACTTTATGACAATGGGTTGCAGGCTAAGGAGAATGAAAGTGAGAAAAAGAAGATTACTAAACGCACAAGAGCAAGAAACTACACAATTAGGGGCATATAGTAAGGAAACACCAGCCGGATTGTGGAAGTGCATGCTATTCAACAACCTAGGAGATTCTCCAATTTTAACCAACCTTTGTGAAAAGTCCTAAAGTGCCTAATGTAAAAGGGCTTACTTCAACCTTTACCTAATCCAAATCCACCAAACCTAAACATCCCAGGCTATAACCCAAACAAACACTACAAATTCCATCAAAACTTCCAACACTCCCTAGATAACTACATCTACCTCAAATATGAAATCCAAAACCTTATAGGCTCTAAAAAGATCACAGACCTCGAAAACCCAAGCATTAAAAATAATCCTTTCCTAGACTACTGAAATTTACCAACCCCAGCTACCATGATGATCAATTGAGGAGTTAGTAAGGAAAAAGTGCTAAGCTCCTTTGAGGACCTAGACCTTAAAACTAATGAGAAATCTCCTAATGCCCCCTAAAGATATGGAAAGAGCAAAAGACTTATTGGGCTAGCCTTTAGGCAAGTTTGACTATGAGGTGTTTTATACTAAACCACCTTCTTTTGACATAGCCTTTGTGTTAATTATGCCTACAGGATGGGGTGATGAGTTTGATGATGAGAAGCTACTAGATAAGAAAGAAAAGTACACATTTGAGGTATAGAAAGATGAAGTCTTGGAGATAGTTAGTAAGAAGATGCAAGAATAGTTATTCTGTCGGCTGCCTGAAGGACAACCACCATGAGACTCAGCATCCCTAGCATCTAGAATAGGAAAAAAAATTTCTTATTGTCCTCTTTGAATAAAATTTCAATTTCTTTAGAACTTGATTTGTTTTAGGGATCAATGATATGAATTCTGATCATGCTTACTTATGTATTATCATCCTAATGGTATTGTGCATTATGATATTGATAGTATCAACATGTTTGATAGAAATTCAATTCAATTAGATTCATTCAGCATGGGCACAAATGCAAATTCAAAGAACATTCATATATCATATGATGTAACTTTTGAGAATAGAAAATTTGAGAGAAAGGAAAAGTGAAAACAAAAAGGGGAAAAAGGAAAGAAAAAAGGACAACTAGGTAAAAATGATGGAAAAATATTATGTTAGAAAACCTAAAAGGACTAATTGGTAACATTAGTTGTATCATGTGATGTAATGAATGTTCTCATTTTTGCCCTATTGAATGATTAAAATTGAATTTGAAATTTTTGTTCAAAAATCACATATTTATCTTTATCATACTGCATAAGTATTTGAATGGAAAGACAATACATAATGAAAGCTAAAACAGAGCTATGAGATCACTATTTTAGTTATGATATCTCCTTTATCACTCCTTTGTGATTTTTTTTGTAATTCTAGTGTCCTCTTGTACATAAAAAATTTAGGTGGCTCAGTAACTTGCATTGCAAGTCTTGTCTTGTAACTATCATCACTTATGGCATCAACATCAAGCCTTATGTTTTGCTCGAGAATCCTTTAAAGCTTTAGGTCTTTCATATTGTCCAAAAAATCCTACCTTAAGGGACAACCCTTGAAATCAGTAGTAACAATGATAATGAATTAGAGATGACCATACTAATGGTAGAGATGTAATGGAGAAAAAGAAAGTTAAAGCACATAACCATAACAAAGTGATTACATAAGTTAATGATTACCTACTTTAACTTACCATAGGTGCAATTTCAATTAATTTTAGTATCAAGAATTCTCTTCAATCATTTCACTCACTCCGCTGCATCTTCAATACATGAGACTAAAACTAATAGGGTTAGTAAAACAAAGGGTCAACAATGGTAGTGAACAAATTAAGTTTCTTGCACATATGAAGAAAAAGACTGCTAGAATAACATAAATGAATTCAAAATGAAGCTAGAGGCAAAATGTAACTATAGGGGCAACTTAGGGGCAAAATAGTAACTACAATACTAGAGCTTCAAAGTTAGTGAAAGAGATCTCGGGGCAAAAAGAAGTAAAGTACAAGCATACAAATACATCAAAAGCAGTAACAAAAAGAAAAGTTGAATAATGCATCGGTCAATCATAAGGTCTAGTGTAAAGCCATGGACCCCACTTTCTAGCGTAGTCATCAGTTTGATGAATTGTATCAGAAGCTCTGACATTAGAAGTATCAACAGCAAAGCATTCGAAGCTCAAACTTACAAGCTTTTGATAAAGCACCTCACTCTTACACTTTAATATTAGTAACATAGATATGTTCCAAATAGGAGACTTATTAGGATCATGTGTATCATACATAATATGCATACACTTCCATATAGTGTGAAATACTTGCTTTGCCTAATAAAGTCCTTGAGCCTAAATAAGATTGTACAAATACTCTACTACTAACATTCAAAATTAGTATTACAAAAGTGGATGAAAGTAGTTATAGTATTCATATATGAAGCATCTGAAGCAGTAAAATAGGAAGAGCAACACCATTCAGGTGAACCTGATACTCAAAGGGACTCTAAATAGCACATGTGCAATTAATTATGGGCCCATCCAATAAAGGAATATCACCGATAGTGATAGTTGCAAAAGCATCATCTTGGCGACCTCAAGAGGCTAAATAGGATGCTCAAGCTCATTACATTCAATATCCATCTCTATAGTCTCATTTGGAGCATCATCTAAAATATCTCTCTAGAATAGTTAAACTAGTATAGGGAGTGCAATATGGTGATGAGGAGGTCCAACATGTCAGCGAAAGCACTTAAAACATAAAATGAATTCACTCTAGAAAATTATTTGATCATGAAATAAGATCTCTAACTTCTGAACCTTTTTTGCAAGAGATATCAAAAAGAGGAATGAAGCCCTCTACCATGGCATTGACGAAATGGTGCAAATACAAATATAGCCCAAAGCCACAACTTTAATGGTGGAGTATCATGACCCTATGATCAGAGACATCATCACCATAACTAAAAGGGAAGAATGCAAAAGCATAACATTGCATTCTAACAAAACCTATTTACTTACAAATAGACTAGACTAACTTATGGTATTTTATGCAAGGAAAAAAAAAGAATGAAGAAAAAGGAAGGGAAATGATACATCAATAAAAATGGGAAATGTTGCAAATGCTAATTATTCATTAAAGTATCATCTTCCATGGCAAACACCTTGAAAAATAATAAAGGGAAGTAATAGAACTCTATTTCCTTAGATCCTATAATAAAGTACCATCTCAATCATAAATATCACAAATTGAAAGTAAATTCATCCACTTTACAAGATCATGAGCGAAAAGCCTATCTTATGACCTTTGATCATATTGGCACTTTTTTATTAGCCTCACAGAATTCAAATGATTAGTTAATGGCTTTGAGTTTAGAGTTTATAAACTCTAATCAATATAATGCTTGTTTTGCACCCAAACGAGGGGAAGAAAATGCAAATACAAAATCTATGGACTTGTAGTATAAGTTGCTTGAATTTTAGAGTATCTTTTCAATCTTTTGAATAATAAATGTGCATATAATCTACTCCAATGCTTATAAATGAGTATGAGTATAAAAAGACTTAACGGTATCCATATTGAGTAATACGAGAAAGGTGAGGGAATATTAAGAGGACAATTAAAATAATAGCAAACATAATTTACTCCAAATGCTGAAAAATGAGCAAGAGTATGAACGTGAACATCTGGTGATATCCACACTAAGTAATACAATGAAAAGAGTCCTAGAGGGGGGTGAATAGGACTATCAAATAAAAATGAGAAAATAAAAGAATTATTTGCAAGAATTAAATAAAAGTTGAGAAGGAAGAATGAATAACACAAAGATTTAAGGAGTTCATATTCAATAACAATCCTATGTCTCCACCTAACTTATCCCCAAGTTAGGATTTTCAATCACCCACAATCTTATTCACAAGATTTAAATTATACAAGAGTTTTATGGCTCACTCTTATAACCTTACAACATGAGTTTTCAAGGCTCACTCAAAAAGCCAAAAACCAAGTGTTTTAATGGAAAACACTTAAACTAATTCCTTTAGAAATAAATCTTACTTCCCTTCTAATCTAACCCAAGATTTAAGATGAAGAGAAATTCTATTTCTAAGACACACCCAACTCTCACAAGAGTTATACAAATAAAGAATTATTTAAGAGAATTTGAGAGCCTAATGAATGCTTAAGAAATAATGAATGATAAACAAGTTACTTAACTTTCATTCAGCTCTAGAGTTATTTATACTTAAAAATATAGTTGTTGGAGGTGCAACTGATATGTTAAATGTCTATATTTTGAATCATTGAAAGTGATGTTGTTAGATAGCTATTTATGAATTGAAACTGTGATTGGCTACCCAAGACGTTTGAATTTGCCCACACTTTCTTCATAGAAGCTTTAGGTATTTGAATTAGATTTAAATATCTTTTGTAATCACCTAAATTGGATGTCTATAGCTCATGATATGTCCAAAACACTAAGAGCTATACAATTTGAAATGCAGAATACTATTAGACAGCTATACCCAAGTTAAAGCTGTGATTTGCTCCTGAAGAAATTTGAATTTGCCTATAATTTCTTCATGAAATCTGTATATATTTGAATTATCTTTCCATATAATTTTTAATCACCTAAATTTGACTTCTTTAGCTCAGGATATGTCCAAAACACTAAGAGCTATGCAATCTAAGATGCAGAATACTCTTAGACAGCTATACACAAGTTGAAGCCGTGATTTTATCCTGAATAAATTTTAATTTGCTAATATTTTCTTCATATAAGTTATAGATATTTGACTTATATTTTTATATCATTTTCAATCACCTTAATTGGACTTTTATAACTCAAGATATGTCAAAAATACTAAGACATGTGCAGTTTGAGATGGCAGACGTATACCTGGATTTCGACTCAAGATTTGCATAACCAAATGAACTTGGATTTTGACAAATAATCCCAATTCAAAAAGCTCAAGATATATAATTAAAATTTTAAGAAGCTCATTTTCACATTCAAGAGCTCTAAAGATGTCAAAAGCCTTCTTGAATCTTAGAGGTTCAATTTGCCTGAAAAGTCACTATTCATCCAAAAGTGTATATGCTTAGTATATGTTTGGTATAGAATTCCCTACACACTTAATTGAAATTATTAGTATAAAATTTTTTTTTGTCAAAGTCCAAAATTTGGAGTTTGATCATGCAAATGGTCAACAATCTCCCCCTTTTTGGTTTTGACAACCAATTTTAGAAGATAATAAATAATGTGTGCGAGTGTGACAATAAATAACATGTATAAGCATGCTACTTAAAATAGCTCCCCCTTTCAAATTAAATAGATGCAAAATGAGAAAGTATTTTGCTCCCCTTTAACATATGCATAATTTCAATATTTATCGTGTATTATAGTATATAATGAATTATCATAGTATGTATAAGGGTTTAACAAATATATTCCTTTAATAAAATATATTTCTTTATTTCTCCTCCTTTATGGACATGATAAGAAATATAAATAAATTTTATTATCCTTCTTATCAAGAATAAGGACAACATAAAAATATTATCAAGAACATGGCCTAACATAACAAATGATGATAACATGATCATTAAAAAAAATGTTAAACAACATGAAGGAAATAATTTCAAACATATATGCATATAGTGCTACTCTAGTGTATCATAAAATAGTACATATGCTATTTTGAAACATCACATGATTCTAGAAAGTTTATCTAGTCAATCAATCATACATAATCATGTGGTACTTAGCATATCTTAAATACAAACACAATTATTTATCCTCTAAGCACATAGCTTCTTCTCCCCCTTTGTCAAAGACAAAAATATAAGGGGAAATAGATCGAAGGGAGCCAATAATACCAAAGGGAATAAAAGATCAAGAACCAAAACAATGAAAGCAAAGATACTCAACATCTTTATGAAAGTCATTTCATTTTTAAAGATAAAAACCATTCCCAAGAAGAATTTATACATGAATATGAATTTTGCAAGTATAAGCATAATTGATAGTCATGCATAAATAAAAAAATTCATGTCATATATAAACAAAGTAAGCAAAACAAGGCTTTTTAGCACAAGGACAAAACTAGCCACACTTACATTGTTACTATGCATGCAAAAAAATTTTATGTGAAATAAATTCAAGCAATTTTCTCCCCCTATTTCAATGAATTAAAAAAATTTGATATAAAGGACACACTATCACATAGTTATATTACTAACACAAACACATCTTTGTAAAAAAGAATTTCTCTTCCTTAAAAGAAATTAACTAAGTATGCATGCAAACTCAATTATTTTTGCCTCCTTTGACAAAAGCAAAGATAGAGCAAATCTTTAAAAAAAATTCATGTCTTGTCAAAGATCAAAAGAATTCCTAAGTGGGATTGATACATGAATAAATTAAACATTAATTATGCATGTATAAACAAAATAAACAATATTCATCCGTAAACACAATAATAAAAAAATAAACAAACTCAAATATTTCTTCCCCCTTGTGAAAAAGCAAATAAAATATCATTAAAAAGAGAGAGCAACAATGATATTAAAATACCAATTGTAGATAAGACATAAAACTAACAGGTCATGTCTTATATCCAGAAAATAAACTGAGCGTAAACTGTCATAAAATAATTATAAAATAAACAAACAACTCATGACTTATATCCAGAAAATATCCAGAAAATAAATCGAATAGAAACTAACATAAAATGAATTAAAAAATAGACTAATAGCTCAAAACTTAGATATGGAAAGTATACTAAAAATAAACCAAATAGAAATTGTCATAAAATGAATTAAAAAATTTTAAAAAAATCTTGTTGAGGAGGAGAAATATTTTTGCTAAATCAAAATAATTAATTATTTGAATTTAGCTCAATAATTAATTATTAATTTCAAAAATATGAGGCTTTGGAAAAAAAATTGAATGCATACACATAAATCCAAAACAAATAAAATTAATACAAAGATCATGCAAATGGGAAATACAATATATCATGTATATGAAGTAAATTTGCTAAAGTAAATACTTTTAAAACAAAATATATATATGACATTGAAAATAATTTTTCTAAAGCACATGATCACATAAGAATCCAAACATCAATTCATCAATTTAACAAGTGATCAATAAAAGCTTGAGCCATCAATCATACCAAGCTCATCCTTAATAAAATTCAATCTTTCCTTACAAAGAGGCTTCGTAAAGATGTCTACTAATTGATTATTAGTATCAATAAAATCAAGAAAAATATCACCATTTTGCACATGATCATGTAAGAAATGATGTCTAATGTCAATATACTTAGTTCTAGAATTTTGAATGGGATTTTTACTAAGGTTTATAGCACTTGTGTTGTCACATTTAATTGGAATGTGATTAATATCAACGCCATAGTCCAAAAGTTGTTGTTTTTGCCATAAAAATTGGGTGCAATAAGAACTAGCCACCATATATTTTGCTTCAGCGATGGACAAGGCAAATGAAACTTGTTTCTTACTAAACCAAGAAACTAAGCAATTTCCTAAAATTTGACAAGTTCCAAAAGTGCTTTTTCTATCTAGTAACCTACTGGCAAAGTCAGCATCAGAATAACTAATCAAGTCAAAGGAAGAACTCCTAGGATACCAACGTCCTAAATGCATTATACCACAAAGATATTTGAAAATTCTTTTGATAGCATTCAAATGAGACTCTCTAGGACTTGATTAAAATCTAGCACACAAGCAAATAGCAAACATAATATCGGGTCTAATAGCAGTTAAATAAAGAAGGGATATGATCATACCTCTAAATTGCTTTTTATCAAATAGTTTTCCATTCTCGTCCTTGTTAAGTTTGGTTATGGTGTTCATTAGATTTTTGCTTGATTTAGCTCCATCCATTCCAAACTTCTTTAGAATGTCCTTTGCATATTTTTTTTGATTAATGAAAATCCCATCTTCACATTGCTTGATTTAAAGTCCAAGAAAGAACTTGAGTTCTCCCATCATACTCATTTCAAATTCTCCTTGCATTAGCTAAAAAATTCCTCACACAAGCAATGGTTAATAGCACCGAAAATAATATCATCAACATAAATTTGAACAATTAATAAATCATGCTTGGATTTCGTTATGAAAAGAGTTGTGTCAACCTTTCCTTTAGATAAACTTTTCTCTAGTAAAAAGTTACTCAATATTTCATACCAAGCTCTTGGAGCTTGTTTTAATCCATATAATGCTTTTAAAATTTTAAACACATGATTTGGAGAGTCAAAATTTTCAAAACCTGGAGGTTGTTCAATAAATACCTGCTCTTCAATAAAACCATTTAAAAATGCACTTTTAACATCCATTTGATAAAGTTTAAAATCCATGTATGATGCAAATGCAAGTAGCATCCTAATAGCTTCTATCCTTGCAACGGGGGCAAAGGTTTCATCATAATCAATGCCATCCTCTTGATTATAACCTTTAGCTACTAGTCTAGGTTTGTTCCTAGTTATGACACCTTGTTCATTCATCTTATTTCTGAACACTTATTTAGTGCCTATAATAGGATGATGTTTAGGTCTAAAAACCAAGGTCCAAACCTTGTTTCTCTCAAATTGATTTAACTCTTCCTGCATAGCAAGGACCCAAAATTCATCACATAAAGCATCATTAATATTTTTGGGTTCAATTTAAGAAATGAAGGCTAAATTAACAGTAGACTTTAATTGAGATCTAGTAGTTACCCCTTTTATAGTGTCACCTATAATGAGGTCTTGAGGATGAGCTTTTTTGAATCACCAATCCTTTGGAAATTCATCCTTTAAGGTAGTTTGAGATGTCTCCTCATTTTTTCTTCTAGCTTAGATCCTCAAGTTCCAAAGGCTTACTAGCATTTTCTTCTTGTGTTTCCACAATCTCATTGTCACCTACAAGATCATCAACATTACAAACATTCTTTCTAGGATCAAGTGAGTTTAATTTATCAAATACCATATGCATTGACTCTTTAACTACTAGAGTTCTCTTATTAAAGACCCTATATGCATTGCTAGAGATGGAATAGCCTAGGAAAATGCCTTCATCGACTTTGGAATCAAATTTTCTAAGATTATCCTTGGTGTTCAATATAAAGCACTTGCATCCAAATAATCTTAGATATGAGATTTTGGGTTTTCTATTGTTCCATAGCTCATAAGATGTTTTATTTAAAATTTATCTTTTGAAAACTTAGTTTGAAATATAACAAGATGTGTTAACGGCTTCCGCCCAAAAATATAAAGGCAAATTTTACTCATGAAGCATTGTTCTAGCCATTTCCACAAAAGTTCTATTTTTCCTTTGAACTACCCCATTTTGTTGAGGAGTTCTAAAAGATGAAAATGTATGAGAAATACCGTTATTATTACAATAGTTTTGAAAAATTCATTTTCAAATTCAGTTCCATGATCACTTCTAATGAATGAAATAAAAAATCCTTTTTCTTTTTTTAACTCTTTTTTAAAATTTTTCAAAAGCTTTAAATGCATCATTCTTATGATCAAGAAAACACACCCAAGTGTATCTAGAATAGTTATCAACCAATACATAAGCATAGTGCATTCCACCAAGACTAGCAACTCTAGTTGGTCCAAATAAATCCATATGTATAAGTTTAAGTGGCCTAGAGGTGGACACTACATTTTTTAGCTTAAATGAGGACTTAGATTGTTTTCCCTTTAGACAAGCATCATAAGGTTTATCTTTAGTGAATTCAAGCTTAGGTAGACCAATTACAAGTTCATGTTTACAAAGATCATTCAAAAGCTCAAAATTTGCATGTCCTAATCTTCTATGCCATGTCCATGTGTCATGAGAGATAGACAATAAGCATTTTATGTCTTTGTTATCAATTTTATTCAAATCAATGACATAAACATTGTTTACTCTTTCACCACTAAAAATAACTTTGTTTTCATCAAGACAACTAACAAAGCAATTTTTAGGATAAACAGTTACTTTATTTCCCATGTCATATAATTGACTTATACTAAGCAGATTATGTTTAAGACCATCAACAAACAACACATGATGTATAGATAAGGATTGAGGATTACCTATTTATCCAATGCCAATAATTTTTCCTTGTGCATTGTCTCTTAAGGTAACATGCCCTCCATCCTTAGCATCAAGTTTGTTGAATTGGCCTTTGTCTCCTGTCATGTGCCTTGAACATCTACTATTGAGATACCACTTGCTTTTCGTTCTTTTGGATTTCAAGCACATCTACACAATACAATTTAAGTGTTCTTTTGGACCTAAACCTTTCTTAGTCTAGGTTGGTTAGTTTCAAGATAATCTGTAGTAACTAAATTCATATGCAGTCTTCTATACAAGCACACATTGTTAGTATGTCCTTTGATCATACAATAAGAACATATAATATTTTCAAATTTCTTCCTCCTAGGATGAAATGCTTTCCTAGTGTGTGCAATATGCCTTTGGTGTTGTGTGTATCTCCTATTGTTTTTTGTCATCAAGTAAGACATGCATTGGCAATGGTGATGCGTATTTTGATTATTTTGTGCAATATATTTATGTGCATTGTATTGTGTAGCATGCCTATTATAATTGTGTCTAATGTACATATAAGGATGATTAGGTTTATGTGCTCTAGTTTGAGCCTTGCCTCTTTTTGTTAAGGAAGGATGAATCTCATGAGACTTTTCCTTGCTATTTAACACATGAGATCTTTTATCTTTGAAAGCTTGAGTCTCATTTGATTTGGTGGTTAAAGGAGTGGAATCATGTGAAGCTTTTACAAAATTAATATGTGATGAAGATGATGAAGACATTCCATTCTTATATCCAATTCCATGGGTATCTCCATGAGGTTTTTGAGAGTCAATAAGACTATCTAAAGTTTCTTTTCCTCTCTTAAATTTAGCAATGGAATTCTTTAATTCTACGACCTCCTTAGAAAACTTATGATTTTAATCATTTGCTTTCTTAAGTTGATCTTCCAAAGAATTAGAAGATTTTGCATCACTAACAAGTTTTTCGTTTGATTCAACAAGTTTAGCAAAATTAATTTTTAAAATTTCTAATTCTCTATTTAAGCTACCTAACTTATGCTTATAATTTATTTTTCTTAGATAATAAGCTTTTGCATTTAATAAGTAATTTGATCACAATAGAGCTCTCATTATCATCATCATTATCATAATAATTATCACAATCATCAAAGGAAGAATAAGAATTCGATGGTACCTTATTTTCATTTTCCAGGGCCATGAAGCAAAGATTAGCCACCTCTTGTTGTTCCTCTTTCTCTTCAGATTCAGAAGAATAATCCCAAGTAGCTTTGAATGCCTTCTTCTTATCATTTGCTCCCTAGTTCTTAAATTTAAATTTGGGACACTCACTTCTAATATGTCCCGATTTCTTGCATTCATAGCAAACAACCTCCTTAGTTTTCTTCTTCCCATCTCCTTCGAACTTCTTATTGAAGTTCCTTGTTCTTGAGAATTTTTTCTTTCTAAAAAACTTCTTGAAGTTCCTAATGAGCATGGCAATGTCACCATCTTCATCACTAGAATCTTTTATGCTTTCCTCTTTACTATCTTCTTGAAGAGCTTTTAGACCAATGCTATTTTTCTTTTCTTCTTTCTCTTCTTGTTCTTCAACTCTTTGTTTGATAGTGAGCTCATGTGTTAAGAGCTTACCAATGAGCACATCAGTTAATAAGTTGGAGAGGTCTTGAGCTTCCTCAATTGAAGTAACATGAGATTCCCAATCCTTTTTAAGTAAGATTCTTAGAATCTTATTGTTTATATCTTCCATAGAGAAATGTTTTCCAAGTTTCTTG
This sequence comes from Mallotus nudiflorus, assembly GCA_947683625.1. Lineage (NCBI taxonomy): Eukaryota > Viridiplantae > Streptophyta > Magnoliopsida > Malpighiales > Euphorbiaceae > Mallotus > Mallotus nudiflorus. The sequence goes on from CANTUR010000918.1 coordinate 305,355, forward strand.
AGGGTTGTAAGGAGAGCATTGAGATGAATTGTCATCTCCATGATTGATTCATGAGGCTTTATTTTGAAGAGTTCAAAATAATTGAAATTATTTTGAACTTAATTGAAATTATTAGTATAAAAATTATTTGTCAAAGTCTAAAATTTGGAGTTTGATCATGCAAATGGTCAACATACAAGAAAGGCGGGGAATACTAAAAGAGGACCATACTAAAACTACTTTATTTACTCTGATGCTCTATAAGAGTATAAGTATCTAAAGGACTTTTCCAATGGTTTTCATGTTGAGTAATATGAGAAAGGCGGGGGAATACTCTGATAAGGAGAAAAGCATAAAGATAACTCAAAGATTGTTTTAATACTCAGAATTTGATCTTTTTATGCTTAATTTTCATAAGTTTTAATTAGCAAATTATCCCTAAAATTAGGTATGGAAGTAAGCTCTTCACTTGGCAAAAGATATGCTCCCAGCATAAGATGGTTAATGATGCCTCTAACCATTATAAATGGTAAATAAATGATAGTCATAAAAATAAAAAATAGTAAGACTCATTGAGTACATGCTATCTTGTGAAAAAGTGATAAATTTTCTCATAAATTTTCAATATTATAATGTACTTTTGTACATTCATCATGATTGAAACTACCTTCAACAAGTATGTAGGAATTGCAAATCCAAAAGGAAGTGCACCTAACTTGTAGAGATAGTTAACACAGCAAAATTAAAATTCTAATAAGAAATTCTAATAAAAAATGCTAATCAATCAGCATAAAGAATTTAAAGCATTTGACTTAAACAACCAAAGATAAAAATCATGAGCAGTTATGGACTGCGGTAGTAAAGGTGAGCAATGAAAGGGTTATAGCTAATTAGAATCATCAGTAAGCAATTAAAGGATTGCAGCTAATCACAAGGAGTTATGGACTATAACATTATAAAAGTTAGCAATGAAAGGGCTATAGATAATAGTAAGCAATTATGGATTACAGCATCATTGGTGAGTAACGAAAAGGTTGTAGTTAATCGTGAGCAATTATGGATTGCAGCATCATCGGTGAGTAATGAAAGGGTTGCAGTTAATCACGAGAAACTAGGGATTGTAGCATCATTAGTGAGCAACAAAAGGGTTGCAACTAATCATGAGCAATTATGGATTGCATCATCATCAATGAGCAATGAAAGGGTTACAATTAAACTATGAATAGTTATGGACTATAGCATCAAGGGCTAGCAATGAAAGGGTTGTAGCTAATCAAAATTGTGAGCAATTATGGATTACAACGTTAAAAGCAAGCAATAAAAGGGTTTCAATTGATCAAATTCATTAGTGAGCAAGAAAGAGATTATAGCTGATCAAAAGCCTTGAGCAGTTACGGACTGCAAAAACAAAAGTTGAGCAATAAGAGGGCTATAGCCGATTAAAGCCAGCAATCAATGAAAGGTTGCAGCTGATCAAAATCATCAATAAGCAATGAAAGGATTGCAAAAAAATCAAAATTCGTGAGTAGTTACGGACTACAGTGTCAAAGGTAGACAATAAAAGGGTGGTAGCTATTCAAAACATACTAATAATTATAGATTGTAGCAGCATAAAGCCTACATTAAGGAATGAAAAAAGCAACATTAGACAATTTAGTGTTATATAAAAGCTTTGTAACATGAAAAGTATGTATCCTAACTCTTTACTTAAAAATTGTGTGCTCATTTGCTTTGCCACAATTTGTCAAGCAAACAGCGACAAAGGGGGGCAACTGTAAGCACCCAATTTCGGGATAGTTGAGTGCAGATGTGACTAAGGACTCCAATGATGAAAATTTTATAAATAGGTCTTCAACACTTGAAGTTTGAAACGTCAAAAGACTTAATGCATTTTTAAGAAGAGTTTAATTGGTTTTTTAAGAACTTAATTATAATGTTTGTTTTAAGACCTAATTAAACAATTTAAATTCTTTCAAGGGTCTTTTTGTAATTAAATTTTAAAAAAGATCAAAATTCTATAATTTCAATTGGAATTCTATAATTTTGATTGGAATTATGTAAATCTTATCAGAATTAGAAAAAGTTTAAAAAGATCATAATTTCATAATTCCGATTGAAATTATATAATTATAATCTGAATTACACAATTCTGGACAGAATTAATCATGTTCCATCCATTTTTATTTTATTATTATTTTTTACAATAAATAAAATTGGTTTCCTAAATTTTGATTGATCAAATAATATTTATCTAAATTTTTAGGAAGTTAAAGTCCTTTTAAAATCAAAAATCTAAGAAGGGCAAGTCACAGTAGGATACATTTTTTCTTAGGGTTTTGTTTTTTCTTATAAAAGCCCACCTTCAGCTCGACTGAAGGGGGGACCTCACTTTTCGGGAGCTCACTTTTTTGACTTTTTGGACGGCACTCTCTCTACGTTTTTTTTTTGGCATTTTTTAGAGGCTTTTCTTTTATGTCTCTAAACAATATGCAAAGATATTTCTCTGTGATTTATTTATTTTTTTAGCAAGGAGCAATAGATTTTTGAGAAGAAGACAATAAATATTGAAGACCTACTTAACAAACAACAGTAATTGTTTCTAGTTTGAGGGGTTATCCCATTCCGCATCCATAATCATCATCTCCTTCCTTACTTTCTATTATTTTTTATTTTATTATTTTGATCCTATTGATTTTTAACTTTACTTAATTTTTATTTTTATTTTACTTATCCACTAATCATTGTTATTTTTGTTGGTGATTATGGAGGGGATCACATTATGAGTTTACTCAAAGAATAAAATCCATAAAGATCCATGGGATGCCATGGATTGAATTTTGTAACAAAACATCGTTTCTAAGTTTTATTTATTTATCATTTTGTCAGTTGCATTATTTTTTATTTTTGGATTGTATTAATTTTTTTTTCTTATTAATTTTAGTAGCTCATTGTAATAGCCCTAATAGTGGGAATAGTGAAATCATATGTGTGATTGTGTGTTTTTATTTAATTAATCGGTTAGTTAAATTAAGGTTTTAATTAGTAATTAATTAAAATTAATGGCTATAGAAATCATTAGGATTTATTTTAATTAAAATTGAGTTAGATATAAGTGTGTATAATTATTGCTTGTGAATTATTTAATAATTTGTTCCTTAAAGTCAATCTAATTAAAATAGGTTTTTTTTTAATAGATTTAATAGATTATTTGATATTTTATTTCATTGTTTTGATATTTGTTTCTTATTATTTTTTTGGGCTTGTTTGTTTATGTTTATGTATTTTGGGCCTTAAGCCCATGTTAGGCTCCAACCCATTTAAATAAATTTAATTTTTTTAGGTTTTATTAATTAAAATGCATATTAGGCCCATAATTAATTAGATTTAGGTTAGAAATAACTTAGGCTCATATAGTTAATTTAGACATGGGCCCACCTAGTTTAATTTAATTTAATAGACTTAGCTTATTAAATTTAAGCCTTTTCCATAATTTGTTGATTTAAGGTCATCTTAGAATTAAAATATGTAGAACTAGACCCCACTAATTTAAATATTTCATAATTGAATAGGATTTAGACCAATTGGTCTTTAGAGTCCCTTGTAAATTAAAACATGTAAATTTAGCCCATTTAATTAAAATCAATGTAGGTTAGACTAACTTAGGGATTATCAACTTAAATGAGTGCATTGTTTACATGTATTTTCATGACTAGTTTGCATAGAGTTGATTGTTTTAATGAGGATTTATATGAAATTGCATGTAAATAGAGGGTAAGATAGTAATTCATAAAGCAATTCTAAAAGAGCATGAGATTGAAATAAGTTAGTATTCCGTATCCAGAATCTCCTGGTTGCGGTGCTGACTTTCTTTTAGAGAATCAAGTACCAACATTTTTTTATTTGTCCTGATTATTACCCTGCTTGGGGACTCGTCATCTCTATACCGTGTCTTTGTGATAGTCGTTAGTGTGTTCTCTAGAGCCCTGAGCTCAAACAGTGTCATGGTTGCTAAGATCTTAAATGTGTGCTAAACCTCGCTGTCTACAACTGCTTACCATCATTGTTTATTGCATTTGTAGCACGAGCGTTCCGTGTTCTCCTCCTCATTTTAAAATGACAACAACACAACATTCAAGGCATAATAAGGATACTAATACATATATAGAATTCTAGGAGCAACGATGACATCAATTTACAATTACCACATATATATCATAGTAGTTCCAAAAATGATAAACACTAACAACCAAAAGAATAAGGATTAAACCATTGCTTTGATTTATCATGACCTGAACCCATAGTTATGTGACCGGCACTAAGGAATGGGAAATGCATAATGCAAAAACCCATAGTAAGCCTTAGAAATTTTCGCAAATAGAATCAATCATCTTAAAAATAAAACCACAATACCAATCATACAAATTCTTTAATTAACTATGCAGTATATAGAATTCAATTACATAATACTTAAATCAAATAGACATACATAAGGCAGCCGGTGAAGAAGAAACCCGACACAGACGGTGACTAATACCAGATTGACAGTGAGGTCCTGAAAAATAAGTTAAGGGGAATCAGACCTCATTGAGTTAATCAATTTTATAAAATGCATTCTAGTTTTAAGAACATTTATTAAAACACTTTTGAAGGTAAAGTGGAATAAAATAAAATAAAATAAATATAGATATTGAAATCTTTTACCTTTCTTAATTATGTTTATATAAAATGCTTTCTTAAATTCATAATTCTCTTTAATATAAGATCCTTATATGAAATCATATAAATTAATTATTTTAATGGAACACCTCGTAGAACACCTAAACCATCAATTTCTAATAGCTTTTTAGCACTCTTTAACCTAAGTAACTACCGTCCCGAGAGCAAGCTCAACTGAGTTACAGCCCTAGTCCATTCATTTATTCCTATATTGATGTCTTGAGAGCAGGCTCAATCGAGTTACATCCCATTTTTGGCTCAAGAGCACTAGCTCCACTGAGATCAACCCATACTCTATCAGAGAGCACATGCTCCACTGAGCCAAATTCACACATTCGAATATATAATAGAGATCACAACCCATGCTCACATGGTCTTAGTGACACCCACTACGTAGCACGTTCTATTATTTTCTCCAAATCAATTTAAATTATAAATAAATAAAATAAATAAAGCATAATAAAATAAATTCAATTAAAGCATTCTTTCAAATACTATTCATTATAATAAAAGAAATAATCAAGCATATGGCAAAATAAATATTTTTGTAGATAAATTCATATCATCAACTTCCTTATTATTTTTAACCACGTAAAAATATAATTTAAATATCCATAACACATATTCCATAAAATTAACTCACAGATTGAATGTGCTGGGTGATGCATCCTTTGCTACCCAAGTGCTACAACTCTCACCTAAGAGTTCTCTAAAATAAATAATATTTATTTAAAATATGCTTATATGATAAAACAAATAAATTCATAAAAATTCTGAAGTTTTTTAAAATCATGGAATTTATGAGATTGACTCGATCTAAGACACACTGTTATACAAACTTGAAAACTAATACATACCGATGTCACATTCTATGAGAAATCTATCAAAAATTTGGTAGTCTCCCTTATAAAATGAACATTTCTCTACTAAAATTAAGTTGTTCACACATAAAATGATACTTTTATAACTTTCTTCACATAATTTATAGAATTTAATAAAAATATAAAAATGAAAGGGTTAGAATAGTACCAAAACTATAACCCGAGAACAAAAAATCTAAAATTTTCAAAAAATTAAAAAAATATAAATGGATAGATCTTAACTCCAATTTCAATTTATATAACTACCACAAAGCCAAATTCTAACTCAAATTAACTACATTAACCAAAATACCTAAAATTAATTTACCTCAAATCAGAGTGATTTTTGGAGATACACGATGAAATTGATTGAGGGTTATTGTTACCTAGAGGAAGATAAGTCAAACGAGACTAATGATGACACCAGGTGACACCGGAGCCGGTGATGATAGCCCCTTTTACATTTGGCCAAGTGAAGAAAATGAAGAAAAAGAGGAGGGGAGGTGGTTGGATAGAATTTGGTGGCTGTTGGTGATGTCCGGCATGGTGGCTATTGATGTAAAGGTGGCGATGGTAGTGGCATGATCAGAAGGAGGAAGAAGGAGAAGGAGAAGAAGAAGAAGAAGAAGGGAAAAGAACAGGAAAGGAAGAAAGCAAAAAGAAAAAAATGCTTTATACTTTTTTATATTAAAGAACAAAATACATATATATTATTTTAAAATAAAATTCCTCCCAATTATTCACATGCTTAATATATATATATTAAGCATGTATGTATGTATGTATATATATATATATATATATATATATATATATATATATATATATATATATATATATATATATATATATATATATATATACACACTCTAATTTAATAAAATAATATGTAAGCACCTAATTTTAGGATGAGGAAGTGTGAATGCGATATAGGACTACAACGATGAAAATATTATAAATAAATCTTCAACATTAGAAATTTGAAACCTCAAAAGCCTAAATGCAATTTCAAAAAAACTTAATTGGTTTTTTAAACACTTAATCGTAATGTTTTCTTTAAGGACCTAATTGAAATGTTTAAATTCTTTTAGGGGTCTTTTTATAATTAAAAGTAAAAAAAAGAGATTGAAAGTATGTAATTCCTATTGGAATTACATAAAACCAATTGGAATTATGTAATTCCAATTGGAATTATGTAATTACATAATCCTTATCAAAATTATATAATTCTGATCAGGATTAATTGAGTTATGTCTGTGTCTTTTGGTTTTTCAGTAAATAAAAAGTTATTTTATGAATTTTAATTGGTCAAATAATGTGATAAATCCTTTTTCTAAGATTTATCTACATTTTTAAAAAGTTATAAGTCCTTTCTAAACCAAAACTTTATTACTGTAAAGAGGAGAAGTCATAGTAAGATATGTGACTTTAGCTAGGGTTTTTCTATATAAACCCATTTCAACTCTCTTAGATGGGGACTTGGTCTTCTTCTTCTTTGCTTTTTACGCAGCTTTCAAAAAAAAATTTATTTTCACGTACTGTTCCTTTAGAGAAGAAGCAATTAGATCTTTTGGGGAAGAGAAAATCAAGCATTGAAGATCTATTAAAAAAACAACAATGATTTATATTACTCTTAGGAGCAAATCAATACTACATCCATATAATCATCTTTTCTTTTACCTTCTTATGCTTATTTTTGTTTTGATTATTTTGGTTTCATTTAATTTTTATTTTATTTTATTTTGATTAATTACTAATCATTGTTTATTTTGTCCTTTATGTTTGTGTTTGTGATTATGGAGGGAGTTACATGATGGATTCATTACAGAGAACAAACCCTATGAACATCCATGGAATGCCATTGATTAAATTTTGAATTTAAATGTAGTTTTTTCAGGGTTCTTATTTCTTTTTTTTGGCTTTTTTTCTTTTTCATTTTACATTATAGGTTGTATTAATTTTAAATTTTTTTCATTTTCAGTAGATTATTGTAATGGCCCAAATAGTGGGAATAGTAAAATCCTTTGCTTGTAATTGTGTTATTTTAATTAATTGATTAGTAAATTAGGTTTATTTGGTAAATCTTTAATTAAAATTAATGGTGGTTGTAGTAAATTTAAGATGCATATAATTTAACTAGGGTTAGATATCATTGAATGCATGATTAATGTAGTTTATTTATTATATAGTTTAGTTTATTATTTTCATGTTTTTTTTGTTCTTTTGATTTATGGATCTTAATTAATTGTTTGTTTAATTATTTTATATTTTTATATTTTATTTGTTAATTTTTATGATTTTTATATTATGTTTTCGTTGTGTTTGCTTTAAGCTCATGATTTTAGGTTTTTTAGGTTTATTAATTAGATTCACCTTTTCTTTAATAGGTTTACTAATTTAATTGGGATTAGGTTTAATTAAATAAAATTGATTTTAGGCCCATAATTAATTAAATTTTAGATTATAGTTAACTTAGGCCCATTTAAAATCAGATATAGGCCCACTATAGTTTAATTTAATTAATTTAGACTTAGTCCATTAAATTAAAGCATTTTTCATAACTTGTAGATTTAATATCATCTTAGAATTAAAACATGTCAAATTAAGCCCACTAATTTTAAATATTTCATAATGTGTATATTTAGGCCCATTTTTAGAATTAAAATAAATAGACTTAGGTTCACTTAATTAAAATTAAAATAGGAATTAGGCCCATTAATCTTTAGGGTCACTTGTAAATTAAAAAAACATGTAGATTTAGCCCATTTAATAAAATTCAATGTAGATTAGACTAACTTAAGGATTATGAACTTAAATGAATGCATTGTTTACATGTATTTTTCATGACTAGTTTACCTGGGATTAATTGTTTAAATAAGGATTTATATGAAATTGCATGTAAATAGAGGATAAGATAATAATTCATAAAGTAATTCTAAATGAACATGAGACTAAAAGAAGTTAGTATTCTGTATTCAAAATCTCCTAGTTGTGGTGCTAGCTTTCTTTTACAAATTTGAGTACCACCACTTTCGATTTGTCCTAGTTATTACCCTGGGTGGCGACTTCTCATCTCCACACCATGTCTTCATGACAGTGATTAGTGTGCTCTCTAGAGCCCTGAGCTCAAATAGTATCACGGTTACTATAATCTTAGATGTATGATAAACCCTGCCATCTACAGTGGTGACTCTAATGGAGATAAGAGATACTAATTCTACTTATGTTCTTTAGAATTATATTATTAATTATCATTTTATTCTTGCATTCATTCTACATGTCCCTATTAACCGATGGCGTTGGTTTATAGTCCCATGATTCCACTAGCTTCATGGGATTGTAAATTGACTAACCATCACTCTTAGCCTTAACTCGGTTCAAGAGAGATTACCAAGCTCATCAGACCAGAGTCTGTAACCCAAATCCTAAAGGGGGGTAGTCTTCTCTTAAGTTTGCAAAGGATATCGAGCCCCTATGACCTTCGCATGTGCCTCAAGTCTTAAAGGAGGGCATCTTGCTAAGGGAACTTTGACCTTTTTTTGCTGGACTCATCTCATATAGTGGCTTAGTAACTTCCATTAGGATTACCTAAATTTCTTGTGTTTGTTGCCATGAGGTATTTTTATCTATAAAGCCCCAAGCCCATGCTTTAGAAGCCCATCAGGACTAATAAAGATTGGGCTATACTTGTATGCCTAAAAATGTTGTTTCTATGCTTTTACTGCTTTGAGAGATATGACATGCATGTTGGTTCTTGATATCCCCTATTGATTTTAAGGCCAAGACTAAAAGTCCTAGGAAAACAGACTAGCCATTGAACACGTTAGTGGGAGGAATAAGGTTGGAAGGATGTATGCACACTTGACTTGTTACTTGACTTGACTTGTTACTTGCTACTTATTGTATAGCATGTGCATCATGCATACATACATACATGCATTTCTTGCATCATACTAACACCTTTTTTAAAGCCATCATAGATTCATCTAACTCTACTTGTGTTTGGAAATGAAAAGGTGTCATAGTGGTTACAACCAACTTGAGTCCAAAATCAGTAGCTAAAGAGATCCTTCAAAGTCTAGAGAAGAGTCCTATTAATTCGATTTACTTGGAAGCTGAATTAACTCCAAGCAAACATAAATGGAATAATAATAAGGAGGAAGTAGGACCTTAGAAGACATTAGGGGAGCTTTGATGGATGACATGAGAGCCATGACGCAAGATGAACTAAGACAAGCTCTGACTATATTAATGTCACCATCTGCTACTGCACCTCTAGTTACGGCCAATCTACCTGATGTGGGTGCACCACCTGCAAACAATGACAATGTTAGGGGGCAACCTTTAAACACTGCTAAGAATGTACTTGCAGATGAAAGCACTGACTTTGAAGATGTCCAAAATGGAAGAATTGATGAGAGGACAGGCCATCGGATATTCATTTGACTTTGATGATATGATGCAATTAGAGGAAGATAAGCTGCTTAATAAGTATAATATGCCATAGCTGTAGAAGGTTGATGGTACTGGGGAGCAAAGGATCCACCTTAGTCAATATACAATTACTATGAGCACCATTAAGGCTCTTTTATCTGTATTTACTAAGTTATTTGTACTATCCTTGGAGTGTATGGCTATTAATTGGTATCATGGGTTAAAGAAGTCTATCTGAGCTAACTGGAGAAAATTGTGTACTACTTTTCTGAAATAATATGACCACAATACCAAGCTTGAAGTGTCTATTAAGGATTTAGAATTGGCCAAGCAGAAGCCTAATGAATCATTTTTGGATTTTCTGACTAGATTCATGAATAAGGCAAGATTAATGAAAAATAAGCTAGATGAAAAGGATCAGGTTAGGATGATTGTTCAAAATGTGTCACTTAATTTGGTTGAGAGATTGCAAATGATGAACCCTAAGACATTTATAGATCTTTATGATTACGGGTTGCAAGCTGAAGAGATTAAAAGTGAGAAAAAGAAGATTGCTAAAAGCACCAGAGTAAGAAACTACCCAACTGGGGGCACACAGTAAGGAAGCACTAACCGGATTATGGAAGTGCATGTTATTTAAAAACTAAGGAGATTCTCTAATTTTAACCAACCCTTATCTAAAGTCCTAGATCATTTAATACCAAAAGGCCTATTTTGACCCCTTAACCTTTCCAAACCACCAAACCCAAATGTCCCTAGCTGTGATCCAAACAGTTACTGCAAATTCCACCAAGTAGTTAGACATTCCACAGATACCTACATGTGCCTTAGACATGAAATTCAAAACCTTATAGACTCTAAAAAGATCATAGACTCTGAAAACCCAATCACCAAAAATAATCCTTTCCCAAACTGCTAAAATGTTCTACCCCCAACTACCATTATAATCAACTTAAGAGTAAGCGAGGAAGAAGTGCTAAACTCCTTTGAGAACGTAAACCTACAAACCAATGAGAAATCTATTGATGCCCCATTGTAATAAAGGAAAAAGCCTATAAACTGGTGAGAAATCTTTTGATGCCCCTTAGTAATAAAGGAAAGAGTGTAGAATCTTTAACTCCTAAGAAAGCTCAAAGAGGAGTTGAAGATTTGTTAGGCCAGCCTTTAGGAAATTTTAATTATAAAGTGTTTTACTCCAAATTTGATGTTCCCATTAAATCAATTACATTTAGAGGTTAGGGTGATGAATTTAGAGTTAATGATAAACCATTAAGTAAGAAATCTAAGACTCCTGAGTAGCCATAAATAGGAGCTGAAGATTTATTAGGACAGCCCTCAAGTAAGTTTGACTACAGGGTGTTTAACACTAAACCACATTCTTTTAACATACATTTTGAGTTGATTATGCCTACAGGATGGGGTGATGAGTTTGATGATGAGAAGCTGCTAGATGAAAAAGAAAAATGCATTGTTAAGGTACAGAAAGATGAAGTCCTGGAGACAGTTAGCGAGAAGATGTAAGAATAGCCACTATGTTAGCTACCTGAAGGACAACCACTATGAGACTTAGCATCCCTAGCATCTAGAATAGGAAATAAATTTTCTTATTATCTTCTTTGAATAAAATTTTAGTTTCTTTAGAACTTTTTTGTTTTAGTGATTGATGATATGAATTTTGATCATGCTTACTTATGTATTGGAATCCTAATGGTATTTTGCATTGTGATATTGATAATATATTTATATTTTACATAAATTCAACTTAATTAGATTCATTCAACATGGAAACAAATGCAAATTCAAAGAACATTCATATATCACATGATGTAACTCCTGAGGATAAAAAATTTAAGGGAAAGGAAAAGTGAAAACAAAAAGAAAAAAATAATTAGGTAAAAATAAGAGAAAAATATTATGACTAATTGGTAATAGGAGTTGTATCATACAATGTAATGAATGTTCTCATTTTTACCCTAATGAAAGAGTAAAATTAAATTTGAAATTTTTGTTCGAATATCACATATTCATCTTTATCATACTATATAAGTATCTGAATAGAAAGATAATACATAATGAAAGCCAAATCAGAGTTATAAGATCACTATTGTAGTTAGGTTTTCTTTTTTGCCACCCCTTTGTGATTTTGTTTGTAAGTCTAGTGTCCTCTTGTACATAAATAATTTAGGTGGCTCAATGACTTGAATTGCAATCCTTACTTTATAACTATCATCAATCATTGCATCAGCATCAAGCTTCATATTTTGCTTAAGATTTCTTTAAAGAGCAAGTCCAATTGATTTTAGCTTCAGGAACTCTCTTCAGTTAGTTCACCCACTCCTCTGCATCTTTAATGTATGAGCTTACAACTAATAGGGTTAGTAAGTCAAAGGATTAGCAATAACAGTGAATGAATTGAGTCTCTTGCACACATGAAGAAAAAGACTGCTAGAATAGCATGAATGAATTTAGAATGAAACTAGGGGTAAAATGTAACTCTTGGAGCAAGTTAGGGATAGAATAGTAAGTCTGCATTCAATGAATAAAGATAGAACACTTAAGTATAAAAGCTAGTACAATAGATCCCATGGAAAAAAAAAGTAAACTATAAGCATACAAATACATCAGTTATCATATAGCAAAAGCAATAACAAAAAGAAAAGTTCAACAGTGCATCAGCAATCACAAGCTCTAGTGTCAAGCCATGGACTCCACTTGCTAACCTGGTCATTAGTCCAATGAACTGTATCAGAAGCTCTAACATTTAAAGTACTAATAACAAAGCATTCAATGCTCAAACCTATAAGCTATTGATAGAGCACCTCATTCTTACACTCTAAGATTCGTAACATAGTTATGTTCCAAACAAAAGACCTATTAGGATAATGTATGTCATACATAACATGCATACGCTTGCATACATTTTTTATGAAACACTTGCTTTGCATAATAAAGTCTTTGAGCCTAGATGAGATTATGCAAATACTTTGTTACTAACATTCAAAATTAGTGTTGTAAAAGTGCAAAAAGGTAGTGAGAATGTTCAGAATTGAGGGAAAAGGGTAACACTATCAAGGTGAACCTGATACTCAATGGGACATTAGACCTTAAGAGGCTAATAAATTATGGGACCATCCAGTAAGGGAATATCACTAACAGCGATACTTGCAAAAGCATTATCTTAGAGATCTCAAGAGGCTAGATAGGGTGCTCAAGTTCCTCAAACTCAACATCCATCTTTATAGTTTCATCTAGAGCATCATCTGGAATATCTCTCTATAATATTTAAACTACTGTAGGTTATGGAATATGGTAATGAGAAGGTCTAACATGTCAACAATACATTTGTCAGCCTTATAAAAAGGAAGAACACACTCAAAACATAAAATGAATGCACTCTAAAAAATTACTTGATCATGAAATAAGATCTCTAACTCCTGAACCTTTTTTAAGGAGATATTAAGAAAAGGAATGAAGCCCTCTATCATAGCATTAATGGAATAATGGAAATGTAAGTGCAACCCAAAGCCACAACTTCAATGGTGCAGTATCATGACCTTTATGATCAGAGACATCATCACCATAATTAAAAGGGAAGAGTACAAAAAAATAATATTACATTTTGAAAAAAAATATTCACTTGCGAATATACCATACTAACTTATGTTATTTTATGTAGAGAAAAATAAAAGAGAATGAAGAAGGGAAAGAAACTAGCACATCAATAAGAATAGGCAAGAAACAAATGCTAAACACTCATCAAAATAATAAAGGGAAGTAACATAACTTTATTTCCTTATATTGTGTAGTAAAGTGTAATCTGAATAATAAAATCCAAAAATTGAAAGTAAATTCATCCACTTCATGAGATCATATGTGAAAAGCATATCGTATGAATTTTGATCATAATGACTCCTTTTTATTAGCCTCGTAGAATTCAAATGAGGAGTTAACAACTCTGTGCTGAGAGTTTATAAATTCTAATCAATCTAATTCTTGCTTTGCACTCGAACGAAGGGAAGAATATGCAAAAATGAAAACTATGGACTTGCAATATAAATTACTTAAACTTTAAAGTATCATTTCAGTCTTTTTGAATGATAAATGTGCATACAATCTACTCCAATGCTCAGAAATAAGTATGAGTACAAAATGCCTTGATGGTAACCAAGCTAAGTAATACAAAAAAAGGTAGGGGAATACTAAGAGGATAATCAAAATAAGAGAAACCACAATTTACTATAATGCTTAGAAATGAGTATAAGTATCAATGTGAACCTTTGGCGGTATCCATGTTGAGTAATACAAGAAAGGTAGAGGAATATTAAAAAGGACCATGTTTAAAAAGCTATTCTATTTACTTCAATGATTTGTAAGAGTATAAGTATCCAAAGGACTTTTCCAATGGTATCCATGCTAAGTAATATCGAAAAGGTGGGGGAACACTAGGATAAGGAAGAAAAGCACAATAATAACTTAAAACTATTTTAACACTTAGAATTTGGTCCATTTATGCTCAAATTCCATAAGTTTTGTTTAGCAAATTCTCCTTAGAATTAGGTGTGGAAGTAAGCTCTTCACTTGGTAAAAAATATGCTCTCAGCATAAGATGGTCAATGATACCTCTGACTTTTGTGAATTGTAAATAAATGATAATTATAAAAATCAAAATTAGTGAGATTCATTGAGTACACTTGATCTCATGATAAAGTGATGAATTATCTCATAAAATTTCAAAAATATAATGCACTTTTTTGTACAATTATCATGCTGAAACTAACTTTAACAAGTTTTTAGGAATAACAGGTCCAAAAGAAGATAAACCCAATATGTGGAATTAGCACTAGCTCCAACAAGTTAATTAAAGTCAATAAGCAACAAAAGTGGTTGATTAGAGTCAATTAGTAAAAATTCAAAGGAAATTAGCATAAATTCCAATCAGTCAGCACAGTTAATTGACACAAAAATCTTGAAATCCTAGTCAACATGAAATTTTAATGAGATGTCTACATTTTGCATACACTACACTTTATCTTAGTTATATGCTACACAGTAGCATATAACAAGTTGCTATAACACAGTTTTTAGATTCAACTTGTTATATGCTACACAGTAGCTATAACATAGTTTTCAAATCCACTTTATTATATACTACACAGTAGTTATAACAAAAAATTCTATACAATCACAACTTGCTAGACACTATACAGTAGTTATAGCATAGTATCAAATCACGATTGGCTAGACACTACATAGTAGTTATAGCACACTTTTGATCTAATTTGCTAGACACTGCATAGTTGTTATACCATATTTCAAATCCTTTTTGCTAGACATTCCATGAGAATTATAGCACATTTCAAATCTTTTTACTAAATGCTCCACAGGACCTATAGCACCATTATCACAATTTGTTGGACACTTCATAGGACCTATAGCATATTTATCTTAGCTATACACTACACAGTAGTTATAGCATATTTTTGCTAAACGTTCTATAGAAAATACAACAAAACTTTTAGTCACATTTACTAGATGTTCCATAAGAACTACAGTATAATTCGCTAGACACTATATAGTAGTTATAGCATATTTTCACTAAACATCACACAGGGAATATAATGAAAATTATGATCATTAGATGTTTCACAGGGAATATAGTGAAAATCACAATCACTAGATGTCCTATAGGGAATATAGTAAAAATCACAATCACTAAATGTCCCATAGGGAATATAGTGAAAGTCACAATCACTAGAAGTCCCACAGGGAATATAGTGAAAATCACAACCACTAGACATCCCATAGGGAATACAGTGAAATCATAATCAACATTGTATGTCTGAGTATAGTGTATTTTCAAGTCAACACTATACACCCGAGTATAGTGCATTTCCAAATCAACACTATACGTCCAAGTATAGCTTATTTTCAAATCAAAACTATACGTCCAAGTATCGTGCATTTCAAATCAACATTATACGTTCGAGTATAATGCATTTTAAGATAAACACTATACATTTGAGTATAGTGCATTTCCAAATCAACACTATACATCTGAGTAAAGTACATTTCCAAATCAACACTATACGTTCAAGTGTAGTGTATTTTCAAATCAACACTATACATCCAAATGTGTGCATTTTCAAATCGACACTATACATTTAAGTGTAGTGTATTTTCAAATCAACACTATACATCCGAGTGTAATGTATCCTCAAATCAACACTATGCATCTGAGTGTAGTGCATTTCCAAATCAACACTGTACGTCCAACTATAGTGCATTTCCAAATCAACACTATACGTCCAAGTGTAGTGGATTTTGAAATCAACACTATACGTCCGAGTGTAGTGCATTTTCAAATTAGTACTATACATCTGAGTGTAGTGTATCTTCAAATCAACATTATACGTTTGAGTGTAGTGTATTTTGAAATCAACATTATACGTCCAAGTGTCGTGCATTTTCAAATCAACATTATACGTTCGAGTATAGTGTATTCTCATAGCAACACTATACGTTTGATGTATAGTGTATTTTTAAATCTCACCTAGATGTTCCATAGGAGCTATAGCATATTCTCAAATCATTTTTTTCATTAGATTTCTCATTAGAATTATACTAAAATTTGCTAAATGCTATATAGTGGATTTAGCATTTTACTTAGTGTTGCATAGCAATATAAGCATTCATCGTGAACGGATGATCACTTATAGGCAAAAGCCTCAAAGAGCACAAGCAAGTATCTAAACTTTTATTCTTAAGAAATCGTGTGCTTATTAGCTTTGCCATAATTTGTCAAGCAAACAGCGACAATAGGGGCAACTGTAAGCACCCAATTTTGGGATGAGGAAGCATGGATGCAACAGAGGACTCCAATAATGAAAATATTATAAATAAATATTCAACACTAGAAATTTGAAACCTCAAAAGCCTAAAGGATATTTTAAAATAAATTAATTGGTTTTTTAAGGACTTAATTGTAATGTTTTCTATAAGGACTTAATTGAAAAGTTTAAATTCTTTCAGGGGTCTTTTTGTAATCAAAATTTTAAAAAAAGATATCAAAGTTATGTAATTCCGATAAAAATATATAATTCCAATCAAAATGACATAAAACTAATTGGAATTATGTAATTCTGATTGGAATTAGTTAATTCCAGTTAAAATTATATAATCCCAATTAGGATTAATTGATTTATGTCTATGTCTTTTGGTTTTTTCAGTAAATAAAAAGTTGTTTTTTGAATTTTAATTTGTTAAATATAATGTGATAAATCCATTTTCTAGGATTTATCTAAATTTTTGAGAAGTTAAAAGTCCTTATTAAACCTCAACTTTATCACTGTAAAGAGGAGAAGTCATAGTAAGATACGTGACTTTAGCTAGGGTTTTTTTATATAAACCCAACTCAACTCTCCTAGACGGGGATTTGGTCTTCTTCTTCTTTGCTTTTTATGTAGCTTTCAAAAAAAAATTCTTTTAACGTACTATTCCTTTAGAGAAGAAGCAAGTAGACCTTTTAGGGAAGAGAATCAAGCACTAAAAATCTATTAAAAAATAGTGGTGATTTATATCACTCTGAGGAGCAAATAAATACTGCATCCATCCAATCATCTTTTCTTCTACCTTCTTCTGCTTATTTTTTTTTATTATTTTGGTTTCATTTAATTTTAATTTTATTTTATTTTGTTTAATTACTAATCATTGCTTATTTTGTTCTCTATATTTGCGTTTGTGTTTATAATTATAAAGGGGGTTACATGATGGATTCACTGTAATGAACAAAACCCATGAAGATCCATCAAATGCCATTGATTAAATTTTGTATTTGAATGTAGTTTTTTTAGGGTTCTTATTTTTTTTATTGGCTATTTTGTTTTTGTCTCATTCATTTTAGTTTCTAGGTTGTATTAATTTTAAATTTTTCCATTTTTAGTAGATCATTGTAATAGCCCCATAGTGCGAATAATGGAATCCTATGAGTGTAGTTGTGTATTTTATTTTAATTAATTGATTAGTAAATTAGGTCTATTTGGTAAAGCTTTAATTAAAATTAATGGTGGTTGTAGTAAATTTAAGTTGCATATAATTTAATTAGGGTTAGATATCATTGAATGCATGATTAATGTAGTTTATTTATTATATAATATTTTCATTTTTTTATTCTTTTGATTTTTGGATCTTAATTAATTGTTTGTTTAATTATTTTGTACTTTTTATATTTGATTTGTTAATTTTTATCGATTTTTATTATGTTTTTATTGTGTTTGCTTTAAGCTCATGATTTTATGTTTTTTAGGTTTAATAATTAGATTCACCTTTTCTTTAATAGGTTGACTAATTTAATTAGGATTAGATTTAATTAAATAAAATTGATTTTAGGCCCATAATTAATTAAATTTTAGGTTAGAGTTAACTTAGACCCATTTAGCTAATTAGAAGTAGGCCCACTTTAGTGTAATTTAATTAATTTAGACTTAACCCATTAAATTAAAGTCTTTTCCATAACTTGTAGATTTAAGATCATCTTAGAATTAAAACATGTAGAATTAGGCCCACTAATTTAAATACTTTATAATGTGTAGATTTAGGCCCATTTTAAAAATTAAAATAAATAGACTTAGGTTCACTTAATTAAAATTAAAATAAGAATTAGGTCTAGTGGTCCCAGGGTCACTTGTAAATTAAAACATGTAGATTTAGCCCATTTAATTAAAATCAATGTAGATTAGACTAACTTAAGGATTATGAACTTAAATGAATGCATTATTTCCATGTATTTTTCATGACTAGTTTGCCTAGGGTTAATTGCTTAAATAAGGGTTTATATGAAATTGCATGTAAATAGAGGATAAGATAGTAATTCATAAAGTAATTCTAAATGAATGTGAGACTAAAATAAGTTAGTATTCTGTATTTAGAATCTTCTAGTTATGGTGCTAGCTTTCTTTTAGAGAATTGAGTACCACCGCTTTTGTTTTGTCCTAATTATTACCTTGGGTGGCAACTCCTCATATCCACGTCATGTCTTTATGATAATAGTTAGTGTGTTCTCTAGAGCCCTGAGCTCAAAAAATGTGGCGATTGCTAAAATCTTAAACGCCCGCTAAACCCCGTCTACATAATAATTAAAATTTATAATCCACCTTTTTATATTAATAAATAAAAATACGGGTCTTTAAAGTTAAACTGTCTATAGTCGATACAAAGTTAAAGGCTACAATTTTTCTTTTTCATAAAAAACACTAGAGTACTCAAAGAAGATGTGTTGGGCCTAATAAAACCCTTATAGAAGGTGAATAGAAGTATCTTAGAAGTCACAATTTAAACTCCAACCATGTTATGATAATCATATCATATATGACTGGACAACATAAATCGATCTTATGTAGTTGCTTGATCTGACAACTCAACAATCAAAATTCTTTGATTTCTATGTTGTAGTATCTATTACTCTAGGGGTATAGCTTCATTAAATGCTACTAGTCCTTGATTACACCTTGCTACACCATTTATAAAATTTACAAGATCTATATTTAGAGTAGCTATTTTTGGTAGCTATTGTTGCCCTTATCTCTAAAACATTACCATTTTAGGTTTATTATTTCTTATAGCTAATAGGATAGCAAGATGAGTTTTATCGTGAAATGACTGATCATTAACATAACATAATGCCATTAACTTACCCCCATACTAGGTGGTAGAGTAAGGGTTAGAACTAGAATCAAAACTTCATCTTGAAAGGACCACTTATTGTTATGTTGTCTCTACAGTATAAGTAATTCATGTTCATCTCCCTTGAAAAGACATATAGAGTAACAAGATTAAATACATGATAAGAAAACTAACATATACATAGAATTCTATAATCAATTACCTATTCACCACAGTAGTTTCAAGAAAGGGCATAATTTAATAACCAAAGGAGCATAAAATCAACCATAAGCTCTGATACCAACTTTGTCATGACCCAAACCCAAAGGGCACATGATCAACACTGATGAATGGGAAAGTAAAAAGCTTCTGAAATCTATAGTAAGCCTTACGAAAATTTTCATAGTAAAATTAAATAAATTTAAAATTCTAACAAAAAACTGAAAAAGTTTCCTCTATACCAGGAACAAAACCAAAACTTGTAAATCAAGTGCACTTCCAAAATATTCTCCCTTCAATGCCACATCACAATAACTCCAATAATCCATCATAAATATCACTCTCCAACATAAAATGTATGCTCAACACATGTATCAACATAATTATATATAAACCCAATTTTAAGCTAATCAAGTATAAATACATTTATCAAATGTTCAACTACTATTATGATGTCTAGAGTATGAATATAAGACAATGAATATTAACACGACATACATAAAGTAGCTAGGGAAGAAGAAGTTTGGTGCATATCAGTATCACTAACTGTAGACTCCTAATATCCTGGGAAAAATAATTGAGGAGAGTTAGACCTCACTGAGTAAGTTAATATAAGGAAATGCATGTTGTTTTAAAATCCTTTTTTAATAAAAGGTTTTATGGAAATATACTAAAATATATATAACTTATATTTAAAACCATTATTTTTCCAAAATCATATTTATAAATCTTAAAGACTTTTATAAACTCTCATAATACCATTAAAATAGAAATAACATTTCTTTAAAATATTCTTTTAAATGGAAAATCATAGTAGAACCTTAAACCACAAATCTAGTATCCACTTGGCTCTCTTTATCCAAATGATTGCCGATTCCCAGTAGCTAAGCATCCACCAAGCTACCAGCCACAGTTAGTCACTTATTCCAATACTTACTGGCAATTCTCGTAACCTTAAACACTATGCCTTATTGGCCATTAGGCTTTCTTGAGTCCAAATGCTATTTCTCTTTTCCAATTGGGCAATGAACCGGCCCCGAGACCCTGAAAAGGTCAACGGAGCTAATGCATTATCGCTACCCGCCATAACTGGCCATAAAACCCTTAAAGGTCAGTTGGGCTCCCGTAGTCATGCTACCGATATGACTGGCCCCAAAACCTTGAAAGGTCAACTGAGCTACTGTACTCACACTCCTCTTTATCTAAAGAATTTCAATAAATTACCTTAACCATACTCCAATATCATATAATCTTATCAACTCTAAATTCATATTCTACCCATCTAATGTACTAGTGCACACACAGTCTTATTGCAACCCACTAGGTAGCATATTCTATTAGTCTTTTTCCAAAAATATTTATCATAAGAAATACGGTAATTGGAAATGAAATTACTCTTAATTTCTCACCATATCTTTATAATAAAAATCATAATAACAAATAACCGAATTCAAACATCAATAATCATCATAATAAAATAATAAGGGCAAAATAACATTAAATATAATCAAAACATAATCAACATATTAAAAATATCAAAATCAATATTCACATATTGGAAATATAAATTCTTAAATTGAATCTTCTTAAATATAATAATTTAACAATATAAATATTTCAATATTAAAATATAAATTCTTTAATTTAATTTTTTCTTTTTAAATATATTCAATGAATTTATACTTTATGTGTAAATCCAACACACATTTCAAATAGAGTGAGTAGGCTGATGTGTCCTGGTCCGCCTATTTCCTAATACCTCAATGTTGGTACTTTCTATAGTAAATAATATTTATTTAAAACATGTTTATGCATATTAAATAAAATTCACAAAAGTTCCCCAAAATTCTGAAAAATTATAAAATCAATGAATTAATAAAATGGACTTGGAAATATCCTAAATACGACCTTTGAGACTAAAGGAATTTATTTCTAACAATATAACCAATTTAAATAGAAATTAAGAAATTTCCAGCGAAATGATTCTGGAATTTATTTCTCAAAATCCGTGAGGAATTGGATTTCGGTTCAGTTATAGAAATCAATCAACATAATTCATTCTAACTAATAAAAACAATTCATGAATTTCTGGACTAGTCCTAATTTCATTGTATTTTGGGTGGGACTCGTAATATCCTCACCGTAAAAACACGATATCCAATAAAAATGAATATATCAAAAAATTCCCAAAGCTTCAAACAATACAAAATAGACAATGAACAACTAAAATGAAGAATACATCAAAATTACCTAAAAATATTTGCTAAATATTATACGAGTGGAGTTCAAATGCACAATTAGCAGCTATGGACTCTTGGTAATATGAGAAATGCAAAGGAAGCAATGACATTGCCTGAAACCAATTGAAATAGTGCAAATTAAAGAAATTAGGTTAATTGATCAATGACAATTTTGCACCAATCTGAGCCATTTCTTGAAAAATAGACACCATTAAAAAGAAGAGGACGTTGAGACAAGTCTATAGCTCAAATTGGAGATCGATCGGAAGTCATTTGTGGGTTGAACGAAAGGAAAGAAAAGTTTTAGGCTAAAAAGATATTTGCCAATCCCAAATCTTTTTTTTCCACTGATTCCCTCCATATACAAACCTTCACCCCTTTCTACGTTGTTGTTCCCCTTTTTTTAACTTTAACTTTATAATCATACCAATAATAGTAATAAGGATAATGATAATAAAATAAAATAATACTAATAACAATAATAACAACAATAATAATTAAAATAATAATAATAAGAAATATCAATAATATTAATAATAAAAAAATTTAGGTTATTACACTTTTTAGGCTCTACTTCTCTAGGCTATCTAGTTTTTTTTCAAGGCCTAAGAAAATTGAATTTGAATATTGTTGAATTAATTTGGCCTCATTTTAAAGGCATTCAACTGCTCCATTTTTTCATAGTTATTTTTTAAGTCTAATGTAAATTCATTAATGGATCTTTTTTTTATAGGGATGTTTACAAAAATGCCCCAAAAATAGGTGTCATTAACATGCATTGTCCTATGTTTTTAAAATATTTTATGTGTGTCCTTTTTTTATTTTATCTTTCACACTTGCCCTTTTTTTCTTGCATCATCTTCTTCTTCCTTTACCTACATTTTTTTCCATTCATTTCAATGAATCTACTCAAATTTTCATTCATTTCCTTCACCTCTTCCTCACGAGAGCTTCTTCTTCTTCCTTTTTTTTTTCTTTCTTTTCTTTGTTTCTTCTCCTTTTCAAAATTCCATCTTCCTTGTTTTTTACTTTTTTATTGTTTTTTATTTTTGTATCTACAACTTCCTTCTTCTTTCTTTTGATGCTATGCCTAGAATTTACAATTGGCATTTTCAAGATTTGGTTTGTTCCTGATATCTTATGTTTCAATTAGGGATATAGTGCATGATGATGATTTAGCTCTTAAAAAGCTTGGTTTATGGGAATGATTTTGTTTTTGGTAAAGATTGAATTCAATGTTGCCTTTTGTTTTCTATCCACTTATTTTCTCAACTGGGTCTTTCTTGTTTTCTTTGTTGCGAAAAGATTGACCTAATTTTTTAATTTTTGATTTTTTTGGCTATATTTATGAGTTGATGTGATTAGTGATATTTGGAGCTATGGGTCTTGGAGCTTGAACTACTCATACAATGTTTGATTTTAATATGCAGGCAAGTTTAAAATTAGAATCAATGGTAATTATACATGTTTTAATTTGCTATTATGTTATATGATCTTGAAAAATCCCTATAAGGGGTGAATAGGGCTATTAAATAAAAATAAAAATTAAAAATAATTCTTTGCAAGAATTAAAAGAATGTTGAGAAGGAAGAATGAAGAACACAATGATTTAAGGAGTTTGGATTCAATAATAATCTTACATCTCCACCTAACTTATTCCCCAAATTAGGATTTTCAATCACCTATAATCTTATTCACAAGATTAAGATTACACAAGAGATTTATGACTCACTCTTACAACCTTACAACATGAGTTTTCAAGCCTCACTTAAAAAATCAAATCCCAAGTGTTTCAATGGAGAGCACTTAAACCAATTCATTTAGAAATAAATCTCACTTCCCTACTAATCTATCCTAAGATTTAAGATGAAGAGAAATTCTATTTTTAACACACAGCTGACTCTCACAAAAGTTATAAACAAAGAGTGAATATTTGAGAATTTTAGAGCTTTAATGAATATTAAAATAAAGAATGATAATAAGCAAAAATGTCTTAACTTCCATTCAACTCTCGGGGTGTTTATATAGATAAACACTAAAAAAATATAGTTGTTATAGGTGCAAATAATGTGTCCAAATGTCTATGTTTTGAATCCAACATTTATAATTTTGAATTATTGAAAGTAATTCTGTAAGACTGCTACACACGGACTGAAGCCATGATTGGCTACTAGAGATGTTCACATTTGACCACACTTTCTTCAAAAAAATTATAGATATTTGATTGAACTTTTCATATCATTTTGAATTACCTCAATTGGACTTATGTATCTCAAGATATGTCTAAAATACTAAGAGTTATACAATCTAAAATGCAGACTACTATCAGACAACTGTGCATGAGTTGAAACGGTGATTTTATATTGAAGAAATTCTGACTTTCCTATAATTTCTTTATAAAATTGTATATATTTGACTTAATTATAAAATTTTATATAATTCCATATCAATTAGACTTCTATAGCTCAAGATATGTCCAAAATACTAAGATCTGTGCAATCTAAAATAGTAGACGTATACATTGATTTCAACTCAACCTTTGCATACCCAAATGAACTCAAATTTTGCTAAGTAAGACAATTCAAAAAGCTCAAGATGTCTAGTTCAAATTTGAATAAAATAACTTTCTCATTATAAAGCTCTAAGGATGTTAAAAGCCTCATTGAATCTCAAAGGTTGAATCAGCCTAAGATATTCATACTTCATTTTAACTTCCAATAGAGTCCTAACTTATACACACTTAACAAACAATTAAATGCTCAAAATTAAGTTTATTAAAATCAAAAATTAAGATTGATTACTACTAAGGTTAACAATCTCCCCCTTTTTTATTTTGACAAACTTATTTTGAGTTTAATAAAAATAATAAAAAGTAAAGTGTATGATAATATTTGTGATAATAATGATACCAAATGAAATAAAATATGTTTCTTTATTTCTGCCCCTATGAATATGGACATGATAATAAATATAAATTTATTCCCCTTAACAGAAAAATAAAAACAATATAAAAAAAAGCAAGAGGGATAAAAACATGGCATTTTTATGATAAATGTATTAAAAATATAAAATATGATAACATGATCATTTAAATAAATGTTAGGCAATGTAAGAAAATAATTTCAAACATATATACATATAGTGCCACTAAAATGCATCATATAAATAGTACAAATAACAATAATGTTTATGCTAGATGAGCTTAACTATCACATGATCATATAGAGCTTAGCTAGCTAATCAATTATGTAGTACTTAGCATACATAAAAAAATAAAAAAAATAAACACAAATTATCCATAACATATTTTCCTCTTTTTGTACAAAGGAAAAAGGAAAAGAGATAGATATAAGGGGAAATGAACCTAAAGGGACCAAAATTTCTATAGGAACAAAGTAAAGATACACCAAATCTTTGTAAAAATATTCATGCCTTATCAAAGATCAAAACAATTCATAAAAAGATATTCATACCTTATTAAAGATCAAAACAATTCCTAAGAAGATATTCATGTCTTATCAAATATCAAAACAATTCCTAAGAAGAAATTATACATGAACAAATAATAAACTCAAATATATTTCTTCCCCTTTGTCAAAAGCAAAAAGAAAAAAGAGAGATATAAAGGGAAATGAAAACAAAGATGCATGAAATCTTTATAAAATCTATATCATACATTAACAAAGTAAGCAAAAAAAGGCCTTTTGTCACATATGATGTACAATAAAATTAGTCATACTTATAATGTTAATATACATGCAAAAATTTAAACAAATTTTATCCCCCTATATCAAACAAAAATATAATATGTCACTAACATAAACATATCTTTTAAGAGAGTTTTAAAATTATTTTAAAAAACCAAGTACACTTGTTAAAAAAAATTAACTAGGCAAACATGCAAACTCAAATTGTTTCTCCTCTTTTGACAAAATGCAAAAGGAAATTTAAAAAGATAAACTAAATATAAACTAACGACCATAAAAAAATTTAAGATCAAAATCAAAACATTTATCAATCAAAGTAATCAATAAGCACAACATGATTTCATATGAAAATAGTTTAACCATCAATTAAATATAAAATCAATATAAACTAGAACCATCAATCATGTCAAGTTCATGCTTAATGAAATTCAATCACTCTTCATTGAGAGGTTTGGTGAAGATATCTACAAGTTGATTATTTGTATTAATAAATTCAAGTGAGATATCACCAATTTGAATATGATTGGAATGTGATCAAGTTTTATACCATAGTCTAACAACTGTTTTTTTTACCACAAAACTTGTGAACAATAAAGACTTGCTATAATATATTCAACTTTAGCAGTGGACAAGGCAACCAAAACATGTTTCTTGTTAAACCAAGAAACTAAACATTGCCATAAAAATTAACAAGTTTCAAACGTGCTTTTTCTATTAAGTAAACTACCAGCAAAGTCCATATCAGAATAACTAATCAAGTTAAAGGATTAACTCCTAGGATACCAAAGTCCTGAATGCATTGTATGATAAAAATATTTGAAAACTCTTTTGATAGCATTCAAATGAGACTCTCTAGGCTTGATTGAATTCTAGTACACAAGCAAGTAGCAAACATAATATCGAGTCTACTAGCAGTTAAATAAAGAAGATATCTAATCATACCTCTAAATTGTTTTTCATCAACCGGTTTGCCATTCTCATCTTTGATAAGTTTAGTTGTGGTGCTCATCAAAGTTTTACCTATATTAGATCCATCCATGCCAAACTTCTTTAGAACGTCGCTTGCATACTTAGTTTGATTGATGAAAATCCCATGTTTACATTGCTTGATTGGTAGTCCAAGAAAGATTTTGAGTTCACCCATCATGCTCATCTTAAATCCTTTTTGCATTAAATTAGAGAATTCCTCACATAAACAATGGTTAGTAGCACTGAATATAATGTCATCAACATATATTTGAACAATTAATAAATCATGCTTGGATTTCTTTATGAAAAGAGTTATATAAAATTTTCCTTTAGAAAAACCTTTCTCTAATAAAAAGTTGCTCAATCTTTCATACTAAGCTCTAGGAGCTTGTTTCAATCCATATACTGCTTTAAAAATTTTATATAAATGATTTGGAAAATCAAAGCTTTCAAAACCTAGAGGTTGTTCAACATGCACCTCTTCTTTAATAAAACCATTTAAAAATGCACTTTTAACATCAATTTGATAAAATTTTGAAATCCATAAATGATGCAAATGCAAGTAGTATTCTAATAGCTTCTAACCTTGCAACAGGAGTATAGGTTTTATCATAATCAATGCCTTCCTCTTGATTATAAGCTTTAGTTACTAGTCTAGCTTTATTCCTAGTTATAACATCTTATTCATTCATCTTATTTCTAAACACCCATTTGGAACCTATAATAGGATGATGTTTCGGTCTAGGAACCAAGGTCCAAACCTTGTTTATCTCAAATTAATTTAACTCTTATTGCATAACAAGGACCCAAAATTCATCACATAAAGCATCATCAATATTTTTGGGTTCAATTTGAGAAATGAAGGATAAATTAACAATAGACTTTAATTAAGATCTTATAATTACCCCTTTTATGGTGTCACCTATAATGAGGACTTGAGGATGAGCTTTCTTGAATTTCCAATCCTTTGGAAGTTCATCCTTCAATGTAGGTTGAGACGTTTCCTTATTGTCCTCCTTGCTTGGACCTTCAAGTTCTAAAGGCTTACTAGCATTTTCTTCTTGAGTTTCCATAATCTCATCATTACCTATAAGATCATCAACATTACAAATATCCTTTCTAGGATCAAGTGAGTTTGATTCATCAAATATAACATGCATTGACTCTTCAACTACTAGAGTTCTTTTATTAAAAACTTTATATGCTTTATTAGAAATAGAATAGCCTAGGAAAATTCCTTCATTGACTTTAGAATCAAATTTTCCAAGATTATCCTTAGTGTTTAATATAAATCACTTACATGCAAATAGTCTTAGATATTAAATTTTGGGTTTTCTATTATTCCATAGCTCGTAAGAAGTTTTATTCAAATTTAGTCTTTTAAAAACTCTATTTGAAATGTAGCAAGATGTTTTAATAGCTTCTACCTAAAATTATAGAGACAAATTATACTCATGAGCATTGTTCTAGCCATTTCCATAAGAGTTCTATTTTTCCTTTCAACTAACCCATTTTGTTGAGGAGTTCTAGGAGAAAAGAATGTATATGAAATACCATTTTCATTATAAAAGGTTTTGAAAAATTCATTTTCAAAGTTGATTCCATGATCACTTCTAATAAAAGAAATACAAAAACCTTTTTCTTTTTTAACTCTTTTTTGTAAACTTTTCAAAAGCTTCAAATGCATGATTCTTATGAGCAAGGAAACATACCAAAGTAAATCTAGAGTAATGATAAACCAATACATATCCATAGTGCATACCGCCAAGATTAGCAACCCTAGTTGGTCTAAACAAATCCATATGTATAAGTTCAAGTGGCCTAGAAGTGGACACTACATTTTTTAGCTTAAGTAAGGACTTGGATTATTTTCCCTTTTGGTAAGCATCACAAGGTTTATTCTTAGTAAATTTAAGCTTAGGTAAACTAATCATAAGTTTATGTTTACAAAGATCATTCAATAGCTCAAAATTTGCATGTCCTAACCTTCTATGCCATGTCCATGTGTCATGGGAAATTGATGTGAAGCATTTAATATCTTTGTTATCAATCTTATTCAAATCAATAACATAAACATTATTAACTCTTTCACCACTAAAAATTACTTTGTCTTCATCAAGACTACTAACCAAGCAATTCTTAGGATAAAAAGTGACCTTATTTCCCATATCACATAATTGACTTATACTAAGCAAGTTATGTTTAAGACCATCAACAAGCAACACATAGTGTATAATTGAGGATTGAGGATTACTAATTTCTACAATGCTAATAATCTTTCCTTTTCCATTATCCCCAAAAGTAACGTGTCCTCCATCCTTAGCATCAAACTTGTTGAATTGCTCTTTATCTCTCGTCATGTGCCTTGAGCATCCACTATCAAGATACAATTTTCTTTTTTATCTTATGGACTTCAAGCACACCTATACAAGATAATTTAAGTATTATTTTGAACCCAATCATTTTTTGGTCTAGGTTGGTTAGTTTTAAGATAGTCCATAAAAAGCAAGTTCATGTGCAGTTGTCTATAGAAGCACACATTATTGGTATCTCCCTTGATCATAAAATATGAGCATTCAACATTTACAAACTTATTTCTCCTAGAAGGATATGCATTCCTAATTTGTGAAGCATGTCTTTATTGATGTTGTGGTATGTATCTCCTAAAGTTCTTTTGAGTCATAGTGTGAGACATGCATTGGTAATGACAATGTGTATTTTGATAGGTTTGTGCAATATGTATAGGTGCATTATATTGTGCAACATGCTTATGAGTGTTGTGTCTAATGAATACGTAAGCATGTTTAGGTTTTGTTTTCCTAGCATGATGCTTACCTCTTTGTGTCATATATAGTTGAGGCTTATAAGACTTTCCTTAAGTGTTTGACATATGAGATCTTTTAGTTTTGAAAGCTTGAGTCTCATTTTGTTTTAAGGTAGAAGGTGCAAAATTATTTGAGGCTTTAACAAAATTAATATGTGATGATGATGAGGAAGCTATTCCATTAGTATATCCAATTCCATACATATCTCCATGGAATTTTTAAGAGTAAAGAATATTATTCAAAGATCTTTTCCCTTCATGAGTTTCTCAATGCAATTTTTCAAATTTAAGAATTCTTTAGAGAGCTTTTGATTTTCATCATTTGCTTTTTTAAGTTGATCTTTTAAGGAATTTGAAGTTTTCAAATCATTAGACAATTTATCATTTGATTTAACTTGATTAGAAAATTCATTTTTTAATTTTTTTAAATTCCTTGGTTAAGCTAGAAAACTCATGCTCATAATGCTTCTTCTTAGATAATAATTTTTGCATTTAAGCAAGAGTTTCCTTACCATAGTGCTTTCAATATCATCATCATCATATTCATCATCATCACATGAAGAAATAGACATAAATGGTACCTTTTTTTCGCTTTCAAAAGCCATGAAAAAAAGGTTGGCTAATTCTTATTGTTCCTCTTCTGTTTCCTATTATGAGCAGTCATGCCAAGTTGTCTTATAAGCCCTCCTTTTCTCTTTTTGTCCTTTACTTTTGTTTTTGAGTTTGGGACACTCACTTCAGATGTGACCAAGTTTCTTTCATTCATAACAAGTAATGTCTTTGGTTTTGTTTTTACCTTCTCCTTTATACTTATTATTGAAGTCTCTTACTCTTAATGAATGTTTCTTTTTTAAGAACTTCTTGAAGTTTCTAGTGAGCATGGCAATTTCATCATCTTCATTACTTGAACCTTTAATATTTTCTTCTTTACTATCATTTTATAAAACTTTCAATGCATTGCTCTTCTTCTTCTCTCCCTTTTCTTCTTGCTCTTCACCTCTTTACTTAATTATTAGCTCATCTGTTAAGTGCTTTTTGATAAGCATGTCGGTAGAGAGAGTTGATAGTTCTTGAGCTTCCTCTATTGAAGTAACTTGAGATTTCCAATCCTTCTTAGGTAGGATTCTTATAATATTGTTGTTTACTTCTTCCTTGGAGAAATGCTTTCCAAATTTCTTGAGGGTTGTGATAAGAGCATTGAGTCAATTTGTCATCTCAGTGATAGACTCATAAGGCTTCATCTTAAAAAGTTCATATTCATACATATGAAGTTGAACCTTCTTGCTTCTCAGTTGCACGTTGCCTTCATAATGATTTTCCAAGGTCTTCCACATTTCCTTGGCAAATATGCAATGTTAAAGCTTGCCTCCTTCATCCTTTGTCATATAAGAGACTAAAGTGATCATCACCTTTTTATTTTTTTGATTTTCTTCCTTTTTCTCATTTTTCCATTAACTTCTTTCTAAAGTAGTTACCACACCAGTAATGGTAGTTATAGGTGATTCCCAACCTTTTAGGACAATATCCCAAAGTTTAATGGAATCATAATCAAGGTATAGCTCCATTTTGAACTTCTAATAAGGATAGTCACTACCATAGAAGAATGGCCTAAGTGAAGCAATATTTTATGATTCACTTCCCATGATCTTGTATTCTAGCAATGAAGTTCCTAGAATTCAAGCTCTGATACCAATTGAAACTATTTATAGGTCATACCTAAACTATATCACCTTTCCATGGTACCTATCAGACTAGTCGGCCATTGTCTTCACTGATGCACAACACCAATTAGCTGAGAGCCCTATTTTGGTGACACAGTCACAAGTGAGAGTTCCCATTAGTGCTATGCCCTAATTAATGGTAAGGGACAACTAGCTCTGCTACCAATTGAAAAAGCCTTAGGGGGGTGAATAGGGCTTTTAAGTAAAAATTGGAATTAAGAATAATTCTGTGCAAGAATTGAAAGAATGTTGAGAAGGAAGAATGAAGAACACAATGATTTAAGGAGTTCGGATTCAATAATAATCCTACGTCTCCACCTAACTTATCCCCAAGTTAGGATTTTTAATCACCCACAATCTTATTCATATGATTGAAATTAGACAAGAGTTTTATGGCTCACTCTTATAACCTTACAACATGAGTTTTGAAGGCTCATTCAAAAAACTAAATCCCAAGTGTTTTAATGGACAACACTTAAACCAATTCCTTTAGAAATAAATCTCAATTCCCTATTAATCTATCCTAAGATTTAAGATGAAGAGAAATTCTATTTCTAACACATAACCAACTCTCATAAAAGTTATAAACAAAGAATGAATATTTGAGAATTTGAAAGCTTTAATGAATATTAAGATAGAGAATGATAATAAGCAAAATTGTCTTAACTTCCATTCAGCTCTAAAGGTGTTTATATAGATAAACACTTAAAAATATAGTTGTTCCAAGTGAAAATAATGTGTCCAAACATTTATATTTTGAATCCAACATTTATAATTTTGAATTATTAAAAGTAAGTTGTTATACTACTACACACAGATTGAAGCCATGATTAGCTACTCCAGGTGTTTAAATTTGCTCACACTTTCTTTATAAAATTATATATATTTGACTTAGCTTTCCATATCATTTAGAATCACCTTAATTGGACTTCTGTAGCTCAATATATGTCCAACATACTAAGAGCTATGTAATCTAAAATGCAGACTACTATTAAACAGTTGTGCATGAGTTGAAACCGTGATTTTATATTGGAGAAGTTCTAATTTTCCTACAATTTCTTATAAAAGTTGTAGATATTTGACTTAGCTTTCCATATCATTTTGAATCACCTTAATTGGACTTCTATAACTCAAGACATGTCCAAAATACTAAGATCTATGCAATCTAAAATGGTAGATGCATATGTTGATTTTGACTCAATATTTTCATACACAAATTAACTCAAATTTTGATAAGTAAGCCTAATTCAAAAAGCTCAAGATTTCTACTTCAAATTTAAGGAAGATAACTTTCTCATTATAAAGCTCTAAGAATGTTAAAAGCCTCATTGAATTTTAGAGGTTGAATCAGCCCAAGATATCCATGCTTCATTTTAACTTCCAATAGAGTCCTAACTTATACACACTTAAACAAACAAATTAGAGTCCTCAAAATTAAGTTTGTTAAGATCAAAAATTAAGATTGATTATTGCTAAGGTCAATAAATCTTATAGTGGTTCAGATTTGATATGTGTTTAATTGGAATCAGAAAAATCAAATAAGGATTTTAAAGGATAGGAAGGTTGGTAGCAAGAGTAGCTCTTCAAAGAGATAATGTTAAGCCCATTACTATTAATAATCACTTCATTTCTATTGAGTACATAGTAATATTTATACATAATTTTTTAGTTTCTAGATTTGCCATTAATTCATATTGGATGTAATAAATAGATGATGATATGGGTTTGTTTGTGTGTCTTTTTTTTAGACATATGTTCAAGTATGATAAAGTTCATGGTCAATGGAAGCATCATGAGTTGAAGGTTAAGGATGAAAAGACTCTTCTCTTTGGTGAGAATCCTATTACTATTTTCAGTGTTCAGTTAGAATATGGATTAGAAAGGACCCACTTTAAGCAATAAGTGTTAATTATAAGAACAAATGCCCAAAAAGAATTAGGTGTTTTTATGAGAAATAAAGATGTAAAAAGACTACGTTTTATTCATCACAAATGAATCTAAGTTTCAGTTTCAATCTCAATCTGCCTTCATCACCTTTTTTTTCTTCTTTTTTACCATTTTTCTTTTATTAGTGGAATATAGTGATAAACGAACATCAGCTTCTTTTATTTTATCCTATTGAACAACTTATAATTTTTTTCATTTTTTTTATCATTTCTTTTAAAAAACGTTACGATAATGGGTTTGCTTTTTTTTTCTCTTAAATAAGATGGGTTTGCTCTTTTAGCAATTAGGCCACTTCCAACCCAAAATAGCAATTTGCTGCAAATTTTGTAGTAAATTGTTGTATCTATAATATTTTATCTCTAACCCATAACATCAATTTTCATACCAAAAGGAATATTCTTTGAATATTCTTTTGTATCTTTTATTATTTATTACTTTCTTACATTTTATTATCTGTACAAATTGCACCCTTACTTTTTATTTTTTACATATTCATCCCAAGGAATGTTTTTAATAATTATTTATAAATAATCTATAATTAAATATTATATTTATTTTAATCATAATTTAGTTTATTAATTAATTATTGTGATATAAGTGCAACTAAAATTTTGTAAAACTAATAGTTAAATAAATATTTTCTATTAATTATTATTAAAATATAAAATATCACAATTTAATTTATTAAAATAGATAAAACATTTCAATTACATAAAATAAACATTACAATGCAAAAGTATAGTATGAAATTGGTCTAAAATAATTAGGATAAAATTAGTCTAAAATATTATATATGTAAAAGTATAAAACTATTATGTGAAAAAAAGGTGAATAGTATTTGATGTGATGAACAATATTCAAGACAACAAAATAAATGTCCAATTTACTATCACCGTTGGATAACAAATTTGCTATAAAACAACAAATTGATGCTAGCATTGGAGATGGGCCTATCCATGTAATTCTTTGGTGTCTAATTTAATAGAATCACCCACATCATTCAATCAGCACTTTGTTAGTTTTGTGAATAAATTGACATTTTGTGAACAGCCATATATAAGAAACCCTTCATCAAATTACTAAGCTCATACATGCATAGCAAATTGATTTCATTTACATATACGATATCATAAGAGAACTCGGATGTCGGAAAAAAAATATTATAATTAATGACACAAAATTGAAGTGAAAAAATTAGACATGTTTTTTTATGGATTAACTCAAATTTTTATTCAATTCATGTTTTTTTGTATTGATTTATTTAAAAAAATACATACAACATTGAACATTTGTTTACTGCCAGATGTAGTTTATTAAAAGTTAAAAATAGGCATTTGATATTATTTGTTGAAATAGGTTGTAATGCAAAATAGGTGGTATATTCATTATTCAATTAACTATATTTTTTTAATATTATTTGAATATTTTCTGAACATTAATCATAAATGTTGAAAGTGCGAAACATGTGTCATATAAGTATACAACACTTTTGAATATTATCCGAATATTTTTTTAATCTTATTCATATATGTGAACATGCAAAACATGTGTCATATTCATTATTCAACATGTTTTAATTATCCATATATTTTTAGAATCTTATCCTTTTATGTTGAAAATGCAAAACAAGTGTCATATTTATTATTTAGTTATATACATTTTTGTAATATTATTTGTATATTTTTGAAATCTTATTCGTATATGTTGAAAATAAAAAACAGATATTGTATTCATAATTCAATTGAATACATTTTTTAATATTATCCATATATGATATAGTATTTTTTTTTAATATTAATCGTATATGATACAATTAAAAATAGTCTATTTTTTGAATATTATTCGTATTTGAAACTCAAAACAGTATCTAAAAATTAAAAATGGTATCTCAAACTAATAAATATAGTAATAAAATTTCAAATATAGTTGTATTCAATTCAATTAATTTGAATCTAAGTGCCCCTTCTTTTTCAAATGCATGAAACTTGAAATATTTTTCATACATTTCTATTTTATTATTTGTATATTTTAGTTTATTTACTATGTATAAAATAAATAAAATAATATCAACCTAATAAATATATATAAATATACAAATTTATATTTCAAAATATTTCCTAAAATATTTGAAACTTTAATTCTTTATTAAAACTAATATGAGTTATATAATTTAAATATGTTAATTATAATCTCTAAAATAAAGCATACCCAAAACCAAAACTTTAAAAAAAAAAACACTAAGAATAAAAAATAAGAACAAAATGAAAAAATAAGGATAACATAAAATGAGAAAAAATAAATAAAATGAGAAAAAATTAAAAATAAATATAAGGATAAAATAAAAATGAAAAATAACGATAACAAAGAATAAAAATAAGAAAAAAAATAAAAAGAAATAAGAAATGAAATGAAAATTAAAAAATAAAGATAACAGAAAATTAAAATTAAAATAAAAAAAAGAACAAAAGTGAAAATTAAAGAAAAAATAAATAAAGGAAAAATAAAAAGAAAAAATGAAAAGAAAAAAGAAAACAAAAAGGAGAAAGAAAAAAAAAACCAACTAAGAAAGCTAAAAAAAAAGAAAAAAAAAAAGAAAAAAAAAGAAACAAAATGGGCACTCTTGAAAAAAATAAATAAATAAGGCACTCATAAAATCTAAAAAAAGTACGCATATAATTTATACAAAGATAGGGTAAATGACTGTAAACAAAGTAAAAAATCTACCTAATTCTATAAATTTCTCTTTTTGATATCTTAATCACTCAATGAGTCTTCACTTTATTGTTCTTTTGTTAATTGCTAAAAGAAATAATTAATTATAATAAATGTAATGAATAAACATAAATAAATATCATGTGGTCTAAATATTTGTTGACCATTTGCATGATCAAACTCCTAATTTTGGACTTTGACAAACAATTTTTACACTAATAATTTCAATTGACTGTGTAGGAAATTATATAGCAAACATATACCAAGCATATACACTTTTGGATGAATGGTGACTTTTCGGGCTGATTGAACCTCTAAGATTGAAGAAGGCTTTTGACTTATTTAGAGCTCTTAAATGAGAAAATGAGCCTCTTAAATTTTGAAGTAGACATCTTAAGCTTTCCAAATTATACTTTCTTATCAAAATCAAAGTTCATTTGGGTATGCAAATCTTCAGTCAAAGTCAACATATGCAGCTTGAATTTTAGCTTGCATAGCTCTTGGTATTTCAGCAATATCTTGAGCTACAGATGTCCAATTGAGATGATTCAAATTTTTATTGAAATAAAAGACAATTATCTACAACTTTCTGAAGAACTTTTTGGCTGAATAGATCCTCTTCAATCCTTTTCATAAGCATCTTTCAAAGTGGTCACAAGTTGTCCTTCAATGCAGCCTTTGGCGCACATTTTTGCCAAAAATTGGCAGCGCCCCTCACGAGCTGGTGGCTCATGCCTTGCTCATGAGCAAACCTATGACAGTATTCCAATGAGAACTTTTGAATGCAACGGATATATTTTCACCCCTCACGAGCACTGTTCACTCGTGAGGCACTTGTGACCAACCTTTGAGCTACCAAAAGTCCAAGAATTGACTCAAAATCAATTCTAAACATTGGAGACATGATTGATACATCCTAAAACTACATTTTAAGTGTTTTTCCATATAAATACAACTTAGAATTCAATTGAAAGGTTAAGAAAACTTGTTTATCATTCATCATTTTTTTAAACATTCAATTGAGCTCTAAAACTTTCTTTTAAACAAATTCTTTGTGTATAACTCTTATGAGAGTTGGTGAGTGATTAGAATAGACATTCTTATTCTTGTATTTTCTGGGTTTAGAAAATGGGAAGTGAGATTCTATTCTAAAGGAATTGGTTTAAGTGTTTAGCCATTAAAACACTTGGGAAATTGGTTTTAGTGTGAGCCTTGAAAACACTTGTAATTTGGTTTTTAAGTGAGCCTTGAAAAATCAAGTTGTAAGGTTGTAAGAGTGAGCCATAAAACTCTTGTGTATTCTCAATCTTGTGAATAAGATTATGGGTGATTAAAAAATCCTAACTTGGGGATAAGTTAGGTGGAGACATAGGATCATTGTTGAATCCGAACTCCTTAAATATTTGTGTTCTTCATTCTTCCTTCTCAACTCTTACTTAATTCTTGTAAAGAATTCCTTTAATCTCTTTTTGTTGTTCAATAGTCTTATTCAGCCCCCCTGTAGGACTCTTTCAATTGGTATCAGAGCTTGAATTCTAGGTACTTCATTGCTAGAATACAAGATCATAGGGAGTGAATCACAAAACATCTCTTCTCTTAGACCATTCTTTGATGGTAGTGACTATCCACATTGGAAATTAAAAATGGAATTATATATTGATTATGATTCCATCAAACTTTAGGATATTTTCCTAAGAGGTTGGGAACCACCTACAACTATCATTAATGGTGTGGTAACTACTCTTACAAGAAGCCAATGGAGTGTTGATCAAAAGGAAGAAAATCATAAAAATAAAAAGGATATGATTACTCTAGTCTCTACCATGATAAGAGAAGAAGGAGGCAAGCTTCAATATTGCATTTCGATTAAAGAAATGTGGGAGACCTTAGAGAATCACTATGAAGGAAACATTCAAGTAAGAAGCAAGAAGGTTCAACTTCATATGTATGAATATGAACTCTTCAAAATGAAGCCTCAAGAATCAATCACGGAGATGACAAACCATCTCAATGCTCTCCTCACAACCCTCAAGAAACTTAGAAAAAATTTCTCCAAGGAAGAGGTAAACAACAAGATTCTAAGAATCCTACCTAAGAAGGATTGAAAATATCATGTTACCTCAATTGAGGAAGCTCAAGACCTCTCTACTCTATCAACTGATGTGCTCATTAGTAAGCTCTTGACACATGAGCTCACCATCAAGCAAAGAGGTGAAGAACAATAAGAGAAAGAAGAAAAGAAAAAGAGCATTACTCTAAAAGCTCTTCAAGAAGATAGTGAAGAGGAAAGCATCAATGATTCTAGTGATGAAGATGGTGACATTGCCATGCTTACTAGGAACTTCAAAAAGTTCTTAAGAAGGAAAAATTTCTCAAGAACAAGGGACTTCAATAAGAAGTTTGAAGGAGATGAGAAGAAGAAAATAAAAGAGGTTACTTACTATGAATGCAAGAAACTGGGACATATTAGAAGTGAATGTCCCAAACTCAAATTTAAGAGCAAGGAAGCAAAACATAAGAAAAAGGCATTCAAAGCTACTTGGGATGATTCCTCCGAATCTGAAGAGGAAGAGGAACAATAAGAAGTTGCTAATCTTTGCTTCATGGCCATTGAAAATGAAAATAAGGTACCATCCACTTCTTATTCTTCCTTTAATGATTGTGATGAATATTGTGATGATGATGATAATAATGAGAGCTCTATTATGAGCAAATTACTTGTTAAATGCAAAAGTTTGTTATTTAAGAAGAAAAAATATAAATATGAGTTTGCTTTCTTAAATAAGGATTTTGAATGTTTAAAAATTAATTTTGTTAAACTTGTTGCATCAAATGAAAAACTTGTAAGTGATGCTAAATCTTCTAATTCTTTGGAAGACAAACTTAAGAAAGCAAATGATGAAAATTATAAGATTTCTAAGGAAGTCTTAGAATTAAAAAATTCCATTGCTAAATTTAAGAGAGGAAAAGAAACTTTAGATAGTCTTCTTGACTCTCAAAATGGAATGTCTTCATCATCCTCATCACATATTACTTTTGTTAAAGCTTCACATGATTCTACTCCTTCAACCTCAAATGAGATTCAAGCTAAAAAATCTCATGTGTTAAATAGCAAGGCAAAATCTCATAAGATTAATCCTTTATTAACACAAAGGGGTAAGGCTCAAACTAAAGCACCTCAACCTAAGCATGCTTATATGTATACTAGACATAATTATAATAAGTATGTTGCACAATACAATGCACATAAGCCTATTGCATAAACTTATTAAAATGCTCATCACCATTGCCAATGTATGTCTCACTCAATGTAACAAAATAATAAGAGATACACATAACACCAAAGGCATGCTGCACATACTAGGAAAGCATTTCATTCTAGGAGAAATAAATTTAAAAATGTCGTATGTTCATATTGCATGATCAAAGGACATACCAATAATGTGTGCTTCTATAGAAAATTGCACATGAATTTGCTTCCTTTGGATTATCTTGAAACTAACCAACCTAGACCAAGAAAGGTTTGGGTTCAAAAGAACATTTAAAATATTTTTTATAGGTGTGCTTGAAATCTGTAAGAACAAAAAGCAAGTGGTATCTCGATAGTGGATGTTCAAGGCACATGACGAGAGATAAGGAGCAATTCAATAAACTTGATGCTAAGGATGGAGGATATGTTACCTTCGGTGATAATGCAAAAGGAAAAATTATTGGCATTGGAGAAATAGGTAATCTTCAATCCTTATCTATACATCATGTGTTGTTTGTTGATGGTCTTAAACATAATTTGCTAAGTATAAGTCAATTATGTGATATGGGAAATAAGGTGACTTTCTATCCTAGAAATTGCTTTGTTAGTAGTCTTGATGAAGACAAAGTAATTTTTAGTGGTGAAATAGTAGATAACGTTTATGTTATTGATTTGAATAAAATTGATAACAAAAATATGAAATGCTTAATGTCAATTTCCCATGACACATGGACATGGCATAGAAGGTTAGGACATGCAAATTTTGAGCTTTTGAATGATCTTTGTAAACATGAACTTATGATTGGTTTACCTAAGCTTGAATTCACTAAGGATAAACCTTGTGATGCTTGTCAAAAGGGAAAACAATCTAAGTCTTCATTTAAGCTAAAAAATGTAGTGTCCACTTCTAGACCACTTGAACTTATATATATGGATTTGTTTAGACCAACTAGAGTTGCTAGTCTTGGTGCAATGCACTATGCTTATGTATTGGTTGATGATTACTCTAGATACACTTGGGTGTGTTTTCTTGCTCATAAGAATAATGCATTTAAAGCTTTTGAAAATTTTTCAAAAAGAGTTCAAAAAGAAAAAGGATTTTATATTTCATCCATTAGAAGTGATCATGGAACCAAATTTGAAAATGAATTTTTAAAAAACTATTGTAATGAAAATGGTATTTCTCATACATTTTCATCTCCTGAAACTCCTTAACAAAATGGGGTAGTTGAAAGGAAAAATAGAACTCTTATGGAAATGGCTAGAACAATGCTTCATAAGTATAATTTGCCTCTATACTTTTGGGCAGAAGCCGTTAACACATCTTATTATATTTCAAACTGAGTTTTCAGAAGACCAATTTTAAATAAAACATCTTATGAGCTATGGAACAATAGAAAACCCAAAATCTCATATCTAAGAGTATTTGGATGCAAGTGCTTTATATTGAACACCAAGGATAATCTTAGGAAATTTATTTCCAAAGATGATGAAGGAATTTTCCTAGGCTATTCCATCTCTAGCAAATCATATAGAGTCTTTAATAAGAGAACTCTAGTAGTTGAAGAGTCAATGCATGTGGTATTTGATGAATCAAACTCACTTAATCCTAGAAAGGATGTTTGTAGTGTTGATGATATTGTAGGTGACAATGATATTTTGAAAACACAAGAAGAAAATGCTAGTAAGTCTTTGGAACTTGAAGATCCAAGCAAGAAGGAAAATGAGGGGACACCTCAACTTACCTTGAAGGATGAACTTCCAAAGGATTGGCAATTCAAGAAAGCTCACCCTCAAGACGTCATTATAGGTGACACTATAAAAGGGGTAACTACTAGATCTAAACACAAGTCTATTGTTAATTTAGCTTTCATTTCTCAAATTGAACCCAAAAATGTTGATGATGCTTTAAGTGATGAATTTTAGGTCCTTGATATGCAAAAAGAGTTAAATCAATTTGAGAGAAACAAGATTTGGACCTTGGTTCCTAGACCTAAACATCATCCTATTATTGGCACCAAATGGGTGTTTAGAAACAAGATGAATGAACAAGGTGTCATAACTAGGAACAAAGCTAGACTAGTAGTTAAAGGTTATCATCAAGAGGAAGGAATTGATTATGATGAAACCTTTGCCCTCGTTGCAAGGTTAGAAGCTATTAGGATGCTACTTGCATTTGCATCATACATGAATTTTAAACTTTATCAAATGGATGTTAAAAGTGCATTTTTAAATGGTTTTATTGAAGAGGAGGTATATGTTGAACAACCTCTAGGTTTTGAAAATTTTGACTCTCCAAATCATGTTTTTAAATTATCAAAAGCATTGTATGGATTGAAACAAGCTCCAACAACTTGGTATGAAAAATTGAGTAACTTTTTACTAGAGAAAGGTTTCTCTAAAGGAAAGGTTGACATAACTCTTTCTATAATGAAATCCAAGCATGATTTATTAATTATTCAAATTTATGTTAATGATATTATTTTTGGTGCTACTAACCATTGCTTGTGTGAGGAATTTTCTAAGTTAATGCAAGGATAATTTGAGATGAGTATGATGGGAGAACTCAAGTTCTTTCTTGGTTTTTAAATAAAGCAATGTAAAGATGGGATTTTCATCAATCAAACCAAATATGCAAGGGACATTTTTAAGAAGTTTGGAATGGATGGAGCTAAATCAAGCAAAACTCCAATGAGCACCACAACCAAACTCAACAAGGATGAGAATGGCAAATCGGTTGATGAAAAGCGATTTAGAGGTATGATCGGATCCCTTCTTTATTTAACTACCAATAGACCCGATATTATGTTTGCTACTTGCTTGTGTGCTAGATTTTAATCAAGTCCTAGAGAGCCTTATTTAAATGCTATCAAAAGAATTTTTAAATATCTTTGTGGAATATTGCATTTAGGACTTTGGTATCCTAGGAGTTCTTCCTTTGACTTGATTAGTTATTCTGATGCTGATTTTGTCGGTAGCCTACTAGATAGAAAAAACACTTCCAGAACTTGTCAAATTTTAGGAAATTGCTTAGTTTCTTGGTTTAGTAAGAAATAAGTTTCTGTTGCCTTGTCCACCATTGAAGCGGAATATATGGCGGCTAGTTATTGTTACACCCAAGTTCTATGGCAAAAATAACAACTTTGGGACTATGACATTGATATTAATCACATTCCAATTAAGTGTGATAATACAAGTGCTATAAACCTTAGTAAAAATCCCATTCAACATTCTAGAACTAAGCATATTGATATTAGACATCATTTCTTGTGTGATCATGTCCAAAATGGTGATATTTTTCTTGATTTTGTTGATACTAACCATCAATTAGCAGACATCTTTACCAAGCCTCTTTGTGAGGAAAGATTGAATTTTATTAAGCATGAACTTGGTATGATTGATGGCTCAAGCTTATCTTGATCACTTGCTAAATTGATGAATTGATGTTTGGATTTTTATGTGATCATGTTCTTTAGAAAAAAAAATTTTAATAGCCCTCCTATTTTTGCAAATTAATAATTAATTATTGAGCTAAATTCAATTAATTAATTAGTTTAATTTTTGCATAAATATTTCTCCTCAACAAAATATTTTTTGTGTATTTTTATGTCAGTCTATGTTCGGTTTATTTTCTGAATATTTTCTGGATATAAACCTTGAGCTGTAAATCCATGCTTTGTATATTTTTTTATTTATTTTTAGTGTCATTTTTTTAAAAAAAATAAAATAATAAAATTTATTTATATTTTATTCAATAAAAATAATAATTTTTATTTATTTATTTCAAAAATATTTGTTTTAAGTATCATTTAGGTTGATTATATAATTAATTTCATGATCAAGGACCTATTTGTCAGCTTTTTTGGACTCAATTGCAACAAATTTGAATGTACAAGGGTCTTTTGATAATTTTCATCACGAGCCATTGAGCTCGTGACCATTGTGGTATGGGCATTCAGAATCACTCACGAGCTGGGTCACGAGTGAACCGCTCGTGAGGAGCAGTCTGGATGCAGCCAGTGCCGCTCGTGAGGAGCGGTGGTCTGGTTGCCCATTTCCTTTTTTTTTTAATTTTTTTCATTTTCTTTAATTTTTTTCTTTACCAAACGGTAACCTGCAATTTTCCTTTACTTTTTTGAATTCTTTATATTATTTTTATGTATAAATACCCCCTTCACTCATATGCAATCACATCTTCAATTAAAGTTTCCTCAAAATTCTTTCAAGTTCTTCTTTCAAATTTTTTTAAAACCTTGCCCTTACCATGGCCTCAAAATTTGCTCAAGGTGCTTCTTCCTCCTCTAGTAGAGCTACTAAAGATCAACCTAAGAAACAACCTCCTCTCTCATACACTCAATCTCAATTTAGGGAAAGACTTGCTCATTTCAAGGATAGGAAAATCATTCCATCTAAATATATGTCTCAAGCTACTTTGGAAAAGATGGGTTATTTCAATGAGGTTAGAAATTTACTTGAGAATGTGAGTTCATATGATTTTGCTTTCAATGATTTTCCTACCTATCCTACCTTAGTTCATGAATTCCTTGGTTCCTATTGTTTAAGAACTCATTCTTTTAGTGAGTAAAATCCTTTGAATAGCATGAGATTTAAATTGGGTGGGAAAGATAGATTTCTTACCTCTCAAGCCTTTGATGACATCTTCAACTTTAAACAAAGAGGTTTAGCTTCTCCTACTTCAACTTGGTCCCCTAATCTTTTTTTGTCTCAACATTCTAAACCTCATGCAAGTATCTTTGAAGCTGGACACACTAAAGCATCTAGTTTGGCTTCAAAATCTCTTTGGTATATACATAGGTTTATTACCTACTCTTTTCATGCTAGAGGATTGAGTAATGAA
Organism: Mallotus nudiflorus; assembly: GCA_947683625.1. Lineage (NCBI taxonomy): Eukaryota > Viridiplantae > Streptophyta > Magnoliopsida > Malpighiales > Euphorbiaceae > Mallotus > Mallotus nudiflorus. The sequence continues at coordinate 349,448 of CANTUR010000918.1, forward strand.
ACTATCTCCTTTGATGATCTTTTCCTTCTTAGGTGTCTTGTTAAAGGTATAGATGTTGAGCTTGGAAGATGGCTTCAATGGAGGTTTTGGTTAGCTAGTGATAGTGTGAGTGGTGCCTTATGTATAGAAGATTTTATCACTAAGATCACTATTTTCTTTGGGATTAATTTGAAAAATATTCCTTCATTACCTCCATCTTTTCTTAATGATAAACTCTTGAGAAACTCTAGGTAATTCAAACTTGTTCGAAATTTTTGGTTTTGGAAAGACGAAGTAGAAGATGAAGATGTTAATGTAGAGCAAGAACAAAATGTTGAGCATTTGGGCACTCTTTCTATTGGAGAAGAATTACCTCAACAGCAACCTCCTACTCAAAGAAAAAAGGCAAATAGACCTTCCATTTCTCAAAGTGTTAATGATGAGCCCGCTTGGGTTGGTGGTTTCTTTGATCGTCTATCCATAGTGGAGTTAAACTTCAACACAATGTTTGATCAAGTAGATACTAGACTTGATCATTTTGAGCAAAGAATGGATCACATGGAATATGATATTCATCAATTGTATGACTATCATAATATTCATTGCTCTTGGCCACCACCTCCTCCTCCTCCTCTTTCATAAGACTAATATTTTTTCTTCTCTTTTGTTTTTCTTTTTCGTATATTTTCCGTATTTAAGACTTAAGAATTGTTGGTGTACCTCTTTCTCATCATTGTATTTCTTTTATAACTATTAATTGACCTTATTCATGCAAAATTCATCTATACATTTTTTTAATGGTTTTTATCTTTTAAAATTACATGAATTTTATAAAAATTTCATATATCTTTGCTTGCATTGTTTTGGTTCTTGATCTTTTATTTCCTCTAGTATTTTTGGCTCCCTTAGGTCGATTTCCCCTTATATCTCTCTCTTTTCTTTTTTTCTTTGACAAAGGGGGAGAAGAAGCTATGAGCTTAGGGGATAAATAATTGTGTTTAAGATATGCTAAGTACCACATGATTATGTATGATTGATTGACTAATTGTACATGATCATGTGATGTTTGAATATAGCATATATACTATTTTGTGATGCATTATAGTAGCACTAATATATGTTTGAAATTATTTCCTTCATGTTGTCTAACATTTTTTAATAATCATGTTATCATTTATTATGTTAGGTCATGTTCTTGATAACTTTTTTATGTTGTCTTTATTTTTGACAAGAAGGATAATAAAATTTATTTATATTTCTTATCATGTCCAATAAGGAGGAGAAATAAAGAAATATATTTTGTTAAAGGAACATATTTGTTAAGCCCTTATACATGTTATGATAATTCATTTATTTATATGCTCTGATACATGATTAATATTGAATTTATACACATGTTAAGGGGGAGCAAAAAATTTTATCATTTTACATATATTTAATTTGAAAGGGGGAGCTATTTCTATTTAATGTACTTATACATATTATTTATTTTTTACACACACACATATATTATTTATCATCTTTTCAAATTCATTGTCGAAGCCAAAAAAGGGGAGATTGTTGACCATTTGCATGATCAAACTCCTAATTTTGGACTTTGACAAATAATTTTTATACTAATAATTTCAATTGAGTATGTAGGGAATTATATACCAAATATATACCAAGCATATACACTTTTGGATGAATAGTGACTTTTCGGGCTGATTAAACCTCTGAGATTGAAGAAGGCTTTTGACTTATCTAGAACTCTTAAATGAGAAAATGAGCTTCTTCATTTTTTAAGTATACATCTTAATCTTTCCAAATTGTGCTTCCTTATCAAAATCCAAGTTCATTTGGGTATGCAAATCTTCAGTTGAAGTCGGCATATGTAGCTTGCATAGCTCTTGGTATTTCAGCAATATCTTGAGCTATAGATGTTCAATTGAGGTGATTAAAATTTTTATGGAAAGATAAGAGAATTATATACAACTTTTATGAAGAAAATTTTGGCTAAATCGATCTTCTTCAGTCCCGTTCACAAGCATCTTTTGAAGTGGTCACAAGTTGTCCTATAATGCAGCCTTTGGAGCACGTTTTGCCAAAAATTGGCAGCACCCCTCACGAGCGCTCCTCATGAGCTGGTGGCTCATGACCTACTCATGAGCAAACCTCTAACAGCATTCCAATGGGAATTTTTGAATGCAACGGATATATTTTCACCCCTCACGAGCACTGTTCACTTGTGAGGCACTCGTGAGCAACCTTTGAGTTGCCAAAAGTCTAAGAATTGATTCAAAATCAATTCTAAACATTGGAGACATGATTGATACATCCAAAAACTACATTTTTAAGTGTTTTTCTATATAAACACAACTTAGAATTCAATTGAAAGGTTAAGAAAAGTTGTTTATCATTCATCATTTTCTTAAACATTAAATTGAGCTCTAAAACTTTCTTTTAAACAAATTCTTTGTGTATAACTCTTGTGAGAGTTGGTGAGTGATTAGAATAGACATTCTTATTCTTGTATTTTTTGGGTTTAGAAAATGGGAAGTGAGATTCTATTCTAAAGGAATTGGTTTAAGTGTTTAGCCATTAAAACACTTGGGAAATTGGTTTTAGTGTGAGCCTTGAAAACACTTGTAATTTGATTTTTGAGTGAGTCTTGAAAATTCAAGTTGTAAGATTATAAGAGTGAGCCATAAAACTCTTGTGTATTCTTAATCTTGTGAATAAGATTATGGGTGATTAAAAAATCTTAACTTGGGGATAAGTTAGGTGGAGATGTAGGATCATTGTTGAATCCGAACTTCTTAAATATTTGTGTTCTTCATTCTTCCTTCTCAACTCTTACTTAATTCTTGCAAAGAATTCCTTTAATCTCTTATTTTTATTTGATAGTCCTATTCACCCCCCTCTAGAACTCTTTCAACATTTTATTATTAGGAATACACAATTTTTTTACAAACATTCAAAAAATTGAATTTCTTATTTAGTAATGTTTGTGACTGTCTAGTGTTTTTTTTTTTTTTTTTTGTCAAATAAAAATATAAAATAATGTTTTATTTTTTCTTTAATTCATTATGTTATTATTATCACATAAAACTATTATGAAAAGAATTGTTCTTCACTCATGTATCAAATTGTATTAATTTGATTTTTAAAGAAATCATAATTTGTAAAAACATTTTACTAATTGTTATAAATATAAAATTACATAGTACTAAAATGTTATAAAAGACCATATACTATTGATAATAAACCACTTAAACCGTATAATATTTATTTATATTTATCCATCAATCAAATTTTGATCAATACCATATAATAATATTGAGTTCTGTGGAGAAAATGAATAAAACAAAAGAAATTTCTTCCATATTTTTACCTATACATACAAACAAATTCATGTTTTAAATAGGACTGAATACTAAAAATTATAATTTAATAAAGATTACAAAGATATTGTAAACTCATTAGAATAAAGTAGTTCTCGTAGTTGGACCCGATGGCAACCCCGCCATGGGCATATAATGCTATTCCTGATCGATTCTACGTCCTTCTGCCCTTGTACTAATACCTAAAAAATTTAAAATATATTAAAAATTTTGATAATAAATTAAATGTATCATTGAACAATAAATTTTTTGTGGAGAATTTTGCACTTCATTTTTATTTTATTTTTTTACTATTGTAAATTACATAACTATCCTTAGTTTTAAAAAATATTCTTTACCAATTACAACTACTAAATTACCTTTTTTTTTCATTTTCCTTACAAATTTATTGTTTAATGTTTAACATTTTAAAAATACTTGTAATTGAGTTTTTTTTTTTCATTAATAAAATTTGATATGATCAAGTTTTTTTATAAATACTCTTTAACTTTAAATTATTTTGATTGTAAAATTTGCACCAATAATAGTAAATAATAGATCTTTTATTTTTATGAAAAGGTTTTTTTAAATATAATATGCATTTGATTTTATTTTTATTTTATCATTCTTTTTTAAAATATAATTTAAAAATCAAATTATGTGATTAAAAAATCATTATAAAATTTAAAAATCATTTATCATATAAAAAGTATTCATAAATTCAATGAATACAACTAAAGTCAATGTACATGTAACTTAAAACAAATACATCGCAATAAATACTTTAATTAAATTATACAGTATAAAGTCTATTTAATAAAAAAAATATGACACTTATTTTTCTATTATTAATATGTTATAACACTTGTTTTAAAAATTAAAATTACAACAATTTTTTATATGATGAATTTTCATTACATTTTTATAATATATATTTTTAATCATGTAATTTAATTTTTATATTATTTTTAAAACATTATAAAAAGAAAAATAAAAATAAAATAATGCGTATGATGTTAAAAAAATTATTCATAAAATAAAAAAAAAAAGTGAAAAGAGATTTTTTTTTTTAATAATTGGTGCAACTTTTATAATTCACAAAATAAATTATAAAGAAAGAATTCTTATAAAAAAAATTGACTATCCTAATTTTTTAAATGCAAAAAATGATGTAAGCTCAAGTGCCAATAGTTTTATAATTTTAAACATTAAATAGTAAAGTTAAATAAAAGAATTAAAGAGAGTTTTTTTTTTTAAAGAAAAAAAGTATAGTTTAGGAATAGTAATTAATGAAAAAAATAATCATTCTAAACAAAAAGGTAATTATGTAACTTAAAATTTCAAAAAATAAAAGGAGTGCAAAAATCCCCACCCTATATTTTATTAACCAAGATTGTAAATCTTTACAGGTTTAATATAGATATTGCCATACTCATGACTTATTGTAATTAATCATTTAATTTAATTAACTTACTATTAATTTTCCAATGATTTAATTTCCTTTCTCAAAACTTAAGTAGAGTTGAATAAAATTAAAAAAAAAAAAAAAACTTAGATAGAGTTAAACTTTTTTGAAGTTCTATTTCTTAATTCAATTTGTGCATCAATCGAAATTATGTGTATCGTTTTTTGATAATTTTAAGGATATCTCACCTGACATTATGTCGACCTTTTCTAATTATTTAACTCTTGCAGGTCATTCTTTTAAAGAACCTACGCAATTTTTATTTTTTTTTAAAAAAGAAATTCGTTTCTAACAAAATTCCCATTTGGAACAAAATTCATATGGTAGACTCGTACCATATGAAGGCAAGAACATTAAAAGAATCCATTTTGATCTGGCCCGTTCCATTGACATATCCAGTTTGAAATATCATATGATCAGAACTAGAAATGTGACACTTCTTATTTGAATAAAAATGAAAAGGAAAAAAGGAAACAAAAAGGAGAAAAAAAAAACCAAGAAAGCTAAAAAAATAAAGAAGAACAAAAAAACAAAAACAAAATGGACACTCTTAAAAATAAAACAAAAAATAGAACACGAATGAAAACTAAAAAGAGCACGCATATAATTTATACAAAATATAAGATAAATAACTGTAAATAAGATAGAAAATCTACCTAATTCTATAAATTTCTCTTTTTGATATCTTAATCACTCACGAATGGCAATGAGTCTTCAATTTGTTGTTCTTTTGCTAATTGCTAAAAGAAATAATTAATTATAATAAATGTAAGGAATAAACATAAATAAATATCATGTGCTCTAAACATTTTATTATTAGGAGTACGGAATTTTTTTTTACAAGCATTCAAAAAAATGAATTTTTTTATTTAGTAATGTTTGTGATTTTCTAGTACATAAAAATGTGACACTTCTTATATGAGAGATTGAAAACCATGAAGAATCTGGTACATAAAAAGATGATACTAACTCCAATTGAATATTCAAGGCAAATACCCGTAATTATTGATATATCAGCTTGTGAATTTGATTTTTCTACTTTTGCGGTCATAATTAATTAGCTAGAAGCCTCACAATGCCTCATCAACGAAGGAATCTAACCTGAGCTGGAATAACAGTAGAAAAAAAATAGTACGGTACATCAACATCTCAACCTATAAATTGATGATTTAAATATTTTGACAAATTAATAGATTAATAAATAAAAGTGATAAATTGATAAACTGTGCTAAATATGAGGGATTGCACCATTAAAAAAGGTTGGTTGGATGTTGCCATTGCGCAGAGCACGACACATGAGAAGTGGACGAAGACTTGTGCAAGTCCTTGGCACCATTCCGAAAGTTGCTTTCTCTTGAAAAAACCATGTTCCTAAACTTCTGTAGGATGAGTCTTTAACATCTAGACCTTTTCAACACAACAAGAGTCCAGCTTCCAAGAACCTACTTATTCATCGTCTTTTTAAATTTTCCTAAGGATCAAAAGTAGACCAAGCAAGCAAGATGATGATAAATCGTTAGCAAATGAAATTTAATTTTTGGCCAAAAGCCAATGAAGGTACTCTATATATTTATAACGTTCCAACAAAGCGTAGAGCATAGTTGGTGGAGAATTTGAGCCCGTGATTAATAGGACAAGTAGAAGAGTGAAGACTTGAGAAGTCATCTAGATGTTTTATATTTGCAAAACTCTACAAGACGGGTTTTCTTTTATTTATTTATCTTTTATTTTGTGGACAACACAGAACGATTTCTTTCATTTTCTATATTATGCCTTGAGCAAGCTTTAAGAATTCAAAATTAAATATCCAAGTTTTGGAGCAATATTTTTTTTGAATAACTATATCAAGTGATTAATTCTTAACATTACAAATAGAAGAGAGGAAGGAGTGAGATTCGTTTCCTACTCTCATTAATAGAATGTCCACACCTTTTATCACTCGAACTACTCATTAGAACAATATCTTGTTAGTTAATAAAAATATCAATAGCTCATGATTTCTAAATACAATATATATATATATATATATATATATATATATACAGCCGACAGACATTTTACTGGGTATAAATATAATTACAGGTCATTATGTGGCTGCATGTGCTTCCTTCTATTTCGTCCTCAGATCATACTATCAGGGTAGATGGATGATGATTTAAAATAGAAGTAATTTAGTAATAACCTTAAGATTAGAAGATTATTTTCACTTAATTGATATTTTAATTTTAAATTATTACGTATATAATTAGTTAAATTAATTATTAAAATTTTTTTTACTAATTTTATAATTTTTTTTATCTAATAAATTTTAAATATTAATAATTTAGATAAAAAATGAGGAGTAATTTAAAATTTGTTATTTAATTTAGTTCAATTTATCTGATACGGTTAAAAATCTATGGAATTATGTAATTATGTAAAAGTTATAGGGTTATTCAAATAAATAAATCTATGGAATTATGTAAAAGTTTTAGGGGTCATTTTAGTGGAAAAATGGGACCCTATTACAACTTGCAACAATTGCCATGAAGCCTGTGCACATGCTTGGTGTCTTTACACAGGAAGTTTGGAAAGACCTAAGTTTGTCCCAAGTAGTACGTGGTTAGGTGCCATCTTTTATAGGTAATGCAGTAATGCTTCCATCAAGGTGATGGATAGAAAATTCCGACATAGTACAGAACACAAAACGAAAAAAATATTTAACCGAATCAAAAATTTGAATTGAAAGATATTAAAATTATAATAAATCGAATAATTTTAATCCCAAATTAAACTGAATCAAATTTCATGATTCATACAGTACCGAATATTTATAAAAAATCAAATCGAGAACCGTATCGAACTGAATACCAAATATAGTATCAAATGTTAATTTAATAAGTAATATATAGATTTTAATAAATAGTATTAAGTAGTAATTTAATTATATACTTATAATTATAGTGTCAAGTAATGTACATATATATAATAATATATGATAAAAATTAATATGTTTTGTGATTAAAATATAATAAATAAATTGTTAATAAAATATTTTTATTAATTTTATTATTATTAATATTATTATCATTGTTACTACTACTACTATTATTCAATTAACAAGTCAAAATATGAAATATTTATTATATTACAATTTGAACTTAAGATATAAAAATAAAAAATTAACACTGCATTAGTTTCAAATAATTCAATTAACAAATAAGAATGTGGAAGGACCATTACAACACACTTTAAACTTAAAATATGGGCAATAAGAAAATTATTATTATTATTAACAACAAATGAAAATGTGGAATACCTATGATATTTCAAAATACCTATTATATTTCAATTTAAAGTAAAAATATTTAAATAAGAAAATTAACATTGTATAAATTCAAATTTTATAATTTTTAATTAAAATTTGTTGTTATTATCATATTTGATAACTTATTATTATTATTATTATTATTAGTAAGTAATCTAATCTTATTGATGTTATTTAAAATTGATGAACTAAATAATATTATTATATTTAATAACTTATTAATTATTATTGTTATTAAGTAAGATAATCTTATTGATATTATTTAAAATTAATGAACTAAATGATATTATTATAATTATTATTTTGCTACATAATAATATATAGACATATATTATAGATAACCAAAAGACATAGTTTTGCCTAAAACTACATCGATTTGATTAAACTAAGTAGTGATCATATAAAAAAAAAAAAAAAAAAGAGAATATAGGTTATTTTTATTAATTAAAATATATTGCTAATGAAAATATATTTCTATTATTATATTTAATAACTAGACATATGCCCACATAATACAAGGGTGATTTAAAAATATGAATAAAATATTATATAAAAATATTTTAATTTCTAAAAATAACTTGATAGATGAAGTTATAAAAAAAAATCTATCTTATGTTACAACTTGAAAAATAATTGAAATTTTCTATTTAGTCATTCCTCCTCCCTCTCAATATGAACAAACAAAAAAATAACTAAAATTTTTCAACTTTCATGTAACAACATTGTGTATTTTATTGGTGTAAAAATTATTAAAGAAAAGTACAAAATGAAGATAAATTCAATTAACTTTTTTAGTTATTATTGAAAATAAAATTAAATTGATTTAATAATATATATACCTTCTCAAGTTACTAAGAACATTGAACGTCATTATAACCATTAGAGATTTTGAGTGTAGAATGATCAAGTAAAGGATTGAAGATAAATCTACAAAGACATTGACATTGAAAAAGTTATTTATATAAAAAGGTGAAGAAAATAGTAAGTATAAATGAAAGATGAGATTAAATGTGAAAGTTGAATAGTTGAGGGAAATAATGACTCGAAAGTTGAAAAGTTGAGAAAAATAATGATTTGAAAGTTGAAAAGTTGAGGAAAATAATGGTTTAAAGGGTAAAGGAGATAATTAATGAAAATTAAAAGGTCAAAATCAAATTTTGTTTCAACTTCCATAAAATTTTGGGAAAGAGGAAGAAATAAAGTTTGCAAATAGTAAAATAAAAATAAATACAATATAAAACATATTAAAATCAAATTAATGTTTTTTTTTTAAAAATAAAATGACCTTAATGGTGAACTAAATAAATTGTAATATATGACTTGTAGATAAGCATTATATATAAAATGCAACTTGGCATAATTTGGCTAATATATATAGATATAGGCTAGACATAAACAATTTTAGTTTATACATATTAATTATTTAACTATGTTTCTAACTCTTTAACGATCTTTAAAAAAATAATGGAACACGAATTTTTGCAATAATTTAAATGAGATGAATATGAAATTAAGAGTTTTAATCTAATAAAATAAATAGAAATATTTCAATAGTAACATCTAATTTAATTTTATAAAAAATAAAATAAAAATAAAAGAAATAAAAACAACGACCAATATAAAATTTAAAATTTAATAATCTATAAATGTAAAAGGCCATAAAATATGAATAATTCATAACTCATTAAGGTAATATATAGTGCAAAAAAATATTAACATAATTAACAAAAGTACCAAAATTCACAAATTAAAATAAGATAAAATAGAAAAAAAAAAGTTTACATGAAAAAAAATTATACATGGCAAAAAAAAATAAACCACAACAACATAATAAATATTTTTATGACTAACTTTTGTAGATTAAAAGTTTAAAATAAAAATGATCACTCTAAACTTGATTTATATAGAGATATGAATAGAATATAAAAACTCAAATAATAAAAAAATATAATATAATATGAAATTTATATACATGAATAAAAATTCAAAGAATCTGGAATAAAAAATGGGCAATCCTAAGCTAAATCTTGTTTTCCGAAAACAAATAAGGGTTCATAAATATATAATAAAAAAATGATATGTGTAGAGATTCATTGGAAGCTATTTTAACAAAAAAAGCTGACTGTGTTGCATTAGTAAAGTAAAAAAAAATTTCTGTCAAAATTCCAAAAAGGATAAAATTCGTATATACATTTTTGAGTTTCATAATACATACACGCATCGGAAATAAAATTTTAATCACATGAACCCTCACAGGTTCTATGACATTCGATTAAATCAATTAAAAAAGGTTCTAAATCTTACTATAGAAAAAAATAGGCAAGACAATTGGAAGGATGAGAGGGGGTTCATGCGAGGAAGACCATACCTCGAGCTTTTAGTATTTCATGTTGGATCAAGACGTCATCAATGTAGCAATGTCCTCTATTGGTATCCACATGAACAAGATTATCAAAAGCAATGTTGGTGTGCTAGCACCTTTTCTTAAAAACCTCATTTTTTCTCTCTATGTATATTTACTTTCTTTTGTCACGACCCGAACCCCCATGGGCACGTGACCGACACTAAGGAATGGGCAAAACATTAAGCTTCTAAAACCTGTAGTAAGCCTTAGGAATTTATTACAATAAAATTAACCACTTTAACATTTTAACCTGTAAATCAAAGAAATACACTTCCAATGGTATTCTTAACCACTAATTCTCCAACATAAGACAAAGTCAACATCAAATTGTGATAATCATATTGTCATCGTAATAATACATATATCCATATATAAACTAAATAATATCACTAATATAGTTATCCAATATTCAAACTAATACTACAATGTCTAGAGTACAAATATAAAATAGTAACATCAACATGACTTACATAAAGTAGCCAGCAAAGAATGAACCTGATGTAGAGAATAAGAAATAGGAAAAAACTCCCAAAATCTTGGAAAAATAGTTGAGGAGAGTTAGACCTCACCGAGTAAGCTAATATAAAGAAATGTATGTTGATTTCAAAAATTCTTTGTTAAAATAATTTGTAGAAAATTAATATTTATTATTATATTTCAAATAATTAATTTACCAAAACCATAATTATTAATCTGAAGGAATTATGTAAAATCTCATAATACTTTGGAATAATAATTACAACATTTATTTAAACATTCTCTAAGTGGAAAATCATGGTAGAACCCTAAACCACAAATTTAATAGCCAATAAGCTTACTTAATTTGTATGACTATTGATTCCTGAGAGCTAAGCATCCACCGAGCTACCAGCTACAGTCAGTCATTTATTTCAATAATTACTGATTGTTCCCAAGAGTAAAGCATCCATCGAGCTATCAAACCTAGTAAATAACCAATCATAAATATGCCTGAGAGCTATGCATCAACCGAGCCTTTCAATACCACACGCCCGAGAGTTATGAATCACTTGAGCTTCTCAATACAATATGTCTGAGAGCTATGCATCAACCAAGCTTCTTAACACAATATACCTGAGAGCTATGCATCAACCGAGCTTGTCCACATAATATAAAAATAAGGGCCTAATTCACAATCAATACCATGTGCACACGGTCCTGATAATGCCCATCAGGTAGCCCATTTTACTAGTCTTTTCCAAAATTTCTTAATAAAAATAAATATGCCATAAATTATAAATAAATGCCATGACTAAAAATTTAAATAAAAATAAAATAACAACAACAATATTCTTACTTATCCTCAATAATAATATCAACAACAAATTCTCAATAGTAATCAAAACTAGCATATTAAATCTCAAGTTCCCATATTTCTTTAAATACGCAAATTCAACAAACATTTCAAGATATTAACTTACAAGTGGAGTGAGATTGCTGACGTTTCCTTGTCCACCTAGTGTCCAAGATTTTCGCTCTGGTATTCTCTATAATAATAATATTTATTTATTTAAAATATATAATAATAATATCCAAAAATTCTAGAAAAATTATAAAAATCATTGAATTAATGAAATTGACATAAAAAAAACCATAAATGTGATATTTGAGCCTAATGAAAATATTTTGGTGAGCTAAAACAATTTATATGGAAATTAAGGGATTTCCACCAAAACACTTTCAGGATTTTTAGCTCAAAATCCATGAGGAATTCGATATAGCTCTAGTTACAAAACTTAATCCTTATAATTTATACTATTTATTAAAAATAAAACCATAATTTTTTGTTCTAGTCATTATTCATCACCAGAATCCAATTGTGACTCGTTAGATTTTCTCACCGAAAAATGTATTTAACATAAGACAGATATATAAACATATTCACAACATCAAGGAGAACCTAAAAACATATTTAAACACTAAAAGAAGTGGCCAAATTTATAGATATGGTAAAAAATGTCAATTTACATATCAAACTCCGATGAGGTACCAAACAATGATAGTTAGATGCATGCTTAATCACTAAAAACTCATGGAAATAAGAGCAGCTTTCTGGAAATTGTTACAGCAACTAAAGGTTATTGGATAATGGTGATTCCATGTTGTAAGTTCAAACCAAAACTTTGAAAGTTTAACTCATCACTTTTGGGTAGATTTTTATGAAATAAAAATTATAAAGGTATAGAAGAGGTTGAGAAGAATATGTGGTTAAAATTTCACCGCCATCAAAGGCCGTTTGGTTGGTGAATGGAGAAGGAGAATATGACAGTGCTACAGCGTATGTCAGGGAAGAGTTCAGGGGTCTATGAGCATTTTCTTGTGTTTGCATATATAACTAAAGAGGAGATGGAAAATTACCACTTTAATACCCACATTTTAAGTAAAATTTCTATTTGATCCTCCCACTTTGGAAGCCTAGATAATTTCTAGCAATTATATGAGTTAATCCTTTTTTACACTACAAAGTTACTAGCAGTTATCTATGTTAACACCATACTACGAATCAACAACCATCCAGCAACCTAAAAACAACCTAATAACAATAGTAACACATCTTCATTTATTTAATTAAATATAAGTTATTGCATTCTTCCCCTTTTAAGAAAATTCATCATTAAATTTTACATCAGTAAGCAAACAAATAGGGGAATATGCTACGCATATCCACCTTTGTCTCCTAAGTATAGTTCTCTATGGTGTGATTGTTCCATAACACTTTCACTGTAGGAATTTCTTTCGTGTAGAGCTGATGAACTTGCCGATCTACATGTAATAACATAAAGTTTGGTTATAAATATTATTATTATTATTATTATTATTATTATCATTATCATCATCATCATTACTATCCTTTTTAATATTATTCTATTATTATGGTATTTACTATTTTATTTATTAGTATTATTATTGCTATTATTATTAAAAAAAGGAGGCAAGCAGTTAATGGACACGTGGTCCGTCACTTTATATAAAGGAAGAGTGGTGGATGCAGTAAGGAAAATGATGGGAATTTGAGAATTGTGAGGGAAAATTTTATTTTAGCCCAAAACATTTTTTTTTGTTTAACACCTAAATGACCTTCGATCGACATCAAATTTGAGTTATAGACTTGTCTTGTCATCCTCTTCTTTTTTGTGGTCTTCATTTTGCATGAAATGGCTCCAAATTATGCAAAATTACACAAAACCAGTCAGCACCTTTTTATGATTTTGCACTGTTCCGACAAGTTTCTGGTGACAAGCTTGGTTCCAATATGTTCCTCTCGACGTCAGGAGTCCATAGGCATCAACCACTTGCTTGATCTATGCCTCTAGAATAGTTGATGAATTTTTTTAGTTATTTCCCTTTGATATTTTGATATGTAATTCAATGCATATTTTGGTTGATTTGAGGATTTAGATGTGTTCCATATATAATTAGGAATTTTTTAATATGCTTGATTTGTTCGGATGTAGAGTTTTTCCGGTGAGGATATGGTGGGTCCCATGTTGGTCCAAAAATTATGGAATTATTTTTATAAATTAGAATAAATTATGTTGATTAATTTTCATAACTAGACCAAATTCTAATTCCTTACATATTTTGAGAAATAAATTCTCAAAGCATTTCGGTGGAAGTTTCTTAATTTCCATTTTAATTAGTTAAATTGCTAGAAGTAAATTCCTTTAGCCTCAAAAGTCATATTTAGGATATTTGCAAGTCAACTTTAAAAATTTATTGATTTTTATAATTTTTTAGAATTTTGGAGAATTTTTATGGGTTTTATTTGTTTTCATATGCATGATTTAAATAAATATTATTTATTATAGAGAGCCCTGGAGTGGGAGAGTCGTTGCATTTAGGCAACCGAGTACACGTCGGCCAACACGCTTCACCTTTGAGTTAATGGTATAAAATGTTTGTTGTGTTTGTAAATATATACGAATTTTCATGAGCTTTATTAATTATGAATATAAATATTATTGTGAGAATGAATTATTAGTTTTATTATTGCTAAGAACTTTGATAATATTTTTTAGCTCGTAATTCATTTTATTTTATTTAATGCTATTTTGTTTTATTGTATTAATTTATATGATAGCCACGTTTTGGAGAAAATGGTAGAACATGCTACTTGGTGGGTGTCACCAGGACTGTGTGCGCACTAGTATTGATTTGGGTTGTGAGCTGACTATGTTATGAAATGTAGGACTTGGTTGAACTTTTCTCTCTAGGCAGATGTATGATTATAGTTGAGCCCCGATCAAGCTTGCTCTTTGGGCAGATGTATGTTTGCTAGTTGGACCTTGGTCATGCTTGTTCTTTGGGTGCCAGTAAACACTTGGAATAAGAGACAGACTGTTGTTGGATCCTAGTTAAGCTTGTTCTCGGGGACTAATAGTCAATTGAACTAAATGAGCCAAGTGGCTATTAGATTTTGAGATTTAGGTTTCTACCATGATTTCCATTAAAGATTTTATTTTATATGAATTTTATTGGGAATTTTTACAAAAAGAATTTTATGAAATTTAAAAGGATGTTTTCTAAAGCTAATTTTGATAAATTAAATGATTTTTAAATATTTATTTATTTTCTTGAGTTTATTATTTTTTAAATAAATATTTTTAAAACCAACATGTATTTTATAGCATTAATTCACTTAGTGAGGTCTGACTACCCTTAATTATTTTTCCCAAGATCACAAGAGTCTACAACTATTTCTACCTGTTTGTGCCTGACTTGTTCTTCTTGACTACTTTACATTTATCAAAATGTTCAACCACTATTACGGTGTCTAGAGTACGAACATAATAATACATAAATTCAGTTTAAACTAATCAAATACAAATATTGTGTTGAACATACATATTGTGTTGGAAATTGATATTTGTGATAGATTATTAGAGTTATTGTGATGTAGTATTGATGTGAGAATATTTTTGGATGTGCATTTCTTAATTTACAGGTTTTGGGTTTATTTTTCGTATAGAGGAAACTCTGCCAAATTTTTGTTAGAATTTTAAATTGATATAATTTTATTAAGATTTACTATTGGTTTCAAAAGCTTCTCGGTTTCAAATTTCTTATTAGAGCTTATGGTTGATTGTTTGCTATTTTGGTCATTCAATTATGTCTTTTTAAAACTACTATGGTGAATTGATGTCATCATTGCTTCTATAATTCTATGTATATATTAGGACAGGGGTAACCTCGAGTTTTAAATTTGTATGAATGCACTCGTGCTTTCCTTAAATGACTTCAACGAAATGAGAATGATTGCTGATTTATGCAAAATGTCTTTGAAAAATGCAAAATATTTTATCATTATGAATTCCATTAAGCATGCTTTGCATTTTCTTTTATTAAATTTATTCAATTTTTAACTCTCTCTTCAAGATCAGCCACTATCGTCAAAGCCTCAAGGAAAAAAAGCCTAGCTAGGTGTGAAGATCTCTGAGAGGAGACACCTTAGGAAAAAAAGGAAGAAAAAGAAAATCCAGTTAAGTGTGAAAAGCTCCAAAAGGAGATGACTTAGGCAAAAAAAGGGAAAAATAAAAGAGGTAGGCAAGAGCAATGGCAAACATCATCAATGATCCATAACAAGAAGCATATACAATCATCATCACATAAGTATCATACAGCACATGCAAGACAAATGCCCATATACAACACCTAGAGTCCATAACCTCAGGAAGATAATATAATAAAGTAAACCACAGGCCAAAAGTCCTACACCTAGCTCATAAAACAACTACATTAGCTGTGGATGCCATCAGAAGCAAGCACCAATCCTACTCAAGCATCTCCCTCATCTGATCCGGGCACATCATCATTCATCATAAAGGATGATAGCCGTGACTCTAGCTTACCAATACAATTACGATAAGTTATGCGCTCCCACTCCCATTCACGACTAGCGTGATGGTATTCAGCCAACATGACATATTGCATATCATACACTCATAAATAAAACATGTGCATAAAATAAATAGGTACAACCAAGAAGGCATATGCTCTAAGTGGTCATAAACTCCAAAAAGTATTGCTACGCACTACTTGCAACAATATACCAGTACTGACCAAAGGAGATGGGAATCTACAAGAGTGAGCAAATAAGTTAATAACCATTAAATAAATGAAAATAAAGGCAAAATAAATGAATTAAAACATGAACATAAGTAGCATTGGGAGGAGCAACACCTGACTGAGGAAAGTCAGGGCAAGGTAGATCAAAATGCACTACTCTACCAAAGATATATGTCCCCAGCAAAGCTAAGGGTAGCTAAATCGTTAAGTCCCCAAGAATAGTACTACCAAAAGCCACACTACTAGTATGGGTAGTCACCTCAGTATGGAACATGCCCTCATTCTCCTCAAAACGGGACCCAAATCTCTTTCGATGAGATCCTCAATGCTGTAAATAAGCTCTCACAACTCATATCAATTTCAGTTTATTACTAACAAAGTTTGTTACATGCTTATACAAAATAATAATAAAAGCCTATGAGATTAGAGGAAGCAACTCTATATGATTCATGTGATGGCTTGGTCCTTGAATCTAATGGATGAGACACATCTACCTGAGGAGGTAGAGGCAGAGGAAAAATGCCACTAGCCACAATGTCAATTAGTTAAGGGATCAAAACATTAATATAAGGCAAACCTGCACCCTCTAAGAGACTCTCAGAGGAGCATCCTATCATAAAAAGATGATACTAACTCCAATTGAGTATTCAAGGCAAATACCCGTAATTATTGATATATCAGCTTGTGAAATTGATTTTTCTACTTTTGCGGTCATAATTAATTAGCTAGAAGCCTCACAATGCCTCATCAACGAAGGAATCTAACCTGAGCTGGAATAACAGTAGAAAAAAAATAGTATGGTACATCAACATCTCAACCTATAAATTGATGATTTAAATATTTTGACAAATTAATAGATTAATAAATAAAAGTGATAAATTGATAAACTGTGCTAAATATGAGGGATTGCACCATTAAAAAAGGTTGGTTGGATGTTGCCATTGCGCAGAGCACGACACATGAGAAGTGGACGAAGACTTGTGCAAGTCTTTGGCACCATTCGGAAAGTTGCTTTCTCTTGAAAAAACCATGTTCCTAAACTTCTATAGGATGAGTCTTTAACATCTAGACCTTTTCAACACAACAAGAGTCCAGCTTCAAGAACCTACTTATTCATCGTCTTTTTAAATTTTCCTAAGGATCAAAAGTAGACCAAGCAAGCAAGATGATGATAAATCGTTAGCGAATGAAATTTAAGTTTTGGCCAAAAGCCAATGAAGTACCCTATATATTTATAATGTTCCAACAGAGCGTAGAGCATAGTTGGTGGAGAATTTGAACCCGTGATTAATGGAACAAGTAGAAGAGTGAAGACTTGAGAAGTCATCTAGATGTTTTATATTTGCAAAACTCTATAAGACGGATTTTCTTTTATTTATTTATCTTTTATTTTGTGGACAACACAGAAAGATTTCTTTCATTATCCATATTAAGCCTTGAGCTAGCTTTAAGACTTCAAATTTAAATATCCAAGTATTGGAACAACATTTTTTTTGAATAATTAGATAAAGTGATTAATTCCCAATACTACAAATAGAAGAGAGGAAGGAGTTAGATTTATTCCCTACTTTTATTAATAGAACGTCTAAACCTTTTATCACTTAAACTACTCATTATAACAATATCTTTTTAGTTAATAAAAATATCAATAGCTCATGATTTCTTAATACAATATATATATATATATATATGACACAGCCGACAGACATTTTACTGGGTATAAATATAATTACAGGTCATTATGTGGCTGCATGTGCTTTCTTCTATTTCTTCCTCAGATCATACTATCAGGGCAGATGGATGATGATTTAAAATAGAAGTAATTTAATAATAACAAGATTAGAGGATTATTTTTGTTTAATTGATATTTTAATTTTAAATTATGGTATATATAATCAATTAAATTAATTATTAAAATTTTTTTATTAATTTTATAGGTTTGTTCGGTCTAATAAATTCTAAATATTATTGATTTAGATAAAAAATAGAAATAATTTAAATTTATTATTTAATTTAGTTCAATTTATCTGTTACAATTAAAAATCTATGGAATTATGTAATTATGTAAAAGTTATAGGGTTATTCAAATAAAAAAATCTATGGAATTAGGCAAAAGTTGTAGGGGTCATTTTAGTGGAAAAATGGGACCCTATTACAACTTGCAACAATTGCCATGAAGCCTGGGCACATGCTTGGTGTCTTTACACATGAAGTTTGGAAAGACATAAGTTTGTCCCAAGTAGTACGAGGTTAGGTGCCATTTTTTATAGGTAGTGCAGTAATGCTTCCATCGAGCTGATGGATAGAAAATTTCGACATAAAATTCCGTATTGTTTTGATAAACTGAACTAAAATTTTGAATTAAATAATATTAAGATCGTATTGAATCAAATAATTTTAATTCTAAATTGAACTGAACTAAATTTTATGATTAATTTAGTACAATATTGGATATTTATAAAAAACCAAACCAAAAATTATATCAATCCGAAAATCGAATATAGTAACGAATGTTAATTTAATAAGTAATATATAGATTTTAATAAATAGTATTAAGTAGTAACTTAATTATATACTTATAATTACAGTGTCAAGTAATCTACATACAAGACATATGCCCACATAATATGCAGGTGATTTAAAAATATGAATAAAATATTATGTAAAAATATTTTAATTTCTAAAAATAAATTGATAGATGAAGTTATAAAAAAATCATATCTTATGTTACAACTTGAAAAATAACTGAAATTTTCTATTTAGTCATTCCTCCTCCTTCTCAATATGAATAAACAGACAAATAACTAAAGTTTTTCAACTTTCATATAACAATATTATGTATTTTACTCGTGTAAAAATTATTAAAGAAAAGTACAAAATGAAGATAAATTTAATTAACTTTTCTAGTTATAATTGAAAATAAAATTAAAATTGATTTAATAATATCTACACCTTCTCAAGTTACCAAGAACATTGAATATCATCTTAACCATTAGAGATTTTAAGTGTAGAATGATAAGTAAAGGATTGATGATAAATCTAAAAAAACATTGACATTGAAAAAGTTATTTATATAAAAAGGTGAAGAAAACAGTAAGTATAAATGAAAGCAAATTGTAAATAGAAAAAAATCATCAAATTCATGATATATATTGTTGACCATTTGCATGATCAAACTCCAAATTTTGGATTTTGACAAATATTTTTTATACTAATAATTTCAATTAAGTGTGTAGGAAATTATATACCAAACATATACCAAGCATATACACTTTTAGAAAAATAGTGACTTTTCGGGCAAATTGAACCTCTAAGATTCAAGAAGGCTTTTGACATCTTTAGAGCTCGTAAATGAGAAAATGAGCTTCTTTACATTTGAAGTAGACATCTTTAGTTTTCTGAATTGGGCTTATTTGTCAAAATCCAAGTTCATTTGGTTATACAAATTTTGACTTGAAATCCACATATATGTCTGCCATCTTAGACTGCACATCTATTAGTATTTTGGACATCTCTTGAGTTATAGAAGTCTAATTAAGGTGATTCAAAATGATATGAAAATATAAGTAAAATATCTACAACTTTTATGCAGAAATTATGGAAAAATTCAAATTTCTTTAGGACCAAATCATGGCTTCAACTTGTGTATAGTTGTCTAACAGTATTCTGCATTTCAGATTGCATAACTCTTAGTATTTTGGACATATCCTGAACTACGGAAGTCCAATTTAGGTAATTCAAAATGATATGGAAATATAATTCAAATATCTACAGTTTCATGAAGAAAGTATCAGCAAATTAAAATTTCCTTAGGAGCAAATCATGGCTTCAATTTGGGTATAGCTATCTAACCGTAGTCTGCATTACAGATTGCACAACCCTTAGTATTTTGGACATATCTTGAGCTACAAAAGTCCAATTTAGGTGATTCAAATTAATATAGAAATATAATTAAATATCTACAACTTGTATGAAGAAAGTGTGGGCAAATACAAATGTCTTGAGGAACCAATCACGATTTTAATCCATGAATAGTTGTATGACAGCATCACTCTCAATGATTCAAAATATAGATATTGGACACATCATTTGCACTTCCAACAGCTATATTTTTTAGTGTAAATACCTCTAGAGCTGAATGAAAGTTAAGCAACTTGTTTATCATTCATTATTTCTTAAGCATTCATTAAGCTCTCAAATTCTCTTAAACAATTCTTTGTTTGTATAACTCTTGTGAGAGTTGGGTGTGTGTTAGAAATAGAATTTCTTTTCATCTTAAATCTTGGGTTAGATTAGAAGGGAAGTGAGATGTATTTATAAAGGAATTGGTTTAAGTGTTGTCCATCGAAACACTTAGGTTTTGGTTTTTTTAGTGAGCCTTGAAAACTCATGTTGTAAGGTTATAAGAGTAAGCCATAAAACTCTTGTATAATCTCAATCCTGTGAATAAGATTATGGGTGATTGAAAATCCTAACTTGGGGACAAGTTAGGTGGAGACGTAGGATTGTTGTTGAATCCAAACTCCTTAAATCTTTGAGTTCTTCATTTTTCCTTCTCAACTTCTATTTAATTCTTGTAAAGAATTCTTTTAATTTCTCATTTTTATTTGATAGTCTTATTCCCCCCCCCTCTAGGACTCTTTTCAATACCATATGCCCGAGAGCTATTCATCAACTGAGCTTCTTAGCACAATATGCCTGAGAGCTATGCATCAACCGAGCTTATCCACATAATATAAAAATAGCCTAATTCACAATTAATACCATGTGCACATGGTCTTGATAATGCCCATCAGGTCGCCCATTTTACCATTGTTTTCCAAAATTTCTTAATAAAAATAAATATGCCATAAATTATAAATAAATGCCATAACTAAAAATTTAAATAAAAATAAAATAACAACAACAATATTCTTACTTATCATCAATAATAATATCAACAATAAATTCTCAATAGTAATCAAAACTAGCATATTAAATCTCAAGTGCCCATATTTCTTTAAATAAAAAAATTCAACAAACATTTCAAAATATTAACTTACAAGTGGAATGAGCTAGCTGACATGTTGTTGTCCACCTAGTGTCCAAGATTTTCGCTCTGGTATTCTCTATAATAATAATATTTATTTATTTAAAATATATAATAATAATATCCAAAAATTCTAGAAAAAATTATAAAAATCATGGAATTAATGAAATTTAAGTAAAAAAAGCTACAAATGTGATATTTAAGGCTAATGAAATTATTTTGTTGAGCTAAAACAATTTATATGGAAATTAAGGGATTTCCACTAAAACACTTCCTGGATTTATAGCTCAAAATTTTTGAGGAATTAGACATAGCTCCAGTTACAAGACTTAATTCTCATAACTTATACTATTTATTAAAAATAAAACAACAATTTTCTGGTCTAGTCACTATTCATCACCAAAATTCGATTGTGACTCGCAGGATCTTTTCACTGAAAAATGTATTTAACACAAGACAAATGTATAAACATATTCACAACATCAAGGAAAACCTAAAAACATATTTAAGCACTTAAAGAAGCGGCCGAATTTATAGGTCTGGTAAAAAATGTCAACTTACCTATCAAACTCTTATGAGGTATCAAAAGATAATAGTTGGATGCATGTTTAGTCTCTAAAAACTCATGGAAATGAGAGCAGCTTGCTGGAAATGGTCAAAGCAGCTGAAGGTTACCGGATAATGGTGATTCCACACTATAAATTCAAACCAAAACTTTGAAGGTTTAACTTATTAATTTTGGGTAGATTTTTATGAAATAAAATTTATAAAGGCGTAGAGGAAGTTGATAAGAATCTATGGTTAAAATTTCATGGCCATTAAAGGTCGTTTGGCTAGTGAACAGAGAAGGAGAAGATAATAGTGTTATAGTGTATGTCAAGGAAGAGTTCAAGGGTCTATGAGCATTTTATTACATCTGCAGATATAATTGAAGATGAGATGGAAAATTACCACTTTGATACTTACATTTTTGGCAAAACTTTCATTTGGTCCTCCCATTTTAGATGCTTAGATAATTGCTAGTAATTATATAAGTTAATCCCTTTTTACACTAGAAAGTTACTATCAGTTATCTGTGTTAACACCATTCCATGAATCAATAACCATCCAGCAACCCAAAAATAACCTGATAACAATAGTAACACATATTTATTTATTTAATTAAATGTGGGTTATTACATTCTTTCCCCCTTAAGAAAATTCATCCTCAAATTTTACATCAGTAAGCAAACAAATAGGGGTATCTGCTATGCATATCCACCTCTATCTCCTAAGTATAGTTCTCTATGGTGTGATTGCTCCATAACACTTTCACCGTAGGAATTTCTTTCGTGCAGAGCTAATGAACTTGCCAATCCACATGTAATAACTAGAATTTTGGATATAAATAATAATAATAATAATAATATTATTATTATTATTATTATTATTATTATTATTATTATTATTATTATTATTATTATTATTATCATCATCATCATCATCATCATCATCATTACTGTCCTTCTTAATATTATTCTATTATTATGGTCTCTACTATTTTATTTATCAGTATTATTATTTCTATTATTATTAAAAAAAAGGGGGCCAACAGTTGATGGACATATGGTCCATCAACTGTAGTGGTGCCTGCAGTAAGGAAAATGACGGGAATTTGAGAATTATAAGGGAAAATTTTATTTTAGCCCAAAACTTTTCTTTCTTTTTTTTCTTTTAACACCTAAATAACCTCTGATCAACCTCAAATTTGAGTTATAGACTCGTCTTGTCGTTCTCTTCTTTTTAGTGGTCTTCATTTTGCATGAAATGGCTCTAAATTGTGCAGAATTACACAAAACCAGCCAGCACCTTTTTATGATTTTGCACTATTCCGGCGAGTTTCTGGTGACAAGTTTGGTTCCAATATGTTCCTCTCGATGTTAAGAGTCCATAGGTACCAACCACTTGCCTAATCTATGCCTTTAGAATATTTTATGAATTTTTTTAGTTATTTCCCTTTGATATTTTCATATGTAATTCAATGCATATTTTGGTTGGTTTGAGGATTTAGATGTGTTCCATATATTATTAGGAATGTTTTCATATGCTTGATTTGTTCGAATGTAGAGTTTTTTCGGTGAGGGTGCTGTGGGTCCCACATTAGTCCAAAAATTATGGAATTATTTTTATAAATTAGAATAAATTATGTTGATTGATTTTCATAACTAGACCAAATTCTAATTCCTCACATATTTTGAGAAATAAATTCTGAAAGCATTTCTGTGGAAATTTCTTAATTTCCATTTTAGTTAGTTAAATTGTTAGAAATAAATTCCTTTAGCCTCAAAGGTCATATTTAGGGTATTTGCAAGTCAAATTTATTAATTTATTGATTTTTATAAATTTTTAGAATTTGGAGAATTTTTATGGGTTTTATGTGTTTTCGTATGCATGATTTAAATAAATATTATTTATTATAGAGAGCTCTGGAGTGGGAGTCATTGCATTTAGGCAACCGAGGACACATCGATCGACATGCTCCACCTATGAGTTAATGCTATAAAATGTTTGTTGTGTTTATAAATTTATACGAATTTTCATGAGCTTTATTAATTATGAATACGAATATTATTGTGAGCATGAATTATTAGTTTTATTATTACTAAGAACTTTGATAATATGTTTAATGCTATTTTATTTCATTGTATTAATTTATATGATAACCATGTTTCGGAGAAAATGGTAGAACATGCTACTTAATGGGCATCACCAGGACTGCGTACGCACCGGTATTGATTTGGGTTATGAGCCGACTATGTTGTGAAATGTGGGCCTTGGTCGAGCTTTTCTCTCTAGGTAGATGTATGATTATAGTTGAGCCCTGGTCGAGCTTGCTCTCTAGGTACATGTATGTTTGATGGTTGGACATTGGTCGTGCTTGCTATTTGAGCACAAGTAAACACTTGGAATAAGAGACAAACTATGGCTAGATCCTGGTTGAGCTTGCTCTAGGGGACTAACAGTTAATTGAACTAAATGAGCCAAGTGGCTATTACATTTTAAGGTTTAGGGTTTTACCATGATTTCCATTAAATATTTTATTTTATATGAATTTTAATGGGAATTCTTACAAAAAGAATTTTATGAAATTTGAAAGGATGTTTTATAAAGCTAATTTTGATAAATTAATTGATTTTTAAATATTTATTTATTTTCCTAAGTTTATTATTTTTTAAATAAACATTTTTAAAACCAACATGTATTTTATAGCATTAATTCACTCAGTGAGGTCTGACTCCCCTCAATTATTTTTCCCAAGATCACAAGAGTCTACAGTTATTTCCACCTGTCTACGCCAGACTTGTTCTTCCCTAGCTACTTTACATATGTCATGTTAATGTTTATTGTTTTATATTTGTACTCTAAACACCAGAGTAGTGGTTAAACATATTAATAAATGTATTTCTATTTGATTAGTTTAAATTGGATTTATGTATTATTATGATGATAGGTGTGTTGACCATACATATTGTGTTGGAAATTAATCTTTGTGATGGATTATTGGAGTTATTATGATGTAAGAATATTTTTGGAAGTGCATTTCTTGATTTATAGGTTTTGGGTTTATTTCCAGTATAGAGGAAACTCTGCCAAAATTTTTTTAGAATTTTAAATTGATCAAATTTTATTAAGGTTTACTATAGGTTTTGGAAGCTTCTCACTTTCCTATTTCCTAGTGTCGGTCACATGCCCTTTAGGTTCGAGTCATGACAAAGTTGGTAGAAGAGCTAATGGTTGATTTTCTACTATTTTGGTCATTGAATTATATCTTTTCTTAAAACTACTATGGTGCAAATGTGATAATTGTTAATTGATGTCATCATTGTTTCTAGAATTCTACGTATATGCTAGCGTACTTATTATGTCTTGAATCTTGTTTCTCTATCATTTTAGAATAAGGCGAGTATGAAATGCTCCCACTACATATGCAATATATGATGAGGGTGAGTAGTCCTTCTAGGATGAAGCTCCTCCCTCAACCCTACGACATAGAGGAAGGGGTAGGCCTAGGGCAGCAACAACGGTAGCTCAAGGATATGAGCAATAACTGCTAGTAAAGCTAGAAGTTCCTAAAGTGGATCCTGGAGCCTTTACAGCTGGAATGGTAGGAATTAACCAAGGTCTAGCCGCACTTAATTAGGCTATTCCACTAGTCCAATAGATGCTCCAGTAGAGGTACTAGGAAATGTTAGATGCTGATGTTTTACTCCTATACTCTAGATCTGGCATAGTCTTTTTTTTATCATACAAGGGATGCTTTAGACTTCATTAATACAATTGAGTCATGGATAAGAAAAGGATATACTAATTATTAGAGAATTTTGATTGTTGAGCTATTCATTTAAATTGCTGCTCAAGACTGGTTTATGCAATCTATTCAGCCTCACATGAATAATATGAGCTGGCTTGAATATAAAGAGCTATTCCTGAGGTACTTTTATCCACTAGCAGTAAGGGATGGTTTTAGATGGCAGTTACTGTACATTAACAGATGGGATAGGTATGTGGAAGAGTATACTAAAGAATTTTATAGGCTAGCTCACCATGCTCGAAATATAAAGAGAGATGAATACAAAGCTATTTACTTGTATGTCACTAGACTAAGGCCAGTATGTATAGACATTCATATAGAGGACTGTACCTTAAAAAGAGTGGTAGAGGAGGCTAAATTGTTAGAAAGAAGACATGCAATGTAAGGCACTATTCCTAATTCTTATTTAGGTAGCAGTAGTAGATTGGGAGTATCTCAAGGCATTCACCAGCTAGCATTTCATCTTAGTAGTACGAGTGTGCAAATTGGTACCTCCCAGTAGCTTAGAGGTTAGAGGGGACATAGATATAGGAAACATAATCGCAGGTAGAGTAGACCTATTATATTTGGACCTGGAGCCAGCAGCAGTAGTAATGGGCAGAGTTTTGAGTATGGTAATTTAGGCTTAGGGCCCAGTGCATGTCTTAACTGTGGCTAAATACATTAAGGCTCTTGTCACCTACCATTAAGAGCTTGTTTTAGGTGTGGATAGGTTGGACATTTTGCTAGAGCATGTCTATATTATGGTTATCATTAGGCATACCTTTAAGGTTCATTATTGACAATTGCTCAGCCTATACAACAAACTCAATTTCATGCACCAGTGTATCCACAATATAATGGTGCACAGTTTATGGGCCATTAGGGCCATGGTACAAAAGGTAGGCTTAGAGGGAGACCTAGTGGCAGAGGATTTATGTAACCATCCACTTCAGAGTAGGTAGGTCATGGATAGGCCAGAGTGTTCACATTGAATCCTCATAATGCTCAGACATCTAATGTAGTGGTTGTAGGTACCCTTCTAGTTTGTTATCTTGATATGGGTGCATCACATTCTTTTGTATCTTCTATTTTTACTTTAAGAATGGGATGGTAACCATCTAAATTGTTAATTCCATTGTCTGCAGCAACTTCACTTAACGACAAGTTAGAGATAGATATAGTCTTTCCATCTTATCTAGTGTCAATGGAAGGAAGAGAGTTGCCCGTAGATTTAGTTTTATTGGATGTGATAGATTTTGATGTAATTTTGGAAATGGATTAGTTAGCTTGACATTATGCCACTTTGGATTGTCAGGAGAAAGAGGTGATCTTTAGAATCCCAAATGATAAAGAATTTTGATTCAGAGGCAATAAAAGTTCAATGCCTCAGAATCTTATCTTTATAATCATAGCTAGAAATAAGCTTAGAAGAGGCTTTCAAGGCTACTTGGCTATGGTTAGGGATACAAAGGTAGATATGGGGGTAGTTGAGAATGTGCCATTGGTGTGCGAGTTTCCTGATTTTTTCCTAAAGAATTACCAGGATTTCCACAGGAAAGAGATATAGAATTTTTTATTGATATTGTACCTAGTACAAATCCTATCTTTATGCCACCTTCTAGAATGGCACATTCATAATTAAAGGAGCCTAAAGAACAGTTACAACAGTTGCTTGATAAAGGTTTCATTAGACCCAGCACGTCTCCTTGGGGTGTGCTAATATTGTTTGTGAAGAATAAATATGGTAGTCTTCCACTTTGAATCAACTATAGATAGTTGGACAAAGTCACCATTAAGAACAAGTATCCAATTTCAAGGATTGATGACTTGTTTAATCAGCTTCAAGGGGCTTAGTGTTTCTCTAAGATTGACTTGAGGTTAGGGTATCATCAGTTGAGAATTAAAAGTAGAGATATACCTAAGACTGCATTTTGGACAAGATATAACCATTATGAGTTTTTGGTGATGTCCTTTGGTTTAACTAATGCCCCAACAGCTTTATGGACTTGATGAATCTAGTGTTTAGGCCATTCTTGGACCACTTTGTAATAGTGTTTATTGATGATATCTTGGTGTATTCTAAAAGTGAAGAGGAACATGTGTGCTTTTAAGGATGGTGCTTCAGACTTTAGTGGAGCATTAATTGTATGCCAAGTTCATAAAATATGAGTTTTGGTTGGATCAAGTGGCATTCTTAAGCCATGTA
Source organism: Mallotus nudiflorus (assembly GCA_947683625.1). Classification (NCBI taxonomy): domain Eukaryota; kingdom Viridiplantae; phylum Streptophyta; class Magnoliopsida; order Malpighiales; family Euphorbiaceae; genus Mallotus; species Mallotus nudiflorus. The sequence goes on from CANTUR010000918.1 coordinate 377,617, forward strand.
GTTTCCAAATATGATATACACATGGATCCTGCAAAGATTAAAGCTATTACAGAAAGGCAGAGACCCATAGTAATCACAAAAGTAATGAGTTTTTTGGGTTCACAGGCTACTATAGGAAATCTGTGAAGGATTTCTCCAAGATAGCCACACCTTTGATAAGGTTAACTTGGAAGAATACTAATTTTATATGGATATACAAGTGTGAATAGCACTTTCAAATGCTTAAGGATAAATCAACTTCAGCTCCAATATTGACTTTACGTTCGGGAGGTGAAGGTTATATAGTGTATTGTGATGCTTCTCGAGTAGTATTAGGTTATGTATTAATACAGAATGGGAGAGTAGTTGCCTATGCTTCATGTTAGTTAAAGAAGCATGAGCAAAAATATCCTATTGATGATTTGAAAATGGCACAGTGGTATTTGTATTAAAGATTTAGAGGCATTACTTGTATAGAGTAACTTGTGAAATATATACTGACCATAAGAGCTTAAAGTATATCTTTCAATAGAGAGACTTGAACTTAAGACAAAGGATATGGATGGAACTTCTCAATGACTATGATTGCTCCATTCTTTACCATCTAGGTAAAGCTAATGTGGTAGTTGAAGCATTGAGTAGAAACTCAGTAGGCAGCCTTGCTCACATTAGTTCGGAAAGGAGGCCAATCATTAAAGAATTACATGAGATGATTAGTCAAGGGATAAAATGGAAAGTAACCAAGAAATTTCTTTTAGCTTAATTTAAAGTATGATTGGTGTACTTGGATATAGTGAAAGTAGCTTAGAGAATGGACCCATAGTTGCAAAAAATAATGTTAGAAGTGCAATAGGGTCAATCTTGGGAGTTAATTATTGATAATGAGAGTGTACTACATTTGGGTACTAGGTTGCGTCTACTAGATGTAAATGACTTAAGGAAAGAGATTATGGAAAAAGCTCATTAGTTTACTTATAGAGTTCATTCTAGTTGTACTAAGATGTATCATGATTTGAAAAATACATCTTAGTTTAATGGAATAAAAAGAGACATTACTGAGTTTATATCCAAGTGTCTCACTTGACAACATGTGAAATTAAAACATTAAAGGGCCTTAGGATTGTTATAGTAGTTGCCTATCCTAGAATAGAAATAGGACATAATTGCTATGGATTTCATGACTGGACTATCTTATACAATAAGAGGTTATGATGCCACATGGGTGATAATAGATAGGTTGACCATGTTAACTCACTTCTTGCTAGTTAAGAAGACATACTCTACTAACAGGTTAGTAAGGTTGTATGTTAACTGAATTGTTTGCTTGCATGGAGTGCCAGAAAGTGTAGTGTATGATAGAGGAGCCACTTTTACTTTAGTCTTTTGGTAAGAATTGGATAAAGCGTTAGGCACGAGACTTGACTTCAGTACAACTTTCCATCCTTAAACTAATGGCCAATCAAAATAGACTATTCAAACATTGGAAGATATGCTATGGATATGTGTAATAGACTTTAGTGCTCAATGAGATTTGCATTTACCATTAATTGAATTGGTATATAATAACAGTTAGCATGCAAGTATAGGAATGGCTCCTTATAAAGCATTGTATAGTAGGAAGTGTATATCACCCATTTGTTAGAAAATTGGTGAGAGGCAACTAACATGCCCAAAATTAGTGCAAGTGACTTCAAAGAAGGTTCCTATCATCTAACAAAGATTAAGGATAACTTTTAGTCGATAGAAAAGCTATGCAAATCCTAAAAAAAAGATATATAATTTTTTGTTGGAGGCAAGGTATTTCTCAAAGTGTCTCCAATGAAGGGAGTGATGAGATTTAGTAAGAAGGGTAAATTAGCTCCAAGATATATCAGACCCTTTGAGATGCATTCAAGAGTTGGTGATGTGGCCTATAGACTAGTGTTACTGCTAGAACTGTCATAGATTCATCTAGTATTTTATGTTTCCATATTGAGGAAGTACATCTCTGATCTTTCACATGTCCTGTAGCCACAAACAGTGGAGCTCAATGAGGATTTATCATATAAAGAGTATCCTATGACAATTGTAGACTGTCAAGTTCATCAACTGTGTACCAAAGAGATACTAATAGTGAAGGTATTGTGAAGCAATCATGCAATGAAAGATTGCAATTAGGAGATGGAGATAGATATGCAGAACCGATACCCCTACTTATTTCAGTATTGATGAAAATCTAAGCATGAATTTCTTAAAGGGGGAAGAATGTAATAACTTAAATTTTTTGTTATAAATAATAACAATAATAATAACAATATTATTATTATTATTATTATTATTATTATTATTGTTACTATCCTTCTTAATATTTTTCTATTATTATGGTCTCTACTATTTTATTTATTAGTATTATTATTTCCATTATTACTATTAATAAAAAAAAGGGGCCAGTTGTTGATGGACATGTGGTCAATCACTTTATAATAAGGAATTGTGTTGCATGTAGTAAGGAAAATGAAGAAAATTTGTGAATTGTGAGGGAAATTTTCATTTTAGCCAAAAACTTTTCTTTTCTTTTGTTTAACAACCAAACAACCTCCAATCAACCTTAAATTCGAGTTATAGATTCATCTTGTCGTCCTGTTCCTTATGGTGGTCTTTGTTTTGCATGAAGTGACTTCAAATTATACAGAAATACACAAAAGTAGTTAGCATCTTTTTGTGATTTTGCACTATTTTGATGAGTTTCTGGTGATAAGGTTAGCTTTAGATGTGTTCCGTATATTATTAGGAATGTTTTAGTATGCTTGGTTTGTCTGGATGTAGAGTTTTTCCGATTAGCATACTGTGGGTCCTACCTAAAAATGCGGTGGAATTAGGATTGGAACAAAAATTATGAAGCTATTTTTGTAAATTAGAATAAATTATGTTGATTGATTATTATAATTGGAACAAAGTATAATTCCTCATGGATTTTGTGAAATAAATTCCGAAAGTATTTTGGTGGAAATTCTTAATTTCCATTTTAATTGGTTAAATTGTTAGAAATAAATTCCTTTATCCTCAAAGGTCATATGTGGGATATTTCCAAGTAAATTTTATTAATTCATTGATTTTTATAATTTTTCAAAATATTGGAGAATTTTTATGGGTTTTACTTGCTTTCATAAGCATGATTTAAATAAATATTATTTATTATAGAGAGCTCTAGAGTGAGAGCTATTGCATTTTGGAGGTTGAGGATATGTTGGCCGGCATGCTCCTCATATGAGTGATACTATAAAATGTTTGTTGTGTTTATAAATATATATGAATTTTCATGAGATTTATTAATTATGAATGTAAATATTCTTGTGAGCATGAATTATTAGTTTTATTATTGCTAAGAACTTTGATAATATGTTTTAGCTCGGAATTCATTTCATTTTATTTAATGCTATTTTATTTCATTGTATTAATTTATATGATAATCACATTTTAGAGAAAATGGTAGAACATGGTACCTGTGGGTGTCACCAGGACTACGTGTGCACCAGTACTGATTTGGGTTATGAGTCAGCTATATTGTGAAATATGGGTCCTGGTCGAGCTTTGCTCTCTAGGTAGATGTATGATTATAGTTGAGCCCTAGTTGAGCTTGCTCTTTGGGCAGAGGTATGCTTGTTGGTTGGACCTTGGTCGAGCTTGCTCTCTGGGCGCTAGTAAATACTTAGAATAAGAGACCAACTGTGGCTGGATCCTGGTTAGGCTTAGTCTATGGGACCAACAGTCAATTGGACAACGTGACCAAGTTGCTATTTGATTTTAAGGTTTAGGGTTCTACCATAATTTTTGTTAAAGATTTTATTTTATATGAATTTTAATAGGAAGTTTTACAAAAAGAATTTTATGAAATTTGAAAGGATGTTTTATAAAGCTAATTTTAATGAATTAAATGATTTTTAAATATTTATTTATTTGCCTGAGTTTATTATTTTTTAAATAAACATTTTTAAAACCAACATGCATTTTATAGCATTAATTCACTCAGTTAGATCTGACTCCTCTCAATTATTTTTTCTAAGATCACGGGAGCCTATAATTAGTTCAACCTATCTGTTTCGGACTTGTTCTTCCCCAACTACTTTATTTATGTCATGTTAATGTTTTTATATTTGTACTCTAGACACTGCAGTAGTAGTTGAACATTTTGATAAATGTATTTACATTTGATTAGTTTAAATTGAATTTATGCATTGTTATGATGATAAGTGTGTTAAGCATACATATTGTGTTGGAAATTGATATTCGTGATAGATTATTGGAGTTGTTGTGATGTAGTATTAATGTGAGAATATTTTGGAAGTGCATTTCTTGATTTCTAGGATTTTGGTTTGTTTTCAATGTAGACAAAACTTTGCTGAATTTTTGTTAGAATTTTAAATTTTTCTAATTTTATTAAGGCTTACTACAAGTTTTAGAAGCTTTCCCATTCACTAGTGTTGGTCATGTGCCCTTTAGGTTTGGGTCATGACATCACAATCGCCATAGGATACTCTTCATATGACAAGTCCTTATTAAGCTCCACCGTCTATGGCTAGAGAATGTGAGAGGGATTAATTATGTACTTCCTCAACATAAATATATGGAACATCATATGAATCCAAGACAACTCCAGTGGTAATACCAATTTGTAAGCCATATTCATAAATGAATCTCAAAAGGTCCTATGTATCTTGGAGCTAGCTTACCCTTCTGACTAAATCTCATCACTCCTTTCATCAGTGACACCTTCAGAAATACCATGCCTCCTATATAAAATGATACATCCTTCCTCTTAGGATATGCATAGCTCTTTTATTTACTAAAAGCTATCTTCAACATTTGTTGGATTATTAAAATCTTTTCTGAAGTTACTTACACTAACTCTGGCCCTAATAGTTGCCTCTTTCTAACTTCCCAACACAAGGGTGATCTTCACTTCTTACTATATAATGCTTCATATAGAGCCATCTCAATACTTGCATGATAACTGTTATTATATGAAAATTCAATGAATGGCAAGTATAATTCCATTGACCACTAGAACCCATAGCACACATTCGTAGTATATCCTCCAATATTTGAAAGGTCCTTTCCGATTGACCATCAATTTGAGGATGGAACGCTGCACTAAAATCAAGTCTTATGTCTAGAGCTTTATGCAAGTCTTGCTAAAAGACTGAAGTAAAATTAGTTCCTCTATCTGACACTATACTCTCCAGCACCCTATGTAGACAAACATTTTGGTTAATATATAATTTGGCCAACTTATCTATAGTATAAGTCTTCTTAATTGGCAAGAAGTGAGTTGACTTAGTTAACCTATCCACTATCACCCATTTGGAATCATATCCACAAGATATAAGAGGCAATCTAAAAATAAAGTCCATTATAATCATGTCCCACTTCCATTCAAGAATGGGTAGCTGTTGTAATAATCCCAATGGTCTTTGATGTTCCAATTTCACCTGCTGGCATAATAGACACTTGGATACAAACTCCATAATGTCTCTTTTCTTCCCATTCCACCAATATGTATCTTTCAAATCATGATACATTTTAGTAGAACCTACATGAACACTATAAGAAGAAAAGTGTGCTTCTTCCATAATATCTTTTCTCAAGTCATCCACATCTACCACACAAAGCTTAGTGCCCAAGCACAATACACCCTCATTATCAATTATAAAGTCCTTAGACTAGCCTTGCTGAACTTCTATAATAAGTCTCTATAATTATAGGTCTCTCCTCTGTGCTACTTTGACTCTATCCAGGTATATTGATCATACCATGAATTGAGCTAAAATACACTTTTTGGTTACCTTCCACTGTAACCCTAATCAATTAACTCACGTAATTCTTTAATGATTGGTCTCTTTTCTATGCTAATATGAGCAAGGCTTCTACTTAATGCGCCAGCTACTATCTTAGCTTTACCTAGATGGTATAGAATAGAGAAATCATAATCTTTCAAAAGTTCCATCCACCTTCTTTGTCTTAAGTTCAAATCTCTTTATTGAAAAATGTACTTTAAGTTATTGTGGTTAGTGTATATTTCATAAATTACACCATATAAGTGATGCCTCCAAATCTTCAATGGAAACACCACTACTGCCATTTACAAATCATGAACAAGATAGTTTTGTTTGTACTTCTTTAGTTAACATGAAGCATAAGCAAACACTCATCCATTATGCATCAATACACAACCTAGTCGTACTCGTGAAGCATCATAATAAACTATGCACCCTTCATTCCCTGAAGGCAAAGTCAACATTAGAGTTGAAGTCAACCTATCCTTAAGCATCTAAAAGTGCTCCTCACACTTATCAATCCACATGAACTTAACATTCTTCTAGGTTAACCTTGTTAAAGGTCTAGCAATCTTGGAGAAATCCTTCACAAATCTACTATGGTAGCTAGATAGTCCCAAAAAACTCTTTACTTCAGTGACTGTTGTGGGTCTGTAATGGCTTTAATCTTTTTAGGATCCACTTGTATGCCATCTTTGGATGCCATATGGCCTAAGAATGTGACTTGATCTAACCAAAACTCACACTTAGAGAATTTGACATATAGTTGATGCTCTTTTAACCATTCTTAAATGCATAACACATTCCTCTTCATTCCTTGAATACACAAAAATGTCATTAATAAACACTATCATGAATCGGTCTAAGAATGGCATACATAATTGATTTATTAAGTCCATAAAAATTGCTAGGACATTAGTCAACCTAAAAAACATCACTATAAATTCATAATGGCCATTTCTCATTTAAAATATAGTCTTGGGTATATCACTACTTCTGATTATCACTTAATGATATCCTAATCTCAAGTCAATCTTTAAGAAATATTGTGCCCCTTATAATTGGTCAAACAAGTCATTAATCCTAAGAAGAGGATATTTATTCTTAATGACAACTTTGTTCAACTGTCTATAATCAATACAAAGTCGAAGGCTACCATCTTTCTTTTTTACAAATAACATTAGTGCACCCTAAAGAGATGTACTAGGTCTGATGAAACCCTTATCAAGTAACTCTTACAACTGCTTTTTGAGTTCCTTCAATTCTGTTGGTGCCATCCTATAAGGTCGCATAGAGATAGGATCAGTACAGGGTACCATATCAATACAAAATTCTATCTCTCTTTCTAGTGGAAAACTTGGTAATTCTTCAGGAAAAACATAAAAAAACTCTGACACAACTATCACATTCTCAACTATCCTCTCATCTGCCTTTATATCTTTGACCATAACTAAATAACCTTGACACCCCCTTATAGGTATCCTTTTTAGTTGTGATTACATAAATGAGATTTTGAGGCATTAAACTTTTATCACCTCTGACTCAAAATTCCACATCACTTGGAATTTTAAAGATAATCTCTTTCTCTCAATAATCTAATGTGGCATAGTGTTGAGCCAACCAGTCCTTTCCCAAAATTACATCAAAATTAATCATATCCAATAAAACTAAATATGTCAATAACTCTCTACCTTCCACTAACATAGGATAAGATGAAAAGGCTACATATGCCTCTAACTCATCATTAAGAGGAGTTGCTACAGATAATGGAACTAATAATTTAGATGGTTTCCATCCCATCTTAGAAGCAAACATAAGTGACATAAAGGAATGAGATGCATTAGGACCAATTAAAATTCTAGCATCATGGTAACAAATTAAAAAAGTACTTGCAAACACTAAATTGGATGGTTGAGCATCCTAAGGAGTCAATGTGAAAAGTCTGGCCTATCCATATCCTACCTATTGTGAGGTGGGCATATCCTCTTCCTCCAACTCTACCTCTAACACCTATGCCTTGATGGCTTATAAACTGAGTCTTTGTTAAGGGTATATAGGCACTTAATATTGTTGATGCATCTTTTGAACTAGCTGAACCATCCTTAAGAATATAATGGCTACAATCCATAGTTTGGATAAGCTCTAACAAAATGTCCTAACTGTCCATATCTGAAACAAGCTCTTGGCACCAAGTGACATGGTCCCTAATGTACTTTGCCATAAGTAGTACATGCACTAGCCCCAAACCTTATACTATAATATCTTGAGCTCTGGCCACTACTACTGCTACTAACTATAAAACTAAATGTAGTAGCTCTCCCATTCCAATGGTTAGGGACATAACTGTGTTTGCTAGATCTATGTACTCTAGACCTTCTACTCTACTGGGGAGTACACTAAGCCTGAATATATGTACTGCTAAGTTGAAAAGTAGGCTGCTATACAATATGGGCTACTCATGTCCTAGTGCTGCCACTTATATAAAGATCAGGTGTAGTCTTATATTTAATGTGTCACCTCTTTAGCTGTCTAGCCTCCTCCATGACACTCTCTAACCTCTGATCCTCAGTTTGAATACCAATATAGGCTGAGCCTAACCTAGTCACAAATAACTCCACTACTCTCCTCTGATCCCGCATCATATTTACAACATGATGTGACAATTTAAAGAACTCACAAGTGTACTCCTCAACTAATCAATCACCCCTAGCTATATGTAATAGTTACCATCTATAATTATCACTCATAGAAGGTGGATGAAAATATCTCAAAAACCACTCCTTAAACTCCAACCATGTCATAATAGTCATAAATGGCTAAATAGACTGCATAAATCGATCCTCAACTATAACTTGTATTGATTACTCCATAATTAAAATCATCTGCTAATTTGTGTACCCTGTCCTGGTTCTAGCCTTGATAGTGTTTATAAAGTCCAAGGCATCTCTAATACCATCAAATGGAACTTTCCCAACTTTGGAATATAACAAAGCTACATCTACATCAGACATCCTTTAGTCCTCTATTGTAACATCTGTTGTACTAGGGGCACAACTTGATTAAGTGCCACTAGGGCTTGATTAATTCCTACTACACTAGCTACAAAAGCTATAGGATCCATCTCAAGAGCTTTTTGCTCTACTTACTGTTGTTGCTCTTGTCTCTGAGCTTCTGTTGCTCTAGGTCTACCCTTTCTTCTACCTTGTGGGGTAGGGGGTGGAGCTTCATCTTGAATGAATTGCTCACCATCATCATATGTTGCATATGTAATTGGAGCATTTTATGCTCTCCTCCTCATTCTGAAACTAAATATATATAAAGAGATTTAAGACAAAATAAAGACACTAACATATATGTGGAATTCTAAAAACAATGATAACACAAAATGATAATTACCATATAATCACCACAGTAGTTTTAAGAAAAGATAGATACCACTGACCAACAGAACAAGGAATAAACCATTGCTCTGATACCAACTTTGTCATAACCCAAACACCCATGGGTATGTGATCGACACTAGGGAATGGGAAAAGAATTAAGCTTTCAAAACTTGTAGTAAGCCTTATAAATTTATCACAATAAAATTAACCACTTTAATATTTTAATGAAAATTTAGCAAAGTTTCCTCTTTACTGGTAACAAATCAAAAGCTATAAATAAAAAAAATACACTTTAAATAATATTTGTAATCACCAATTCTCCAACATAATACAAAGTCAACACAAAATTATGATCATCATATTGTCATAATAATAATATATATATTCATATAAAAATAAATAATATCACAAATTCACTTTTCCAATATTAAGACTATTACTGTGGTGTTTAGATTACAAATATAAAATAGTAATATCAACAAGACCTACATAAAGTAGTCGGTGAAGGATGACCTAGTGTAGAGAAAAAGAAGTAGCAAAAGACTCCCAAGATCCTAGAAAATTAGTTAATACGAGTAAGACCTCATTGAGTAAGCTAATGTAAAGAAATGAATGATGCTTTGAAAACCTTCTTTCATAAAATAATTTTAGAAAAATAATATTGATTATTTATATTTCAAATAATTAATTTACCAAAACTATAATTATTAATCTAAAGGAATTATGTAAAACCTTATAATACTTTGGAATAATAAAAACATTTATTTAAAACATTCTTTAAGTAAAAAATCATGGTAGAACCCTAAACCATAAATTTAATAGCTAATACGATCACTTAATTCGTATGACTGCCGGTTCTCAAGAGCTAAGCATCCACTGAGCTATCAGCAGTAGTTAGTCACTTATTCCAATATTTACTGGTGGTTCCCAAGAGTAAAGCATCCACTGAGCTACCAGACTTAGTAAATAACTAATCATAAATACGCCCAAGAGCTATGCATCAACCAAACCTTTCAATACCATACACTCGAGAGGTATGCATCAACCAAGCTTCTCAATACCATACACCCGAGAGCTATGCATCAACTGAGCTTTTTAACATAATACGCTTAAGAGCTATGCATTAACTAAGCTTTTTAACACAATACGCTTGAGAGCTATGCATCAACTGAGCTTATCCACATAATATAAAAATAAAGGCCTAACTCACAATCAATACCATATGCACATGGTCCTAATGACACCCATGAGGTCACCTATTTTCCTAGTCTTTTCCAAAATTTATTAATAAAAATAAATATGCCATAAATTTAAAATAAATGCCATAACTAAAAAATTAAATAAAAATAAAATGACAGCAACAATATCCTTACTTATCATCCACAATTATATTAATAATATATTCTTAATAGTAATCAAAACTAGCATATTAAATCTCAAGTTCCACCAAAATGCTTCCGGGGTTTTTAACTCAAAATCTGTGAGGAATTAGATCTAGCTCCAGTTACAAAAATTAATCCTCATAATTCATAATATTTATTAAAAATAAAACAATAATTTTCTAGGCTAGTTATTATTCATCACCGGAATCCAATTGTGACTCACAAGATTTTCTCACTAGAAAATGTATTTAACATAAGAAAGATATATACACATATTTACAATAAGGAGAACCTAAAAACATGTTCAAACACTCAAAGAAGTGGCTAAATTTGTAAATTGAGTAAAAAATGTCAACTTACTGATCAAACTTTGATGAGGTACCAAATGGTAATAGTCGGATGTGTGGTTGGTCTTTAGAAACTCCTAGCAATGAGAGCATCTTACTGGAAGTGGTCGTAACAGCTGAAGGTCGTTGGATAATGGTGCTTCCATGTCAGAATTTCAAACTAAAACTTTGGAGGTTTAACTCATCAATTTTGGTCAATTTTTATGAAATAAAACTTATAGAGGTGTAAAGGAGGTTAAAAAGGATCAATGGTTAAAATTTCATGGCCATCAGAGGTCATTTGGCTAGTGAATGGAGAATGACAATATGATAGTGCTATGGTGTACATAGGGGAAGAGTTCAGGGGTCTATGAGCATTTTCTCAAGTCTGCAGATATAACTAAAAAGGAGATTGAAAATTACCACTTTGATATTTGCATTTTTTACAAAATTTTCATTTGTCCTCCCACTTTGGGAGCCTAGATAATTGCTAGTAATTATATGAGTTAATCCTTTTTTACACTAGAAAGTTGCTAGCAATTGTCTGTGTTAATATCATACCACGAATCAACAACCATTTAGCAACCCAAAAACAACCTGATAACAATAGTAACACATATTTATTTATTTAATTAAATATGGGTTATTACATCTTTTCTCAAAAGAACTAATAATAGATGAAAAAGAATTGACATAAACTTTAGAGAAAAAGATGTATATATGCATATCTAATCTAGGGGATTTTTTTTCCCCAAACCTTTCACTTACTAAAACTATTTTGGTATATTAATTATCTTAAATAAATAAGCAATCTTTCACTTATCAAAACAGTTTTGGTAAATTAATTATCTTAAATAAATAAGGAAATAAATACAAATAAATAAATATAAAAACTAAAAAAAAAAAAATCTAATATGAAATTTATATACATCAACAAAGTTGTGAATAAAAACCAACATAAAATAATAAATAAAAACATTGCCTATATAATAAGAGTAATATAATAAAAAAAATTAAACCTTTAAAATAATATATGGTTTTCATTATGTTTTTTTATAGAGTAAGAGTATAAACTGAGAATGATTATTATGACTACACTTCTTTCTATAAGGAAGAACTACACAAATAGAGATATAGAAGGTGAGTATTTATAAAAATATATGAGAAAGAATACAAAAGGTCAAAAAATTAAAAAATATATATATAACCAGAGAGAACAACAAAAGTTAAACATTAAAATGATTAATAGAAATTTTTAACTTGCCATATGAAATTTGAATTAAAATAAATTTAAAATTTAGATAGTTGAAAATATGAAATTTTTTAATTATTTATCAAAAAATTTTTTTAACTTATCATATTATTAATCCACTTTTATAAAAGAATAAAAAAATAAAAATTCAAAAGGAAAAATTATAGTAATTAAGAAATAAAAATATCAAGTGACTATCATATAAATATATATGCTATACATATATTTTATATGAATAAAATATAATTAATTAATTAAATTAGTAGTTTAGAAAAAAAAAATATAGTAGATTAATTATTTATTAAAATAAAATTTTATAATTTAGAATTTTTCATAACTTCTAATTTAATTTTATAATAATAAAACAAAAAAAATTAGAGTTTCTATATTTTAAATAGGCGGAAGATAAAAAAAATTGATATGAGAAAACTTAATTTTAGTGAAAAAAGAAAAAATATATTTTTAGTTTTAATTGTGATAAAAATTAATTAGAAACAAAAATAATTAAAAAACAAAAACAAAAAGAGAAGGAAAAAAAAGATTAAAGAAGTTTATTTTAACTAAAATAAAAAAGTGTATTTAATGTATACTTAAAAAAATAGGGTGCCACACATCATTTTTATTTTATGCACATACTTTATTATTTTAATTGTCCAAATATTTATTTATAGCATTATTTTACTAGAGTTAGTATTATTATTGTTGTTGTATATATATATATGAATAATATAGTTTAAAATACCAAAATCTGTCAACTTTTCTTTCTTCCCCATTTCTTATTCTTCCCGTTTCTTTTTTTTTTTCTTTTTTCTTTCTTCTTTCCTTTGTTATTCTGCTCCTTCTTCATGCCACTTTCTTTTCTTTCCCTTGTTGTCCTGTTCTTCTTGCCCTCTTCCTGCTGTTTTTCTTTTTTTTTTTTTCCAGCAAATCTTCAGCTTCTTCTTCTCCTCCTTGTTGTCTTTGCACAACAGCCTTCTCTTCCTTCTTCCCCATGCCAAACATCAATAGTGTTAAGCAGCAACAGCAGCAGTGTGGAGACCAACAGCAGGCCTGGTTCCTTCAGCAGCCCTTCCCTGCATTTAATTTTCAATTGTAGGTGAGTTTTAGCTTCGTTCGTTTTAAGTTGTTGTATTTGATTTCTAGTTGATCTTGGTGGTTGGGTAGTTGATTTTAGTTAGTTGTTAGGTTGATTTTAGTTGTTTTAGGTTGTTTGTTGGTTGATTTAGTTGATTTTGTGTTGATTTAATATTTTTGTTGATTTTTATTATATTTACTAATTACCTAGAATTTTATTTTAATTATGTGGTTAATTTTTGGGTTGATCTATACACATATTAGTGGATCTAAATTATTTGGGGCTAATTTTGGTTAAGAGTATATAAAAAATTAATTTAGATTAATTAAATTAATTTTATAGAATTTTTGTATATTTATTTGGGTATTTTAAGTTTTATGCATATTTTGTTAATGTTATTAATTAATTATTTTTGGGTGAATATTTGAGTAAATTAGTGTTAGTATATTATGTTAGTAATTTTAGTAGTGATAAAATAATTTTTAATAATTTATTTATTTTTTTTTAGAAATTATTATTATTATGTGAATTTTGAAATAATAGGTAAGTAGTATTTTTTTTATATTATAACTAAATACTATGTTTTAGTTAATTTTCAGATAAAATGTGGTATTAAAATAATTTTTATAAATAATTTATTATTTTTAGTTAATTAATACTAACTATTTTTGAAAATTTATTCAAAATTTAATTATTTATTGTTTTGTGGTTTAAATGAGTTTTTAATTAATATTATAGTATATTTAAACTATTTGGGCAATTATAGTTTGAATTTGACTATCTTATGTTGAATATTTGGATAGTTGGGTTTTTATTAATATTATTATTATTTGAAATTTTATTAAATTATGGTGGAAAATAATTTTATTTAGTGTTTTAAAAATTGAATAAATTATATTATGATTTATTATTAATTTTTATAGTTTTTGGTGATTTTATTATATTCATATTTAAGATTTGCATATTTGTATTTTTGTGAACCTTGATTGGGAATTGTGTAGTTTGGGATCCCAACCCGAGGTGTTGTGCCACTATGAAATTTTGAAGTGTGTTTACTTCCAGGGTTGACTCTATTTCATTAGAAGGATGTCCATTTTACAGAGAAAACTCTATCAAATTTTCGGTAGATTTCTCGTAAAATGTGACATTGGGTCAATCCTAAAAATGGTTATTTTGAGTTCGAGTCAAGTCTTCCTTAGAAACTCTAGAAGTTAGGTTTCTATTTTCTAATTATCATTTTCCTGTTCTATCTTTTAGCCGCCCCTCCAGTCGCGTCTACTAGTCGAGGTCGACACGACGTGCCAGAGGAGCGCCTTTATCTTGTAAGTTAATATTTGATTTGAGTGTCGAGTCTTTTAATTTAAATCATATTAAATTCTTATGAATTAAATTTTATGAGATTCTATACGGCATTCTTCATGAGATATTGAATGGTTTACCTTATAGTTGATTTATTTTATTGTTATTTATTGTAATTTTACTCATTTTATTTATTTTTAATTAATTTAAATAACTACAGTAGAACAGACTACCTGATGGGTTTCATCAGGACCGTGTGCACATCGGTAAAATATGTGATTATTAATTATATTACTGGGGCCGAAGGTTTGGTGATGCTTTGCTCTTAGACACCGCCAGTATAATTTCGATTATTATTTATTAAATCACTAGGGCTGATGGTATGGTGATGCTTTGCTCTCGGACACCGCAAGTGATATTGGATTAAGTGATGTGACTACGGTTGTGTATCTTGGTGATGCTTTGCTCTCTGGATCCGGTAATCTTGGATATAAGTGGGTCGTATGACTATTATAAAATTTATAAATTGGGTTCTACTAAATTTTTATACTGAAATGTTTTAAAAAGGTATTTAAATCTTTATTTCTTCCCTTTGAAAAAATGGATTTATTATATGTGTATCAAATGGTTTGAATATAATTATATTTATATTCTATTTCTATAAAAATCTATTTTTAATGAGATTTTCAAACCGCATTCATTTCTTTATTAACTTACTCAGTGAGGTCTAACTCCCCTTAATTTATTTTTTTTAGGAGTTTGGGATTTTTCTGTTAGGCCTATTTCTCTTCGCCGTGTATCTTCGTCACCAGCTATTCTACATAGGTCTACTTAGTTGTGTTATATTTATACTCTTGTATCACAATAGAGAACTGTATAACTGCATATTTTATTTAGGATTTCATGTATTTATAATTTATGTATTGAGATATTATTTGTATGACTGATGTTTATTTAATTAATGCACTATGATATTATGGTTTAAATTATATTGAGAAAAATTAGTTGGATAATGTGCATTGTGAAATAATTATTTATTATAAGGTTTCAGAGTTTAAACATTCCGCATTTTTCTTTTAAGGCTTATTAGGAGTTTCGGTAGCTTTATGCTTTCCCATTCCCTGGTGCCGGTCACGTGCCCCCGAGTTTAGGTCATGACAAAGCTAGCATCAGAGCTTTAGCTCATTTTTCATGTTTTTTACTATCAATGTCTGTCTTTTTCTCATAATACTATGGTACTTAGGTTGTTAAATGTCGTTTATTGATTCAGCATCTGAGTCTGTATTCCTGTCTTATTTTGAATCTTGGTTTTCTTGTCTTTTTAGAATGAGGCGTGCTCAGAATGCCCCTGCTGTAAATGCAAAACCTGATGACGGGGAGTAGTCATTTTAGGATAAGATTCTTCCTCCTACCCCTCGACCTTGAGGTAGGGGTAGACCTAGAGTGGCAATAGCTCAGAGGTAGGATCAACCTCCGGTAGAGCCTCAGATTCCAATAGAGGATCATGCATCTTTTGCAGTTGGTATGGCAGGTATTAACCAGGGCTTGGTAGCTCTTAATTAGGCAATGCCCATTATGTAGTAGATGCTACAATGACAGACTCAGGAGATGTTTGATGCATATACGACATTATTATAGTCTAGAGTAGGGCAAGTTTATTTTGATGGTACTGGGGACATGTTGGATTTCATTAATACCATCGAGTCCAGGACTAGATCTGGGTATTTTGACTACCAGAGGATTATAATTATGGAGCTATCAGTCTCAGCAGCAGCTCAAGACTGGTTTATGCAATCCATTCAGCCTTTCATGACGACAATGACATGGTTGGGATTCTACAATGACATGGTTGGGATTTAAGAAGTAGTTTATGAGATTCTTCTGTCCTTCATTTATGTGAGAGAACTATAGATAGTAGCTTCTTAATATTGATAAGAGAGATCGATCAGTGGAGGACTATATTCAGGAGTTTTATAAACTAATGAGGCATGATAAGGATGTGAGATAGGATTTTGCCAGAGCAATTGAGCTGTATGTGAATGGATTAGACCCAGCCTATATCGGTATTCAACCAGAGGGTCGTAGTCTGGAGAGTGTTGTAGAGGAGGCGAGACAACTAGAGCGAAGACACATCCAGCACGGCACCATACCTGACCCATATGCTAGTGGCATTATCAGACCTGTCCAGAGGGTGCAATAGCCAGTATTTTATATAGGCAACTCGAGTTCTCAATTAGTAGGCCCTTCTCAGCAGAGCAGACAGTTTAAGGCACATAGGACTGGTAGGCACAACCTTACTCAGGATCGCAGGAGTAGTAGGGCTGCTAAATTTGGTGGTAGTAATAGCAGCAGTAGTGGATATAGCTCTAAGCATGACAGTTCTAGGTCTGGAGCTAGTGTGTGTGCCATATATGGATGAGTGCATCAAGATCCTTGTCACTTGATGCTAGGAGCATGTTTTAGATGTGGTTAGTTTGGGCATTTCGCTAGAGCTTATTCGAACTATGGATTTTAGACATCCTTTGCTCAAGGATCTTCACCTTCTGTTGTCCAGCCATTGCAGCAGGTGCCTCAGCAGTATCAAGCACTCATGTACCCTCAGCAACGACTGATGTAGTATGCGAGTCAATAGGGCCGAGGTAAAGCATAGACTCAACCATTCACCTCACAGCAGCCAGGACATGGTTAGGCTAGGGTCTTCACTTTGACTCCTCAAGATGCATAGACATCCAACGTTGTGGTAGCAAGTATCATTCTAGTCTGTTGCTCTGAGCCTAGAGTCTTATTTGATCTGGGTGCTACATGTTCATTTGTATCTCCTTTGTTTGCTTTGAAAGTGGCTTGTCTTCCTTCTAAGATGAGTTTTCCCTTATCTATTTTGACTCCGCTTAGTGATGAGTGGGAGATAGACATTTTCTTTCCATCTTGTCCTGTGTTGCTAGAGGGTAGAGAATTATTGGCAAACTTAGTCCTTCTAGATGTGATCGAGTTTGATGTGATTTGAGGAATGGATTGATTGTCCCATTATTATGCTTTTGTGGTGATGAGTGGGAGATAGACATTTTCTTTCCATCTTGTCCTGTGTTGGTAGAGGGTAGAGACTTATTGGCAGACTTAGTCCTTCTAAATGTGATCGAGTTTGATGTGATTTGAGGAATGGATTGATTGTCCCATTATTATGCTTTTATGGATTATCGAGCAAAGAAAATAATTTTCAGGATTCCTAGTGATGAGGAATTCATTTTCAAAGGTACTAAGAGTTCCATGTCTTGAATCCTTATTTCCACCATTACAGCTAGGAAGATGTTTAGTAGAAGATGTCAGGGCTATCTAGTTGTAGTTAGAGATGTTCAAGTAGCAATAGGATCAGTGGAAAAGGTACCAGTGGCATGTGAATACTCAAATGTCTTTCCAAAGGAGTTACCTAGATTGCCATCAGATAGGGAGATAGAATTCTATATTGATGTTGTGCCAGGTACAGATCCTATCTCTATGCCACCTTATAGGATGGCACCTGTAGAGCTGAAGGAGTTAAAAGAGCAATTATAGGAATTATTAGATAAGGTGTTTATTTGGCCTAGTACATCTCTTTGGGGTGCTCCGATTCTCTTTGTAAAGAAGTAGGATGGTAGTCTTCGACTCTATATTGACTACAAACAACTAAATAAGGTTACCATCAAGAATAAGTATCCACTCCCCAAGATTGATGATTTGTTCAATCAGTTACAAAGAGCTTGACATTTCTCTATGATTGACTTGAGATCTAGGTATCATCAGCTAAAGATTAGAAGTGAGGATGTACCCAAGTCAGCATTTTGGACTAGATATGGCCACTATGAGTTCTTAGTGATATCCTTTGGGTTGACTAATGCCCCAGCATCCTTTTATGGACTTGATGAATAGAGTGTTTAGGCCATACTTGGATTTATTTATGATTGTTTTTATTGATGATATTCTGGTCTATTCCAAGAATAAGGTGGAGCATACGATGCATCTGAGATTAGTGCTGCAGACTTTGAGAGAGCACCAGTTGCATGCTAAGTTTTCAAAATGTGAGTTCTGGTTAGACTAAGTGGCATTCTTAGTCCACGTGGTGTCTAAAGATGGCATTCAGGATCCCAGGAAGATAGAGGCGATCACTGAGTGGCCAAGACCTACAACAATTACTGAAGTGAGAAGTTTTCTGGGTTTAGCGGGCTATTATAGGAGATTTGTGAAGGATTTTTCTAAGATTGTCGCGCCTTTGACTAGACTAACCCATAAGAATGTTAGATTTGTGTAGGATGATATATGTGAGTAGCATTTCCAGTTGCTTAAGGATTTATTGACTTCAGCTCTAGTACTGACATTACCTTCTAGTGATGATGGATACACGGTGTATTGTGTTGCTTCCCATGTAGGTTTGGGATGTGTGCTAATGCAGAATGGCATAGTGGTTGCTTATGCTTTGAGGTAGTTGAAGAAGCATAAGTAGAATTATCCTACTCATGATCTAGAGATGGTAGTAGTTGTATTCACACTGAAGATTTGGAGGCATTATCTATATGGTGTCACTTATGAGATATACACCGACCATAAGAGCTTGAAGTATATCTTCGAGCAGAGGGATTTGAACCTAAGGCAGAAAAGGTGGATGAAACTTTTAAAAGACTATGATTATTTGATTCTTTACCATCCAAGCAAGGCGAATGTAGTAGCTAATGCATTGAGCAGAAAATGAGCAGGTAGTCTTGCCCACATTAGTACTGAGAGGAGACCGATTATTCAGGAGTTACATGAGCTAATTGATCAGGGTTTGCAATAGAAAGTGACTAAGAAGTGCCTTTTAGCGCAGTTCAGAGTATAGTTTGTGTACTTGGATAGAGTTAAGGTAGCTGAACGAAGGGACCCATAGTTATAGAGAATTATGTTTGAGGTGTAACAGGGTCAATCCAAAGAGTTCATGATTGATAGTGAGGGAGTTCTATGCTTGGGCACTCAGTTGTGTGTGCCAGATGTTGATGATTTGACGAAAGAGATCTTAGAAGAGGCACATTTTTCTACTTACAATATTCATCCAGGTTCTACCAAGATGTATCATAATTTGAAGGATACATACTGGTGGAATGGAGTGAAGAAGGATGTTGTAAAATTTATATCCAAGTGTCTCATATGTTAGTAAGTGAAACTAAAGCATTAGAGGCCCTCAGGATTGTTACAGCCCTTGCTTATCCTAGAGTGGAAGTGGGATATGATTGCCATGGATTTGGTGACTGGTTTGCGTCGAACGATAGGTGGGTTTGATGCTATTTGGGTGATCATTGACAGGTTAACTAAGCCAACTCACTTTCTGCCAATTAAGAAGACATACTCCACTAACAGGTTGGCACGGTTGTATGTCAGCAGAATTATTTATCTTAATGGAGTTCTAGTGATCATAATATCTAACAGAGGATCCACTTTTACATCAATTTTCTGGCAAGAGTTGCATAAGGCATTGGGTACTATACTTGACTTCAATAAAGCATTCCATCCTCAAACTGATGGTTAGTCTGAGAGGACTATTCAGACTTTAGAGGATATGCTAAGAATTTGTGTGATGGATTTTGGAGGTTAATGGGATAATCATTTGCCACTAATTGAATTTGCATATAACAATAGTTATCATACAAGTATTGAGATGGCTCCATATGAAGCACTGTATGGTAGGAAGTGTAGATTACCTTTATGTTGGGAAATTGGTAAGAGTTAGCTAACAGGTCCAGAGTTGGTGCATATTACTTTTGAGAAAGTTCCTATCATTCAACAGAGGTTGAGCACAACATTCAACAGGCAGAATAGTTATGCTGATCCCAAAAGGAAGGACGTTTCCTTTTTAGTTGGAGATATGGTGTTTCTGAAGGTATCTCCAATGAAGGGAGTTATAAGGTTCGGTAAGAAGGGTAAGTTGGCTCCGAGATATATTGGACCTTTTAAGATTCGGTGACGAGTTGGGGAAGTAGCCTATAGACTAGTGTTGCCGCTTGAAATATCTCGAATCTTGTAATATCCCGTGTTTTTAAATATTTTTAATACTGCATCGGGATATGCAGTGTTAATAATTTTGTATATAATTATGATATTTTTACGAGTTGATATGTATTTAAAACTTATTTTAATTATTGTAAATTATTTTAAGTGCTTTACGTAAAATTTTCCCGAGAATTCTATTTTCGGGGAAATTTTCACGTAAATAATTTACTATTAATTATTTTAAATAGATTTATGAACTTGCATGAACTCATATATATTTTTAAAGTACTAAATGACGTATATATGTGCATTTATTTATTTAATTAGGGTTTAATTAATTACCCTAATATTTTATTATTTATTAATTAGTTTTAATATTATTTAATTATTTTTAGTGTATAAATTATTTAAAATATTACATTATATGTGTGTGGTGTATATTTAATGTTTGTGATTTTATATTATTTTAATATATAGTGTAAAAGTATATATATATACATATACATTTAATATTAAACAAAATTATAAAGTTTGATTTATTTACAACTTTGCCATTGAAGCTTCTACCTCACTCCCGATCACTTCCCTCACCGTTCCGGTCACTGCCATCCCATTTTCTCACCATCGGTGTGCCTCCCGGCGTGCCACCTCCTTCCCCAGCCTTCCTCGCCACTTGCTGTAGCTATTTCCGGCGTCGGGAAGCCCGTTTTTGGCCAGAAAGCCAAAAGTGGAAGCTAACGTCGATTGACGTGATTCCGACCACCGTTTTTGACACCACCAGTCTCTTTCTTCTCCTTGAGCTCCGGTGAGTGTGATTACAAGCTTTGTTTCACTTAAAATGGTCTTGATTTATTTAGGTTTCAATTTTTCAAATTCGGCCATTTTAGGGTTCTTGATTTTTTTGAATTTTGAATTGATTGATTAATGAAAAATTCCTTCACAAATGTTGTTCCCCTTAGCTTAATCTTCATTTTTGAATTTGTTTGGAATTTTTGGAATTTATTTTGATTTTGGGTATTTTTGAATATTTTAATATTATTTTCTAATTTTCGAAAATTAATTAAATAAATTATGAAATTGTGTTTTATGATAAATATAGGTTTTAAAATGAATTATAGAAATTTATTTGGAATTTTTATGAATTTCTATGTATTTATTTTGAATTTATTTATGTTTATGTAATTTTGGAAAATTAGGTTAATTGTGTTTTTAATTGAAATTAATTAGTTAATTGAGTTTAATTATTGATATTATTGATAAATATGTTGAGAAAATTAATTTTGTGCAATTATATTTTTTTGGTGAATTTTTTGAGTAATTTTAGTATATTTATATATATAAGGGCATTTTGGTAATTTTACCCTAAATTGACTAAAAATGTAATTAAATTGGTTTTAATAGTTATTTAAGGTATAAAAATGATTTCTACAAATTATTTAGTATTTTTAACTAATTAAAACTATTTTTCGTAAATTATTTTCAATTATATATATAATATACGATTTTTCTAATAAAATGAGTTTTTATTGGTTTTTACTGTGTTTTAAGGTTAATTATGTAATTTCTACTTATAAAATGCATTTCTATGATATAAGGGTATTTTTGGTATTTCTGTATTGTTCTGTGGATTGTGAACCCCGGTCGGTAGACTGTAGTTTGGAGTCCGACCGAGGGGTTGTGGATGTGTTTCTGTGTTTGTTTTTCGAAGTGTGTTTCTTTGCAGGGCTGGCTCTACTCTTTGAGGAGAGAGATGTCCATTTTACAGGGGAGGTTCTGCCGAATTTTCTGTAGAATTCTCATAAAACATGATGTCCGGTCAAACCCTAATTCTGATTCTGTGTCTAATATTCTAGATCGAGTTTTCAAGATTTTCTGTTAGGATTATTCTGATATCTGTTATTTATTATTTGTTTAGTTGCGCCGATACCGAGGCCTAGTGGACCAGGCCCGTCGGACCTATCTCGAGGAGCGCACTAAGTGTGAGTTACTATTATATATATATATATATATATATATATATATATATATATATATATATATATATATATATATATATATATATATATATATATATATATATATATATATATATATATATATATATATATATATATATATATATATATATATATATATGTTTAAGGTGCATGATTTTAGAAATATATGTTTTATTTTGATTAAATATGCATAAATGGTTTAATTATTACTTACGTTTATTTTTAATTTATTTTTGGTTTATTTTCTATATATTTTGAACTATATGCATGTTTTATTAATAAATTATGTTTAAAATGTTTTTAAGTATATTTCTAGTTTATTTTGTAATTTAATTGGATTTATTTGACGAATATATACTTGAAATATACTTGGTTTACTTTTGGTATATTTCTAGTATATATATGGTTTATGTTGCTATTATTTCAAATTCATGCATCATTTATTTTTTTGTGAATGTATGATTTTATATTTTAAATGAAGGATATCAATAGAACGTGCTACCTAGTGGGCAGCACTAGGACCGAGTACGTACCGATACGCTTAAAGCATTTAGGCTATATTACTAACCATTTGTGGATATTGATTGGATATGATTATTTGATGTGTGAGATATGGTTTGGAGGTGTGATTGCTAGAGCTCGGTTGACCTAGTGTCTCGGGGCCAATCACACTGACAGTCAGACTGCTGGAGCTCGGTTGACTTAGTGTCTCGGGGTAGTCTACTGTCTAAATGGACCAAGTGAATATATTTGGATATAAGTGAGCCTGTATGGCTAGAGTGTTGTCTAACACTGATTTAAGGTTGCGAATTTTCTAGGGTTTTATTTGATTCTTCATAACCAGTGGTTTTTAGACAAAAATATATAAAATAATTTTATTGCATCTGTGTGTATTTGCTTGTATATATACATATTAGATATATACTATTGATTGTATGCATTGTCATTTAGCATGCATGTATATATATATTATAGTAATTCACTCAGTGAGGTCTGACTCCCCTCTGTTGACCATTTTTCAGGAGAGTCATCATCTTCAAACCTTAGTAGCAGGCCTGTACACCGAATTTCTTCTACCCCTGCTTCTTTATGTAAACTGCTTATCTGAGTCTTGAGTTTTATTTTTATAATCTAGACACTGCAATAGTTGTAAATAAAATTGTGGGTTTTGTGTATTATATTTTTATGAATTATGTATTTTAAGAATTTGAACTGGATTTGTATTAAAAGATTTATATATATGAGATATGGATTTGATTTAAATTCCCTAGTGGTGGATTATTATTTTTTTTATATTTATGATTTTATTTCACTACATAGTATTTTATTTAATTGTGTTATTATTATTATTATTGCATGTTTATTTTATTTTTAGGCTTGCTACAGGTTTCGAATTCGAAAGAATTTCTATTCCCTAGCGCCTGTCATGGCCCCTGATTTTTGGGTCATGACAAAGTTGGTATCAGAGCGGAGTTCTGTGTCAGGGCTTAGTTGTGTGAGTTGTGGCCCTAGTTTTAAAGTTGTGTTTTCTTTTGGTAACTACTGCAGTGAATTAGGTTCGAGTATGTCTTGATAAGTATTCTTTGCTTTAGTTTTCTGCGTTATTCTTCCGTTGTCTATTTTTTCTAAATCATTTTGTTGTCTTTTTAGAATGAGGAGGCGAGCGCGTGTTGCTCCACCGGTCATTGAGGCCGAGGATGATGAGTCTTTTCAGGATGAGGTTTTACCTCCTGAGCAGCCAGTTAGATGTAGAGGTCGTGGCAGAGGTAGACCTCGAGGAGCGGCAGGTCACCGTAGGCAAAGAGAGTTACAAGACGAGGAGCCTGTTGAGCCTGAGTTTGATGTTCCTGTACTGCCAGTTGTTTCACCTGTTCAACTTGCCTATCAGCAGGGTATGTCTGACCCTGAGGCAGCTTTGTTCTATGCCCGAGTTGGCAGGATTGCTTTTGATGGGACTTCCGATCCGTTAGATTTTTTGCACGCGATTAAGATGAGGACTCGGACTGCTCATACCGAGTACCAGCGGATCATGATCGTCGAGTTATCTGTTGAGGGACCAGCCCTAGATTGGTTTATTCAGATGATCCAGCCTTATATGATGACGATGACCTGGGCTCAGTTTTGAGAGCGATTTATGAGGAGATTCTGTCCAGAGCCTCTCCATATGAGCTATCATCTCCGGTTGACCAACATTTCTCATGGTGATCGATCAGTAGAGGAGTATACCCGAGAGTTTCTTCGACTGGGTAGATATGCAAAGTATCTGATGCGAGACTAGTATTTCACAGTCACTACCTATGTCACCGGATTGGGTTCAGCATTTGCTGGTATGCCTACAGCAGGCCTTACTCTAGAGTCTGTGATTGAGTTGGCCAAGGAGATTGAGCTGAGGCAAGTTAGGCAGGGAGCGATGCCTGATTATTACCAGCTGGGAGTTCAGTTGAGTGGACTGCAGACTACACCATATTCGAGTTTTCATGTTGGATCGAGTAGTCAGCAGTGAGGTCTGACTCAGCAGAGTCAGAGGCAGCGAGTGCATCAGAGCAGTAGACATGGCCGTGGAGGTCATCGTAGATCGTTCAGATTTGGGTCAGGTGCTTTGAGCAGCAACAGTGGTCGTAGTTCTGGATCAGCTGCCAATGTATGCCAGACCTGTGGTAGAGTCCATCAGAGACCGTGTTATCTGACACCACTGACATGCTTCAGATGCGGGCAGACAGGACATTATGCCAGATCGTGTCCTTACTCCGGGTATCAGCAGCTGTAGATTCCACGATTCCCACAACAATCGATTGCTAGTGCTGCACCCATGCCATTTCAGTTACCTCTAGCCCAGCATCAGAGTTCCACTCAATTTGTCCCACAGCAGAGTCGTGGTAGAGGTACTAGAGGAGGTGCCAGAGGTGCTGGCCAAGCTTCTACCAGTCAGCAAGGAGGTCGAGGATAGGCTAGAGTCTTCCATCTCACTCAGCAGGATGCTCAGGCATCTAATGCAGTCGTGGCAGGTATTGTTTCTGTTTGTTACCTGGATGCATGGGTTTTGTTTGATCCGGGTGCCACGCATTCATTTGTTTCTCCTGTTTTTGCTTCCAAGTCTTATTGGCAAGCTTCGAGGATGGCTTTTCCTTTGTCCATTGCCACTCCTCTGAGCGATTCTTTGGACACCGATATTGTTCTTTCTAGTTGTCCAATTCTCGTGGGAGGTAGAGAATTACCCACTGATTTGATTTTGTTGGATGTGATGGAGTTTGATGTTATTCTAGGAATGGATTGGTTATCTCAGCACTATACCGTGGTAGATTATAGGAATAAAGAGGTGACTTTTAGAATTCCTAATGAAGAAGATTTTAAGTGGGTGATAGGAGTTCAACACCTCAGAATCTTATTTCTGCTATTACGGCTAGGAAGTTGTTGAGGAAATGATGTCAGGGATATTTGGCATTAGTCAGGGATACTTCAGTGGAGAAGTTGTCACTCATAGAAGTTCCTGTTGCTTGTGAGTTTCCTGATGTTTTTCCTGAGGAGTTGCCAGGTTTACCACCTCACAGGGAGATTGAGTTCTGTATTGATGTGGTTCCAGGTACTACTCCTATATCTATGCCACCCTACAGAATGGCTCCTGCAAAGTTGAAAGAGTTGAAGGAGCAGTTGCAAGAATTGTTGGATAAGGGTTTTATCAGACCCAGTGTTTCTCCTTGGGGTGCACCAGTCCTGTTTGTAAAGAAGAAGGATGGTACCCTGAGACTGTGCATTGACTACAGAGAGCTGAATAAGGTAATAGTGAAGAACAAGTATCCTCTCCCGAGGATAGATGACTTGTTTGATCAGCTACAGGGTGCACAGTTCTTTTGTAAGATTCATCTAAGGTCGGGTTATCATCAGCTACGGATTAGTGA
Source organism: Mallotus nudiflorus (assembly GCA_947683625.1). Taxonomy (NCBI): domain Eukaryota; kingdom Viridiplantae; phylum Streptophyta; class Magnoliopsida; order Malpighiales; family Euphorbiaceae; genus Mallotus; species Mallotus nudiflorus. Next base: position 404,010 of record CANTUR010000918.1, read on the forward strand.
AGCTGATATTCCTATAACAGCTTTCCGCACTCGATATGGCCATTATGAGTTTCTGGTAATGTCTTTTGGTTTGACTAATGCACCAGCAGCTTTTATGGACCTGATGAACAGGGTATTCAGACCATATCTAGATCAGTTTATGGTAGTCTTCATTGATGATATACTAGTTTATTCTAGGAGTATGGAGGAGCATGTATATCATTTGAGGATCGTACTACATACACTAAGAGATCATCAGCTTTATGCTAAATTCTCAAAGTGTGATTTCTGGATGGAGAGTGTTTCTTTTCTTGGAAATGTGGTGTCTAAAGAAGGTATCCAAGTTGATCCATAGAAGATTGAAGCAGTGTCTGAGTGGCCTAGACCGACTTCTGTTACTGAGATTCGAAGTTTTCTGGGTTTAGCCGGGTATTATAGGCGGTTTGTGCAAGATTTTTCCAGAATTGCAATCCCTATGACTTGCTTGACTCAGAAGAATGTTAGATTCGAGTGGTCAGAAGCTTGTGAGAATAATTTCCAGTTGTTGAAGGAGAAGTTGACCACAATGCCAGTGTTAGCTTTACCTAATAGTGTGGATAAGTCACAGTTTATTATGATGCCTCTAGAGTTGGCCTTGGTTGTGTGTTGATGCAGAATGGAAGGGTGATAGCCTATGCTTCGAGGCAGTTGAAGAAGCATGAGTAGAACTATCCTACACATGACCTTGAAATGGCTGTAGTGATCTTTGCTTTGAAGATTTGGAGACATTATCTGTATGGGGTGACTTGTGAGATATTTATTGATCACAAGAGCCTTAAGTACATTTTCCAACAGAGAGATCTGAATTTGAGGCAGAGGAGATGGTTGGAATTGTTGAAAGATTATGATTGTGAGATCTTATATCATCTGAGCAAGGCTAATGTGGTAGCAGATGCCTTGAGTATAAAGTCCTCGGGCAGTCTTGCTCACATCAGTGTTGAGAGGAGACCATTGATCCAGGAGTTGCATCTGTTGGTGGATCAAGGTCTAATGATGAAGATCAGTAGGTCAGGTGGACTGCTAGCTCAGTTTAAGGTGCGATCTGTACTAAGGGATAGGATTAAAGCAACTCAGAGCCAAGATCCTATTCTAGAAGAGTTTGCAGAGAATGTCAGAGCAGGGAAGTTCACTGATTTCACACTCGATGATGACGGTGTGTTGTGGATCAGTGGTAGATTATCTGTTCCCGATGTGGATAATTTGAGAGAAGATATTTTAAAGGAAGCACACTCTATAGCCTATAGCGTTCATCCAGGTGTTACTAAGATGTACCACAGTATCAAAGACTTATACTGGTGGGACGGATTGAAGAAAGATGTCGTTGATTATGTTGCTAAGTGTCTGACGTGTCAGCAAGTGAAAGCTGACCATTAGAAGCCTTCTGGGAAGCTTCAGCCTCTTCCTATTCCCGAGTGGAAGTGGGAAAAAATAGCTATGGATTTTGTGGTCAGTTTACCTAGTTCGAAGGATGGATACGATTCCATCTTGGTGATTGTTGACAGGTTGACGAAGTCTGCACATTTCTTACCTGTGAAAGCCACTTATTCTGTAGTTAGATTGGCAAAGTTATATGTGAAGCATATTGTGTGCCTTCATGGAGTACCTGTGTCCATTGTGTAAAATAGAGGTTCAGTGTTTACCTCTCATTTTTGGCAGAAGTTGCAGGAAGCGATGGGCACTAGGTTGGACTTTAGTACTGCTTTTCATCCTCAGACAGATGGTCAGTCTGAGAGGATGATCTAGACATTGGAAGATATGTTGAGGATGTGTGTCCTGGATTTGGGAGGTAGTTGGGATGATCATTTGCCACTCATAAAGTTTACATATAATAACAGCTACCATAGCAGTATTGGTATGGCACCATAAGGCATTGTACGGAAGGAAGTGTAGATCCCCTTTGAGTTAGGACGAGATTGGTGAGAGAGCTTTGACTAGACCTGAGATGGTTCAGGATGCTGTATAGAAAGTCACCGTGATTAAGCACAGATTAGAGACCGCAATTAGTAGACAGAAGAGTTATACGGATCCTAGGTGCAGAGATGTGGAGTTTCAGGTAAGAGATTTTGTTTTTCTGAAGGTATCTCCGATGAAGGGTGTGATGAGATTTGGTAGGAAAGGTAAGTTAGCACCGAGATATATCGGATCGTTCGAGATTTTGGAGAGAGTTGACACTGTTGCATATCGGTTGGATTTGCCTCCGAATATGCCACAGGTGCATCCAGTATTTCATATCTCGATGTTGAGGAAGTATATTTCAGACCCTTCACACGTGTTGCAGCCTGACAGTGTAGAAGTGAGTGAAGATTTAACATTTCTGGAAGAACCTGTGGCGATCGTTGATTATCAAGTTCGACAGTTGCGGTTGAAGCAAATTCCGATGGTCAAGGTTCTGTGGCGTAGCAATAGAGTTGAGGAGCATACGTGGGAGACTGAAGCTGAGATGTGAGCTTCTTACCCGTATCTCTTCCCTTCCTGATCTTGTGATCATTTTCTTTCTGGAATTCGGGGATGAATTCTTGTAAGGGGGGAGACTGTAATATCCTATGTTTTAAATATTTTTAATACTGCATCGGGATATGCAGTGTTAATAATTTTGTATATAATTATGATATTTTTACTAGTTGATATATATTTAAAACTTATTTTAATTATTGTAAATTATTTTAAGTGCTTTACGTAAAATTTTCCCAAGAATTCTATTTTCGGGGAAATTGTCACGTAAATAATTTACTATTAATTATTTTAAATAGATTTACGGACTTGCATCAACTCATATATATTTTTTAAGTACTAAATGACGTATATATGTGCATTTATTTATTTAATTAGGGTTTAATTAATTACCCTAATATTTTATTATTTATTAATTAGCTTTAATATTATTTAATTATTTTTAGTGTATAAATTATTTAAAATATTAAATTATATGTGTGTGGTGTATATTTAATGTGTGGGATTTTATATTATTTTAATATATAGCGTAAAAGTATATATATATACATATACATTTAATATTAAATAAAATTATAAAGTTTGATTTATTTACAACTTTGCCATTGAAGCTTCTCCCTCACTCTCGATCACTTCCCTCACCGTTCCGGTCGCTGCCATCCCATTTTTTCACCGTCGGTGTGCCTCTCGGCGTGCCACCTCCTTCCCCAGCCTTCCTTGCCGCTTGCTGCAGCTGTTTCCAACGTCGGGAAGCCCATTTTTGGCCGGAAAGCCAAAAGTGGAAGCTAACGTTGATCGACGTGATTCCGGCCATCGTTTTTGACACCACCAGTCTCTTTCTTCTCCTTGAGCTCCGGTGAGTGTGATTCCAAGCTTTGTTTCACTTAAAATGGTCTTGATTTGCTTAGGTTTTGATTTTTCAAATTCGGCCATTTTAGGGTTGTTGATTTTTTTGAACTTTGAATTTATTGATTCATGAAAAATTCCTTCACAAATGTTGTTCCCCTTAGCTTAATCTTAATGTGTGAATTTTTTTGGAAGTTTTGGAATTTATTTTGATTTTGGGTATTTTTGAATATTTTAATATTATTTTCTAATTTTCGAAAATTAATTAAATAAATTATGAAATTGTGTTTTATGATAAATATAGGTGTTAAAATGAATTATAGAAATTTATTTGGAATTTTTATGAATTTCTATGTATTTATTTTGAATTTATTTATGTTTATGTAATTTTGGAAAATTAGGTTGATTGTGTTTTTAATTGAAATTAATTAGTTAATTGAGTTTAATTATTGATATTATTGATAAATATGTTGAGAAATTAATTTTGTGCAATTATATTATTTTTGGTGAATTTTTGGAGTAATTTTAGTATATTTATATATATAAGGGCATTTTGGTAATTTTACCCTAAATTGACTAAAAATGTAATTAAATTGGTTTTAATAGTTATTTAAGGTATAAAAATGATTTCTACAAATTATTTAGTATTTTTAACTAATTAAAACTATTTTTCGTAAATTATTTTCAATTATATATATAATATACGATTTTTCTAATAAAATGAGTTTTTATCAGTTTTTACTGTGTTTTAAGGTTAATTATGTAATTTCTACTTATAAAATGCATTTTTATGATATAAGGGTATTTTTAGTATTTCTGTATTGTTCTGTGGATTGTGAACCCCGGTCGGTAGACTGTAGTTTGGAGTCCGACCGAGGGGTTGTGGATGTGTTTTTGTGTTTGTTTTTTGAAGTGTGTTTCTTTATAGGGCTGGTTCTACTCTTTGAGTAGAGAGATGTCTGTTTTACAGGGGAGGTTCTGTCGAATTTTTTATAGAATTCTCGTAAAATATGATGTCCGGTCAAACCCTAATTCTAATTCTGTGTCTAATATTCTAGATCGAGTTTCTAAGATTTTCTGTTAGGATTATTCTGATGTCTGTTATTTATTGTTTGTTTAGTTACGCCGAGACCGAGGCCTAGTGGACCAGGCCCGTCGGACCTATCTCGAGGAGCGCACTAAGTGTGAGTTACTATTTTATATATATATGTTTAGGGTGCATGATTTTAGAAATATATGTTTTATTTTGATTAAATATGCATAAATGGTTTAATTATTACTTAAGTTTATTTTTAATTTATTTTTGGTTTCTTTTTTGTATATTTTGAACTATATGCATGTTTTATTAATAAATTATGTTTAAAATGTTTTTAAGTATATTTCTAGTTTATTTTGTAATTTAATTGGATTTATTTGACGAATATATACTCAAAATATACTTGGTTTACTTTTGGTATATTTCTAGTATATATATGGTTTATGTTGCTATTATTTCAAATTCATGCATCATTTATTTTTTTATGAATGTATGATTTATATTTTAAATGAAGGATATCAATAGAACGTGCTACCTAGTGGGCAGCACTAGGACCGAGTACGTACCGGTACACTTAAAGCATTTAGGCTATATTACTAACCATTTGTGGATATTGATTGGATATGATTATTTGATGTGTGAGACATGGTTTGGAGGTGTGATTGCTGGAGCTCAGTTGACCTAGTTTCTCGGGGCCAATCACACTGATAGTCAGACTGCTGGAGCTCGGTTGACTTAGTGTCTTAGGGCCAGTCTACTATCTAAATGGACCAAGTGAATATATTTGGATACAAGTGAGCCTGTATGGCTAGAGTGTTGTCTAACACTGATTTAAGGTTACGAATTTTCTAGGGTTCTATTTGATCCTTCATAACCAGTGGTTTTCAGACAAAAATATTTAAAATGATTTTATTTCATCTGTGTGTATTTGCCTGTATATATACATATTAGATATATATTGTTGATTGTATGCATTGTCATTTAGTATGCATGTATATATATTATAGTAATTCACTCAGTGAGGTCTGACTCCCCTTTGTTGACCATTTTTCAGGAGAGTCATCATCTTCAGACCTTAGTAGCAAGCCTGTACGCCGGATTTCTTTTGCCCCTGCTTCTTTATGTAAACTGTTTATCTGAGTCTTGAGTTTTATTTTTATAATCTAGACACTGTAGTAGTTGTAAATAAAATTATGGGTTTTGTGTATTATATTTGTATGAATTATGTATTTTAAGAATTTGAACTGGATTTGTATTAAAAGATTTATATATATGAGATATGGATTTGATTTAAATTCCCTGGTGGTGGATTATTATTATTTTTATATTTATGATTTTATTTCGCTGCACAGTTTTTTATTTAATTGTGTTATTATTATGACTATTGCATGTTTATTTTATTTTTAGGCTTGCTACGGGTTCCGGATTCGAAAGAATTCCCGTTCCCTAGCGCCAGTCATGGCCCCTGTTTTGGGTCGGGACAAATCTACCTAGTGTTCCATGTGTCTATGTTGAGGAAGTATATTCCTGATCCTTCTTACGTACTTCAGCCTCAAGCAATGGAGCTCAGTGAAGATCTATCTTATGAGGAGTATCCAGTGGCGATTATGGAACACCAGCTTCGCTCACGAGAGATTCCAATGGTGAAAGTACTTTGGAGTAACCACATAGCATAAGACTGTACGTGGGAGACAGAATCTAAAATGCAAGCCGTCTATCCCTATTTTTTCATTTATAGACTTTGTAATTTCTTATTTTCTTTGAATTCGAGCATGAATTTCTGTAAGGGGGGAAGACTATAATAACTTGAATATTTTTTTAAACTATATTTTTTATGTAAATATTGAGAATCATTAATATTATTATTTTTACATCATTTTTATTTTATGCATATAAGTTATTATTTAATTGTCCAAATATTTATTTATAGCATTATTTTACTAGAGTTAGTATTATTATTGTTGTTGTTGTATATATATATATATGTGTGTTAAGTGCGTGTGTGTGTGTGTGTATATATATATATATATTTATTTATTTATTTATTTTTATGAATAATATAGTTTAAAATACCAAAATCTATCAACTTTTCTTTCTTCCCCATTTCTTATTCTTCCCGTTTCTTTTTTTTTTTTCTTTTTTCTTTCTTCTTTCCTTTGATTTTTTGCTCGTTCTTCATGCCACTTTCTTTTCTTTCCCTTGTTGTCCCGTTCTTCTTGCCCTCTTCCTGCTGTCTTTCTTCTTTTTTTTTTAGCAAATCTTCAGCTTCTTCTTCTCTTCCTTACTGTCTTTGCACAACAACCTTCTCTTCCTTCTTCCTCGCGCCAAATAGCAACAGCGAAAGCAGCAGCAGGTCCAGCACTGTGAAGCAGTAGCAGCGTGGAGACCAACAGCAACCCTAGTTCCTTCAGCAGCCCTTCCTTGCATCTGATTTTCAGTTGTAGGTGAGTTTTAGCTTAGTTAGTTTGAAGTTGTTGTAGTTGATTTCTCGTTGATCTTAGTGGTTAGGTAGTTGATTTTAGTTAGTTGTTAGGTTGATTTTAGTTGTTTTAGGTTGTTTGTTGGTTGATTTAGTTGATTTTGTGTTGATTTAATATTTTTGTTGATTTTTATTATATTTGTTAATTACCCAAAATTTTTTTAATTATGTGGTTAATTTTTGGGTTGATCTATACATATATTAGTGGATCTAAATTATTTGGGGCTAATTTTGGTTGAGTATATAAAAAATTGATTAAGATTAATTAAATTGATTTTATGGAATTTTTGTATATTTATTTTGGTATTTTAAGTTTTATGTATATTTTGTTAATGTTATTAATTAATTATTTTTGGGTGAATATTTGAGTAAATTAGTGTTATTGTATCATGTTAGTAATTTTAGTAGTGATAACATAATTTTTTATAATTTATTTAATTTTTTTTAGAAATTATTATTATTATGTGATTTTTCAAATAATAGGTAAGTGGTATGTTTTTGTTGATATTATAATTAAATACTATGTTTTAGTTAATTTTGAGATTAAATGTGGTATTAAAATAATTTTTATAAATAATTTATTATTTTTAGTTAATTAATACTAACTATTTTTGAAACTTTATTCAAAATTTAATTATTTATTGTTTTGTGGTTTAAATGAGTTTTTAATTAATATTATAGTATATTTAAACTATTTGGGCAATTATAGTTTGAATTTGACTATCTTATGTTGAATATTTGGAAAGTTGGGTTTTTATTAATATTAATATTATTTGAAATTTTATTAAATTATGGTGGAAAATAACTTTATTTAGTGTTTTAAAAATTGAATAAATTATATTCTGATTTATTATTAATTTTTATAGTTTTTGGTGATTTTATTATATTAATATTTAAGGTTTGCTTATTTGTATTTTTATGAACCTCGGTTGAGAATTGTGTAGTTTGGGATCCCAACCCGAGGTGGTATGCCACTGTGAAATTTTGAAATCTGTTTACTTACAGGGTTGACTCTACTTCGGTAAAGGGATTTCCATTTTACAGAGAAAACTCTGTCAAATTTTTGGTAGATTACTTGTAAAACATGACACTGGGTCAATGCTAAAAATTGTTATTCCGAGTTCGAGTCGAGTCTTCCTTAGAAACTCCAGAAGTTATGTTTCTATTTTCTAATTGTTGTTTTCCTTTTTTGTCTTTTAGCTGCTCCTCCAGTCGCGTCTACCAGTCAAGGTTGGACACAACATGCTAGAGGAGCGCCTTTATCCTATAAGTTAATATTTGATTTGAGTGTCGGGTCTTTTAATTTAAATCATATTAAATTCCTATGAATTAAATTTTATGAGATTCTATACGACATTCTTCATATGATATTGCATGATCTAACTTATAGTTGATTTATTTTATTGCTATTTATTGTAATTTTACTCATTTTATTTATTTTCAATTAATTTAAATAAACTACGGTAGAATGGGCTACCTGATGGGTTTCATCAGGATCGTATGCGCACCAGTAAAATATGTGATTATTAACTATATTACTAGGGCCGAAAGTCTGGTGATGCATTGTTCTCGGACATCGCTAGTATAATTTGGATTATTATTTATTAAATTACTAGAGCCGATGGTCTTATGATGCTTTGCTCTCGGACACATCCAGTGATATTGGATTAAGTGATGTGATTGCGGCTGTATATCCTGGTGATGTTTTGCTCTCGAATCCGACAATCTTGGATATAAGTGGATCGTATGACTGTTATAAAATTTATAAATCGGGTTCTACCAAATTTTTATACTGAAATGTTTTAAAAAGGTATTTAAATATTTATTTCTTCCCTTTGAAAAAATAGATTTATTATATGTGTATCAAATGATTTGAATAAAATTATAATTATATTATATTTCCATAAAAAATTATTTTTAATGAGATTTTCAAACCGCATTCATTTCTTTATTAACATACTCAGTGAGGTCTGACTCCCCTTAATTTATTTTTTTCAGGAATTTGAGATTTTTCTATTAGGCCTACTTCTTTTCATCATGTAGTTTCGTCATTGGCTATTCTACGTAGGTCTACTTAGTTGTGTTGTATTTATACTCTTGTACCACAATAGAGAACTGTATAACTACATATTTTATTTGGGATTTCATGTATTTATAATTTATGTACTGAGATATTATTTGTATTACTAATGTTTATTTAATTTATGCACTATGATATTATGGTTTAAATTATATTGAGAAAAATTAGTTTGATAATATGCATTGTGAATTAATTATTTATTGTAAGATTTCAAAGTTTAAACATTCCGTATTTTTCTTTTAAGACTTACTATGGGTTTCGGTAGCTTTATGCTTTCCTATTCCTTAGTATCGATCACGTGCCCTCGGATTCGGGTCATGACATTAATCTTATTGATATTATTTAAAAGTAATGAGGTAAATAATATTATTAGAATTATTATTATTATTGCATGTGTGTATATATATATATACAATATCCAAATAATAATAAAATGATATATTTTTACCCCACATTATGTTGTTTTTTATTTGTGGATAACATATATAATTTTTATTTATTTGTGGATAATAATTATAATTATAATTAATAATATAGATTTATCTATTACATAAATTTTTAAATTTTCGTTTTGGATCATATCATACTGATTCATTCCAATATAATCAAATGTTTTGTACTGAGCTGCATAAAAAAATGGGATAGTACTAGTATGAAAATTTTTCAATTAGGTATTGGTACTACTATAATTTTTATTTTTAAAATTCTTAAAATATAGTACAGTTCTAGAAATTTTAAATTTCTAAATTTTTCGGGCTTTTGCTCACCTCTAATCGGGTACCATGCATAATGCATCACCATATTGATGCTTATCCTATAAGACTTGTAAAAGTCTTCGACAACACTTTCCTCCTAACAAATAAAGACATCTGAAGCATATCGTTGAAAGGAAAGCCATGGGAAATTTATTGTAAACACCTGAATTTCGATGTTTTGTTGAAATTAATTGAGAATTTAAATATGAATTTTATTTTAATTTATTTTATTAATATTTAGTAGGGATTATTAAATATGATTAATTTTATTAAATTGGTATTAATAAAAATTGTAATTTAATTTTAAGAGTATATTTTATACATGTATATAATATATATGTATGTGTGTTTAATTATTGGTGTGGATTTTTTAATATAATATTCCTAATCGGTGTACTTTCGCATTTTTATAAGAAATAATAATACTAATAAAATATTTTTTCTTTTCTTGTTCTTTCTTTTTCTTCCTTTTCTTCTACTTCTTCTTTCTCTCCTCCTCCATGCTACTGTTAGATTGCGCCACCGCTGCCTTGCCGTCACCACCACCATGTCACACCACCATTTTTGACATCGCCACCACCTGCAAGTCTTACCTTCCACTTCTAGCGACCTCAACTCCTCCCTCCGCTTGATTTCTTCTCCTCACCGAAATCTTTCCTTGAACACCGATAAGGATTCCGGTCATTTAAGGTTTATGTCTATAATTGATATCGTGCGTTTATTATTTGTATTATTTGTATTATTCGTATTCTAAATTAAAATGTTGTTGTATTTGAAAAATATTATTATATGTATTTAATATTGTGCGTTTATTATTGGTTTATTGTTAATTGTATTGTGTCTATTTCGCAAAAATGTTTAAGGCTTACTATAGGTTTCGGGTACTTTACGTATTCTCATTCTCTAGTGCCGGTCATGTACGTTTCAGTTCAGGTCGTGATATTTCTATTATTTTTATTTAATAATTAAATTTATAATATGTAATTTATTAACTAAATATAAAATTTTAAATATATATTAAATATTTAACAATGCATATAATATTTTAAATATATAAAAAAATTTAAATATATTATAGTTAATAGTTAGATTTGCAGATATATACATATTATATTTGTATTAAGTATGCGTAAAATACTTGGTACATGTATTATAAATTGGTTATCGAATGTAATATTTTTAAAATAAATGTATTTTTTAATTTTAGTAATTAGTTAAAATTTTGAAATTCCGATAACTCATTTTAATTAGAAAATATTATAAATTAAAGATTTAAATAAAATCTGGGTATCATATATTTATTTCTTAGAAAATTAGTTGGGATCAGCAGGAAACTTTTAGCTTTTCGGAGGGTTTTCTTCACTTCTATTATTGATATAGTGGGGTTGACTCAGTAGTCGTGGTTGACCTATTGTTTGTATGTGAATGATGGGGACGTAATGAAAATATCTTATGGAATCTTTGAAGGAATAATTTTCTTATCAAAACGACACTCGCATCACTATCATTTACACATATGATAGGCCACTGACAACGGTCCAATTGGTCCTAAAAAGATTTTTCTGTTATTTTCTTCTAATTTATTTTTTACACTTTAGGGAAAGAATGTTCATATCAACAATTATGTACGTAATCTCAGCATTCTTTAACAAAAAATCTCGGGAGAAAAAGTTACTGCTTCCCGTTGGTAATATAAAAATTAACAATTATGTACGTAATCTATGCATTCTAGTTACCCGTAAGAAAATTTTATTTAAAAAATAAGAGTTTGTTATGTTGTTGGTACTATAATTTTGAATTATATTTTATTTTGATATTAAAATTTTAATTTTTTCTTTTTAATTCTAAAAATTATATTTTTATTTCAAGTTGAAGTATTTTGAACATATCTTATCTAATTTAACATACTTAACAACTGAAATAAATATATTTTTAGTATATTTATCTTATAAGTATTTCATTAAATAATTTAATTATCTTATTGGTTCATAAAACAAAAATTTTTTATGGACCTTATAAAATAAAATTAAAGCAAAATTTATTTTATGGTGCCCTTAAGGTGATTATACCACTTAATGAAATGTTTACATAGTGAATATACTAAAAATATATTTATTCCAGTTATCATATATTATTGTATATATTTAATTTAGAAAATAATTGAACAAAACTTAAAACAGAACATAATTATAAAAATGAAACCTTATAATATCAAACTTGGCAAAATTATCATCCAGCTCTAAAACTTATAGAAAGCTAATTAATACTCATGTCTCTCATCGCCCTTTGGGGTTCATGATCTGGGAAAATACAACACCGGACATTACTTTCTGATTAGAACTATTGAACTTTGATCACCATTAGGGCTGTAAAATGAACAAAGCCGCTCGCGAGCTACTCAAAGCTAGGCTAGATAAAAGCTCATTCGAGCTCGTTCATTAAGTTAAACGAGCTGAGCTCAAACAAAATTTTGAGGCTCTTAAGATAAACGAGCCGAGCCAAGTATCTTAGTGCTTGGCTCGTTTATGCTCGTGAACAGTCTCGTTAAGAAGTTCGCAAACGAGTTCGTGAATGGGTTCATGAACAAGGCTCACAAACGGACTAGTGAACAAGGCTCGTGAACAAGGTTTGCAAAAGGACTCATTAACGCGTTTGTGAACAGGCTCGTGTATATATATATATATATATATAGGCATAATTGTAATATCCCGTTTTTTTTAAAAAATATTTTTACACTGTACCGGGATATACAGTGTCAATAATTTTTATGCATTATACGATATTTTTATGAGTTAATATGTATTTTAAACCTATTTTGATTACTGTCTATTATTTTCAGTATTTTACGTAAAATTTTCCCGGGACTTTCATTTTCGGGGAAATTTCCACGTAAACAATGTATTATTAATTATTTTAAATGTATTTACGGGTTTGCATGAATTCATACATATTTTTAAATTATTAAATAAAGCTTGTGTGTGTATATTTATTTAATTAGGGTTTATTATTACCCTAATATTTTATTATTTATTTATTATTATTTGATTATTTTATTTATTATTAAATTATTAAAATTTATTATTTTATTATTAATTATTTATTAATATTTAATTATTTTAATTTATTTTATTTATTTTTCTTTTTTTTCTTTTCCTTTTTCTTTCTTTTTCTTTTTCTTTCTCTTTCCTTTTTCTTTCTTTTTCTTTTTCTTCTTCTTCTTCTTCTTCTTCTCCCGCGGGCGCCGACCACCACTTTTCCTCACCGCCGTTTCTCCCTCCTCCGGCCACCGTTTTCGACACCGCCGGTCTCTATCTTCTCCTTGAGCTCCGGTGAGTGTTATTCTAGCTTTGGTTTGAGCTAAAATGGTCTAGAATTGCTTAGGTTTTGATTTGAAGTTTTCGGCCTCTTTTGGTTTTTGATTTTTTTGAGCTTCGATTTGGATGATTCATGGAAACTTCCTTCACAAATGTTGTTCCTGGTAGTTTAATCTTCATGTATGAATTTTTACAGAATTTTTGGAGGTTGTTTGGATTTTTGGGTATTTTTGAATATTTTAATATTATTTTCTAATTTTCGGAAATTAATTATTTAAATTATGAAATTGGAGTTTATGGTTGAATTGAGTGTTGAAATGAATTATAGAAATTTATTTGGAATTTTTATGAATTTCTAAGTATTTATTTTTAATTATTGAAGTTTAGGTGATTTTTGAAAATTAAGTTAATTGTGTTTTAAATTGAATTTAATTGGTTAATTGTGTTTAATTATTGATATTATTGATAAATATGTTGAGAAAATTAATTTTGGATAATTGTATGATTTTTGGTGAATTTTTGAAGTAATTTAGGTATATATATATATATAGGGGTATTTTGGTAATTTTACCCTAAATTGTCTAAAAATGTAATTTAATTGGTTTTAATATTTATTTAAGGTATAAAAATGATTTCTACAAAATATTTAGTATTTTTAACTAATTAAAACTATTTTCCGGGAATTATTTTCAATTATATATATAATATACGGTTTTTCTAATAAAATGAGTTTTAATCGATTTTTACAGTGTTTCAAGATTTATTATATAATTTCTACGTATGAAATGTATTTTTATGATTTAAGGATATTTTTGGTATATTTGAATATATATTCTGTGTTTGTGGACCCCGGTCGACAGATTGTAGTCTGGAGTCCGACCGAGGGGTTGTGATTGATTATGGTGTTTATTTTTGAAGTGTATTTTCTTTGCAGGGTCGGCTCTACTCTTTTGAGTAGAGAGATGTCCGTTTTACAGGGGAGGTTCTGCCGGATTTCCGGTAGAATTCTCGTAAAACGTGATATCCAGTCGAACCCTAATTTCTAATTCTGTTTCCGTATTTTAATACTCTAGATTGAATTCTAGGATTTCTGTTAGGGTTATTCTGATGTCGATTAATTATTTCTTGTTTAGTTGCGCCGAGACCGAGGGTTAGTGGACCAGGCCCGTCGGGCCCGTCTCGTGGAGCGCATTAGGTGAGTTACTATATTATATATATATGCTTAGGATGCATGATTTAGAAAATGCATGTTTTATTTTGACTAAATATGCATAAATAACATGATTTATATTCAAGTATATTTTTGGTATATAATAAATTATATACATGTTTTATTAATAAAATATATTTAAAATGTTTTTAAATATATTTTTAGTTTAATTCATGATTTGATTGGATTTATTTGACATATATATACTCAAAATATACCTGGTTTATGTTTGGTATATTTTCGGTATATATATGGTTTATATTGCTATTTCATTTATAACCATGCATCATTTATTTTTGTGAATGAATGTTTTATATTTAAGAATGAAGGATATCAATAGAACGTGCTACCTAGTGGGCAGCACTAGGACCGAGTACGTACCGGTACGCCTATAGCTTTAGGCTATATTACTAACTATTTGTGGATATTGATTTGATTATGATTATTGATATGTGAGATGTGGTTTGGGTGTGATTGCTGGAGCTCGGTTGACCAAGTGTCTCAGGGCCAATCACACTGGCAGTCAGACTGCTGGAGCTCGGTTGACTTAGTGTCTCGGGGCCAGTCTACTGTCCAAATGGATTAAGTGGATATATTTGGAATCAGTGAGCCTGTATGGCTAGAGTGTTGTTTAACACTATTTTTCTGAGGTTGCGATATTCTAGGGTTCTATGTGATCCTTCATAAAAGTTGATTTTCAGACAAAACATATAAAATGATTTTTCTGCATCTGTATGAACTTGCCTGTATATATACATATTACTTATATACTGTTGACTGTATGCATTATTACTTAGAGTGTATGTATATATACTATAGTAATTCACTCAGTGAGGTCTGACTCCCCTTCGTTGACTATTTTTCAGGAGAGTCAACTTCCTCAGACCTCAGTAGCAGGTCGATACGCCGGATTTCTTCCGCCCCGGCTTCTTTATGTAAACTGTCTACTTGAGTCTTATTTATTTATTCTAGATACTGCAGTAGTTGTAAATTACAGTATTGGATTTTATGTACTTTATTTTAAAGAGATGTATTATAGTAAAACTGGATTTGTATAAAGATTATACATTTATGAGATTATATATGCGATGTGATGAGTTTTGAATTATATCCAGTTGTTATGGATGATATTGTAATATTTATGATTTTATTTTCCGCTGCATATTATATTTTTATGGTTATTATTGCATATTTATTTTATTTTTAGGCTTGCTACGGGTTCCGGATTCGAAAGAATTCCCGTTCCCTAGCGCCGGTCATGGCCCCTGTTTTGGGTCGTGACAATAATTTAATTTAAATATTCATATTAAATAAAGATAATCTAATTTATTAAGTAAATATTCTATAATGTTAATTTAATATTAAGTAAAGATAATACTAATTAAATTAGTATTAACTAATATAAATTATTAGATATGATAAGAGTATGCATTTATGATAAAATCACATCATTTTTTTAATGTAGATTAAGATTAATATTAAGAATAAAAATTATACAATACAATACCAATTAAACATGTAGTAAAAAAATAATTAGGTGAAATAAAAATTATGTAATTATAAGTTAGTATTAGTATTAGCATTAATATTGGGGAAATATTAAATAATTAAATTTAAATTAACAATTAAGTGGATACATGCCACGACCAAAATCGAGAATCATGATTGACATTAGGGAATGAGAATTCTTTCAAATCCAGAACCCATAGCAAGCCTTAAAAACAAAAACATATGGAAAAACAATATAAAAAAATATGCCAGAATTAAAACTTTATTTAATATAAAAGCAAATCTTTATATATCATATCATTATAAAAATATTTCATACAATATTCTGATACAAAATCTCATACCAATTACAACACTTTTAGCACAATAACATTATTACTGCAGTTTCTAGAGTACAACAAGAGTTTAGATATAAAATTTACATAGTCTAGCCGTGTAATGACCCAATATTTTTAAATTATATAAAATTAATTTAAGATTTGCAATGTTAATAATATTTAAATATATATATATATATATATATATATATATATATATATATAATAATAATAATAATAATAATAATAATAATAATAATAATAATAATAATAATAATAATAATAATAATAATAATATTATTATTATTATTATTATTATTATTATTATTATTATTATTATTATTGTCATCATCATCATCATCATCATCATCATCATCATCATTATTATTTATTGTTGTATTATTATTTTATGCATATGTTATTATTGTTATGGTTATTATTATTAATGCTAGTATTATATTATATGTGTGCATGTGTGTCTATGTGTTGTGTGTGTTTGTATATAAATATATATATATATATATATAAAGGACAACACATTAAAGAAAAACGGGTCAAACCTTCCCCACCACTGTTTTCCTTTTCTTTTTTTTTTCTTTCTTCTTCTTCTTTTTCTTTCCCTTCCTTCTACCATTGCCGACGCCATCCAATATTGTCTGAGCTCCACCTATAGCTACCTGATGCCACCTAAGCTTGCCACCTTCCTCCCTCACCTTCCCATCGACTCCAGGGAGCTCTGGTCGCTGGATTCTGCTTGAAACCATGAGCTCGCTATTGTAGCTGCAATGAATTTTTGGTGGTTTTAGCTCAAGTTTTTGGGCTCATTAGACTCCTCTTGATGTGTACTTCTCGATTCTCAAGTCATTTCAACTTTACGATATCCAAATTATGAGTTATCTCTAAGTTTAGTTTATGTCTATTTTAGGTTATAATTTTTTTTAGCTTGTTCTTGTTTGATTCGTGATAATTCCCTTAAGTAATGTTGAAGTATACAACTCAAGCTTCCTATATATATATATATATATATATATATTGAATTTATTTGAATTATGGGTAATTATTGATTTTTTTAATAATTAAAAATGATTGTTTTATTAATTTTGTGTTTTATGTGTTTATTATGGAAAATTAGGTTAATTAGTAAACTCAATTTAAATTATTAAATTTAAAAGTGAGAAAATAATTTTTAGTAATTTTGGTTAATTTTTGAATAATATTTAGTATTATGTGATTTTTTAGATTTATGGGTAAAATATGTGTTTTTAATGAAATTATAGTTAAATAATATGTTTTAAATAATTTTGGAATAATAAATGGTATTAAAATAATTTTTATGAATTATTTACTATTTTTAACTAATTAATACTAATTTTTGAAAATATATTCAAATAATAATTTTATATACTATTTTTGTGATTAAATGAGTTTATACCTATTTTTATTATATATTTAAACTATTTGAATAATTATTTGTGAATTTTAATATTTTATTTTGAATAATTGAAAAATTAGATTTTATTAATATTATATAATTTATTTGAGATT
Organism: Mallotus nudiflorus; assembly: GCA_947683625.1. Taxonomy (NCBI): domain Eukaryota; kingdom Viridiplantae; phylum Streptophyta; class Magnoliopsida; order Malpighiales; family Euphorbiaceae; genus Mallotus; species Mallotus nudiflorus. The sequence continues at coordinate 421,570 of CANTUR010000918.1, forward strand.
TTATTTAGTTAATGTGAAAATAATTATATTTAATATTTTTGTTATTTAAATAAATTATATTTTGGTATTTTATTGATATTCATGGAATTTAGTGATTTTATTATATTTATTATTTAATATTGATTTATTGTGAATTGTGAACTTCGGTTGGGAATTGTGTAGTTCAAGGTCCCAACCCGAGGTGTTGTACTATTGTGAATATAGAAGTGTATTTTCTTGCAAGGTCGGCTCTACTTTTTAGTAGAGAGATGTCCGTTTTACAAAGGAGACTTTGCCAAATTTTCAGTAGAATTCTCGTAAAACATGATGTCTGGTCGATCTTGAGTTTTTGTTTTTATGGTTGAATTGTGTTTAGATCGAGTCTTCCTTTAGAATTTTTAGTAGTATAAGTTAAAAATTTATTTTGATATTTGTATTATTTATTTATTTTTCTAGTTGCTCTGAGACCGAACCTATTCGGATAGACCCATCAAGTTTGTCTTGAGAAGCACAAACTTGTGAGTTATTATTTTATATATACATTGCATGTATAAACATGATTATGAGCATTCATGTTTTCATTATGTATTTAAATAAGAATTATTTCATTAAATGAATAAGTATATTTTTGGTATACTTTTAGTATATTTTTTATATATGTGATTTATATGTGACATATATGCTTGGTATGTTTTTAGTATATATTTAGTATATATGTGGCATATACATGTTAGCATATTTTAGTATATATTCAGTATATTTTGACATATACTCAACATATATATTTGATATATTTGTTGTATATGTTTAGTATATAAATGGTATACTCTTCTATAATGAATGCCATTATGTTTTAAATTGTGCATTTTATTATTTTCCATAACTATATGATTTATTGAAGGATATCAATAGAACGTGCTACCTAGTGGGCTACGCTAGAACTGTTGTGCAATAGTACGATAGAATTAGGTTGGAAATCTAATATTTGATTATGAATGAGAATATTGTGATTGATGGTTATTGGAAAGGGTAGTTACAGATCCTTGGTTGATTTATTATACTCGGGGCCAATCATACTGGTAGTGAGATTGCGGATCTTCGATTTACCTAGTGTACTCAGGGTCAGTCTACTACTTTGAGTTGGATAAATGAATATTTGAAGTTTTGGATAATCCAGTTGGCTATTGATTTATTGATTGCGGTTGCGAATATGCTAGGGTTCTATTTGATCCTTCATTTAAATAAATATTTTTCTGTATTTATTATATACAAAAGCAAATTTTAGCATCTGTGTGAAATTCCTATATATATTTATATATATACTGATGCTTGATTGCATATGATTTTAGGTTACATGTATATATATTATAATAATTCACTTAGGGAGGTATGATCCCCCTCAATATTTTTTTTTAGAGATTCCTTATCGTCAGACCTCAATATTAGATCTCTTTACTGGTCTTCTTTAGCCCCGGCTAAACTATGTAAATTTATTATCTGATCTCTTATTGTACTCCAGAGATTGCAGTAGTAGCGTAATGTATTAGTAGTATGTTATTTTGGTTTTTGAGATTTTTGTATCAGAATATTGTATGAATATTTTATTATGATATGACATTTAAGTATTTTTTTATATCAATTCAAATTTTAATTCTGGCATATTTTATTTATTTATTGCATGTGTTTTTATTTTTAAGGCTTGCTACGGGTTTCAAATTTGAAAGAATTCCCATTTCCTAGTGCTGGTCATGACTCCTTGTTTGGGTCATGACAAAGTTAGTATTATAGCCTAGGTTATTAGTATTGTGGACCTAGGTTTACAGAGTCTTATTTTCTTTGAAAAAATTATAGTAAATTAGGTTCGGTTATGTCTTTAATAAGTTTTCCTTGATTTAGTTTTTCACGTAATCATTAGGCTGTCTGTTTTATTTAAATCTCTTTATTTTTTATCTTTTTAGAATGAGGAGGTGAACGTGTGTCGCTCTATCGTTCATTGAGGCCGAGGATGATGAGTCCTTTTAAGATGAGGTTTTACCTTATGAGTCACCAACGAGGCACAGAGGTAGAGGCAGAGGTATACCTCGAGGAGCAATAGGTCACTATAGATAGAGAGAGCTACAGGATGAGGAACCTATAGAGCTAGAGTAAGAGGAAGTTACTATACCTCCAGTTGCATCGCAGATGCAGCTTGTCTATCAGTAAGGTATATTTGACCCTGAGGCAGCATTGTTTTTTGCTATAGTGGGTTATGTTGCTTTGATGGGACTTCAGATCCTTTGGATTTTCTACATGCCATTGAGATAAGGAGTCGGACTGCTCACACCAAGTACTAGAGGATTATGATTGTCGAGCTGTCAGTAAAGGGACTAGCTTTGGATTGGTTCATGTAGGTCATTCAGCCGCACATGATGATGATGACTTAGGCTCAATTTTGAGAGAGGTTTATGAGGAGATTTTGTCTAGAGCCACTACGGATGAGCTACAGACTTTGATTGATTAGCATCAATAAAGGTGATAGATCTATTGAGGAGTATTCTAGAGAGTTCCTCAAACTGGGTAGATATGTAAAGGATTTGATGTGAGATCAGTATTTTACTATTACAACTTATGTCACTAGTCTGGGTTCTACTTTTCTTGGGATGCCTACTGTGTGCCTTACTTTTAAGTCGGTGATAGAGTTGGCTAAAGAGATAGAGCTGAGATTAGTCAAGTAAGGAGCTATGCCTGATTGCTATCAGTTGGGAGGTGTTTATTCAGGAGGATTCTAGAGCACTCCATACTCAAATTTCTAGATAGGTTCTAGTAGTTAGTAGAGAGGCTCAATACAACAGAGTTAGAGGCAACAACTGAGATATCATGGCAGTAGGAGACATGGCTAAGGTAGAGATCAAAGGCCAGTAGATTTGGGTCAGGTGCTTTTAGCAGTAATAGTGATTGGAGTTCTAGTTATGGTAGTTTAGGATTAGTAGTAGCGCCTGTCAAACTTGTGGTAGAGTCCATCAGGGACCCTGTTATATGGTGCCACTGACATGTTTTCGATGCAGACAAGTAGGTCATTTCACCAAATCATGCCCATATTCTAGTTTTCAGCTGCAGTAGTCTATTGCCAATGTAACTCCAACACCTTTTCAATTATGTCCAGCTTAGTATCTGAGTATGACATAGATTGTTGCCCAGCAGGGGCATGGAAGAGGTACTAGAGGGGGTGCTAGGGGTTTTAGTCAGGCTTCCACCAATCAGCAGGGATGTCGAGGCCATGCTAGAATTTTCACCATCACCCAATAGGATGCTCAAGCATCCAATGTCAATGATACCAGTATTATTCTAGTCTGTTACTTGGATACTAGTTTTTTTATTGATCCGGGTGCCATACATTCTTTTGTGTCCCTTATTTTTACTTTAAAGTTGTGTTAGCAAGCTTTGAGGATGGCTTTTCCTTAATCTATCACCACTCTTCTAAGCGATTCATTAGACATTGATGTTATTCTTACTAGTTGTCTAATGTTTGTGGGAGGTAGAGAATTGCCAATGGAATTAGTACTGTTAGATGTGATGGAGTTCGATGTGATCCTTAGTATGGATTAGTTGTTTTAACATTATGCCGTTATGGATTATTAGAGTAAAGAGGTGATTTTTAGGATTTTGGATGAAGAAAAGTTTAAGTTTATAGTTGATAAGAGTTCTGCATCGCAGAATCTCATCTCTGCTATCATGATTAGGAAGATGCTAAGGACGGGTTACTAGGGATACTTGGCACTTAAGATACTTTAGTGGAGAAGTTATCTCTTACAAATGTTCCAGTTGCCTGTGAGTTTCCTTATGTTTTTCTTGAGGAGTTACCAAGTTTACCACCTCACCGAGAGATAAAGTTCTATATAGATGTGGTTCCAAGTACAACTTCTATTTTGATGCCACCTTACAGAATGGCTCCTGCAGAGTTGAAGGAGTTAAAGGAGCAATTATAGGATTTATTAGATAAGCATTTCATAAGATGCAGTGTTTCTCCTTGGGGTGTACTAGTCCTGTTTGTGAAGAAGAAGGATGGTACCCTGAGACTATGCATAGATTATAGAGAGCTGAACAAGGTGACAATGAAGAACAAGTATCCTCTTTTGAGGATAGATGATTTGTTTGATCAACTTCAGGGTGCACAATTCTTTTCTAAGATTTATTTAAGGTTAGGTTATCATCAGTTGCATATCAGTAAGGCCGATGTTCCTAAAATGACATTTCGTACTCAATATGGCCACTATGAGTTTTTGGTGATGTCATTCAAGTTGATTAATGCACCAACTACTTTTATGGATTTAATGAATAAAGTATTCAAGCCATTAATGGATCAGTTTATGGTAGTCTTCATTAATGATATACTAGTGGTTTCGAAGAGTATGGAAGAGCACGTATATCACTTGAGGACAGTACTATAGACACTAAGAGAATATCAACTTTATTCTAAATTCTCAAAATATGATTTCTGGTTGGAGAGTGTTGCGTTCCTTAGGCATGTAGTGTCTAAAGATGGTATTCAGGTTGATCTACAAAAGATTGAGGTAGTGTCTAAGTGGCCCAAACCGATGACAGTCACGTAGATTCATAGTTTTCTAGGTTTGGTTGGGTATTATAGGAGGTTTGTGTAGGATTTCTCTAGAATTATAGCTCCTATGACTAGCCTAACTTAGAAGAATGTGAAGTTTGTATGGTCTGATGCTTGTGAGAATAGTTTTTAGTTGTTAAAGGAGAAGTTTACCATGGCTCTAGTTTTGGCTTTGCCTAATGGAGTATATAAGTTCACTATGTATTGTTATGCCTTCATAGTTTGCCTAGGTTGTGTGTTGATGCAAAATGGTAGGGCGATAACTTATGCTTCAAGGAAGTTGAAAAAGCATGAATAGAATTATCCTACTAATGACCTAGAGAGGGCTATAGTGATCTTTGCTCTTAAGATTTGTAAACATTATCCGTATAGAGTGACTTGTGAGATTTTTATAGATCACAAGAGCCTTAGGTACATTTTCCAATAGAGAGATATGAACTTGAGGCAGATGAGATGGTTAGAACTTTTAAGGAATTATGACTGCAATATTCTTTATCATCTAGGCAAGGCTAATGTGGTAGTAGATGCCTTGAGTATAAGTCCTCAGGTAGTCTTGCCCACATTAGTGTGGAGAGGAGACTGTTGATCCAAGAGTTGCTTGAGTTGGTGGATCAAGGTCTGATGATGAAGATTAGTAGATCAGGTGGACTATTAACTCAGTTCAGAGTAAGATCAGTGTTGAGAGATAGGATTAAGGTAGCTCAAGGCCGAGATCATATTCTAGCAAAACTTGAGGAGAATGTTCATGCAGGGAATTTCACTGATTTTACACTAGATGATGAAGGTGTTTTTTGGATCAGTGGTAGATTATGCATTCTTTATGTGGATAATTTGAGAGAGGATATCCTTGAAGAAGTGCATTCTACAGCCTACAATGTACATCCAAGTGTTACTAAGATGTACCATAGCATTAGAGATTTGTACTAGTGGGATGGATTGAAGAAGGATGTATCTAATTATGTTTCTAAATGCTTGACATGTCAGCAGGTTAAAAGTGAGCATCAAAAGCCTTCTAGGAAGCTTCAGCCTCTTCCTATTCCTTAGTGGAAGTGGGAGAGAATTTCTATGGATTTTTGTGGTTAGGTTACCTTATTCTAAGGATGGATACGATTCCATCTAGGTGATTATGGATAGGTTACCCAAGTCTGCTTATTTCTTGCCTGTTAAAGCCACTTATTTTGTAGCTAAGTTAGTGAGGCTATATGTTAAGCATATTGTGTGCCTTCATAAAGTACCTGTGTCCATTGTATATGATAGAGGTTCAGTGTTTACCTCTCAATTTTGGTAGAAGTTATAGGAAGCAATGGGCACTAGTCTTGATTTAAGTACTGATTTTCACCCTCAGATAGATGGTTAGTCTGAGAGGATGATCCATACACTTGAGGATATACTGAGAATGTGTGATTTGGATCTTAAAGGTAGCTGGGATGATCATTTGCTGCTTATAGAGTTTGCTTATAATAACATCTACCATAGCAGTACTAGGATGGCACCGTATGAGGATTTGTATGGAAGGAAGTGTAGATCTCCTTTGTGTTAGGATGAAATTGGAAAGAGAGCATTGACTAGACCTGAGATGGTTCAGGATGCAGTGGAGAAAGTTACTGTGATCAAAAGGAGATTAGAGATTACAACTAGCAGATAGAAGAGCTACACATATCCGATATATAGAGATGTGGAATTTTAGGTTGGAGACTATGTGTTTTTAAAGGTGTCTCTGATGAAGGGTGTGATGAGATTTGGTAAGAAGGGAAAATTTGCACCGAGATATATTGGACCGTTCAATATTTTGGAGAGAGTGGGCACAATTGCATATTGGTTGGCTTTGCCTCTGAATTTGTCTCAAGTGCATCCAGTGTTCCATATTTTGATATTGAGGAAGTATACTTCTCACACGTGTTGTAGCCTGATAGTGTGGAAGTGAACGAAGACTTAACGTTCGAGAAGGAGCCAACCGCAATAATTAATTATGAAGTTCGTCAATTGCGTTCAAAGTAGATTTCAATGGTCAAGGTGTTGTGGCAAAGCAACGAAGTGGAGAAGCACACTTGGGAGATAGAAGCCAAGATGTGGATTGCCTATCCTTACCTTTTTTCTTGATAAATTCTTGTTTTTGTTCATTTATTTGAATTTGAGGATAAATTCTTATAAGGTGGGAAGATTGTAATGACCTATTATTTTTAAATTATATAAAATTAATTTGAGATTTGCAGTGTTAATAATGTTTTAAATATTATTTATATATTATCATTATTATTATTATTGTTGTTATTGTTGTTGTTGTTGTTATTGTTATTGTTGTTGTTGTTGTTGTAATATTATTTTATGCATGTGTTATTATTGTTATGGTTATTATTATTAGTGCTAGTACTATATTATATATGTGCATGTGTGTCTATGTGTTGAGAATATATATATATATATATATATATATATATATGTAAAGGACAACACATTAAAGAAAAACAGGTCAAACCTTCCCTACCACTTCTTTCTTTTTTTTCTTCTTCTTCTTTTTCTTTCCCTTGCTTCTGCCATTGCTGAAGCCATCTAGTACTATCCGAGAATGCCACCCAAGCTCGCCACCTTCCTCCTTTACCTTCCCGTCCCCTCCAGGGAGCACTGGTCGTCGAATTTTGCTTAAAACCATTAGCTTGCTACTGTAGCTCTGACGAATTTTAGTGGTTTTAGCTCAAGTTTTTGGGCTCATTAGACTCCTCTCAATGTGTACTTCTCAATTCTCAAGTCATTTCAACGTTATGACATCCGGATTGTGAGTTATCTCTAAATTTAGTTTATGTCTATTTCAGGTTATAATTTTTTTTAGCTTGTTCTTATTTAATTCATGATAATTCCCTTAAGTAATGTTGAAGTATGCAACTCAGGCTTCCTAAATATATTTTTAGTTGTTTTTTTTAATTTATTTGAATTATGGGTAATTATTGAATTTTTAATAATTAAAAATGATTTTTTTATTAATTTTGTGTTTTATGTGTTTATTATGGAAAATTAGGTTAATTAGTAAACTTAATTTAAATTATTAAATTTAAAAGTGAGAAAATAATTGTTAGTAATTTTGGTTAATTTTTGAATAATATTTAGTTTTATGTGATTTTTAGATTTATGGGTAAAATATGTGTTTTTATTGAAATTATAGTTAAATAATATGTTTTAAATGATTTTGGAATAATAAATGGTATTAAAATAATTTTTATGAATTATTTACTATTTTTAACTAATTAATACTAATTTTTGAAAATATATTCAAATAATAATTTTATATATTATTTTTGTGATTAAATGAGTTTTTAACTATTTTTATTATATATTTAAACTATTTGAATGATTATTTGTGAATTTTACTATTTTATTTGGAATAATTGAAAAATTGGATTTTATTGACATTATATAATTTATTTGAGATTTTATTTAGTTAATGTGAAAATAATTATATTTAATGTTTTCGTTATTTAAATAAATTGTATTTTTGTATTTTATTGATATTTATGGAATTTAGTGATTCTTATGATATTTATTATTTAATATTAATTTATTGTGAATTGTGAACCTCAGTTGGGAATTGTATAGTTCGGGGTCCCAACCTAAGGGGTTGTGCTATTATGAATATAGAAGTGTGTTTTCTTACAGGATTGGCTCTACTTTTCAGTAGAGAGATGTCTGTTTTATAGAGGAGACCTATCAATTTTTTAATAGAATTCTCATAAAACATGACATTGGGTCGATCCTAAGTTTTTGGTTTTGTGGTCGAATCGTGTCTAGATCGAGTCTTCTTTTAGAATTACTAGAAGTATAAGTTAAGAATTTATTTTGATATTTTTATTATTTATTTATTTTTCTAGTTGCACCGAGACCAAGTCTTATCGTACTAAGCCCGTCGAGTTTGTCTCGAGGAGCACAAACTTGTGAATTATTATTTTATATATATATTGTGTGTAGATACATGATTATGAGCATTCATGTTTTCATTATGTATTTAAACATGAATTATTTCATTAAATGAATAAGTATATTTTTGGTATACTTTTAGTGTATTTTTGATATATGTGACATATTTTCTTGGTATGTTTTTAGTATATATTTAGTTTATATGTGGCATATATATGTTAGCATGTTTAAGTCTATATTCAGTATATTTTGACATATACTTAGCATATATATTTGGCATATTCATAGTATACGTTTAGTATTTTAGTGGCATATTCTTCTATAATGAATGTCATTATGTTTTAAATTATGCATTTTATTATTTTCTACAAATATATGACTTATTGAAGGATATCAATAGAACGTGCTACATAGTGGGCTACGCTAGGACTGTTGTGCAACAGTACGGTAGAATTTGTTGGAAATCAAATATTTGATTATGAATGAGAATATTGTGATTGATGGTTATTGGAAAGGGCGACTACGACTCCTCGGTTGACCTAGTGTACTCAGGGCCAGTATACTACTTTGAGTTGGATAAATGAATACTTATAGTTTTGGATAAGCCAGTTGGCTATTGATTTATTGATTGAGGTTGCGAATATGTTAGGGTTCTATTTAATACTTCATTTAAATTAACATTTTTCTAAATTTATTATATATAAAAGAGGATTTTAGCATATGTGTTAAATGCCTATATATATATTTATATATATACTGATGTTTGACTGTATATGATTTTAGGTTGCATGTATATATATTATAATAAATCACTCAGTGAGGTCTAATCCCCCTCAAGATTCTTTTCAGGAGATTCCTTGTCGTCAAACCTTAGTAATAGACCTCTTCACATGTCTTCTTCAACCCTAGCTAGACTATGTGAATTTATTATCTAATCTCTTATTGTACTCTAGAGACTATAGTAGTAGTGTAATGTATCAGTAGTGTGTTGTTTTGGTTTTTGAGATTTATGTATCAGAATAATGTAAGAATATTTTATTATGATATGACATTTAAGTATTTATTTTTTTTATGGATTTAAATTTTAAGTTTGGCATATATTTATTTATTTATTTATTGCATGTGTTTTTATTTATAAGGCTTGCCATGAATTTTAGATTTGAAAGAATTCCTATTTCCTAGCACCATTCATGACTCTCGGTTTAGGTCATGACAAGTCAGGGGTGAAGAAGACCAGTGTATAGTACTGGTAGTAAGGTCTGAAGAAGAAAAATATCTTATAAAAAAATATTGAGGGGAGTCAGACCTCACTGAGTAAATTATTATAGTATATATACTTGCAACCTAAAGTCATATAAAGTCAAGCATTAGTATATAATATATATACACAGACATTTCATATAAATGCTAAAATCCATTTTTATATATAATAATTGCAGAAAATGTTTATTCAATTGAAGGATCAAATAGAACCCTAAATATTTGTAACCTTAATCATAAAAATCATTAGCCATTCAGGCTTACTTAATTTCAAAGTAATTGTCTTATTCCATTTTGGATAGTAGATTGGTCCCAAGACACTAAGTAAACCGAGCTCCCATAGTCTCATTATCAATGTGATTGGCCCCGAGACACTAGGTCAACCGAGCTTCCGCAATCACATTGCTCACTCACAACCATTTTCAATAATCAATCAATCAATCTCTTATCAAATAAATCTCACAATGTCAAATCTTAAATCTAACACACTGGTACGTACACAGTCATAGTGCAGCCCACTAGGTAGCACGTTCTATTGATATCCTTCAAATAAATCATATATTTATGGAAAATAATAAAATGCATAATTAAAACACAAATGACATTCATTTTATACAGAAATATACCAATTATATTCCAAATATATACTAAGCAAATACTGGAAATATACCAATTATATACTAGAAATACATCGGATATATACTAAAAATATTCCAAATATGTATGCCACATATATACCAAAATAAACCATGAATATACCAAAAATATACCAAGTATATATTAAAAATATATCAAGCATATACATTATATATATATCAAAATATACTTAAAATATACTAAAAGAATACCGAAAATATACTAAATCATTTAATGAAATAATTCATGTTTAAATACATTATGGAAATATGAAAGCTTATAATCATGCATGCTATATGCAATGTATATAAAAAATAATTACTCATAGGTTTGCACTCCTTGAGACAAACTCGACGGGACTGGTCCGATAGGCCTCAATCTCGGCCCAACTAGAAAAAATAATAATAATAACAAATATCAGAATAAATTGCTAACTTATACTCCTAGGTATTCTAGAGAATGACTCAATCTAGGAACATGACTTGACCACAATTCAAAAACTCAGGATCGACCCAACGTCAAGTTTTACGAGAATTCTATAAAAAATTCAATAGCTCTATAAAATGGACATCTCTCTACTAAAAGTAGAGTCAATCCTGCAAGCAAACACACTTTTAAAATACACAACTGCATAACTTCTCGGGTTGAGACCCTGAAATACACAATTGCCAACCGAGAATCACAATTCACATTAATAAAATGATTAAACTAATAAATATTAGAATCATTGTATATCCATAAAATCAATAAAATACCAAAATACAATTTATTTAAATAACAAAAATGTTAAATATAATATTTTGACATTAACTAAATAAAATCTCAAATAAATTATATGATATTAATAAAAATCAAATTTTCAAATACTTAATGTCAAATAGTAAAATTTATAAATAAATTATCTAAATTGTTTAAACATGTAATAAAAATAGTTAAAAACTCATTTATTTACAAAAATAATAAATAAAACTATTATTTGAATATATTTTCAAAAATTATTATTAATTAGTTAAAAATCATAAATAATTCATAAAAATTATTTTAATACGATTTATTATTCCAAAATTATTTAAAACATATAACTTAACTATAATTTCAATAAAAATACATAATTTACCCATAAATCCAAAAATTACACAATACCAAATATTTTCCAAAAATTACTCAAAATTACTAAAAATTATTTTCTCACTTCTAAAATTAATAATTTAAATTAACTATACTAATTTAACTTAATTTCACTACAAAACACATAAAATGCATAATTTATAAAAATTCATTTTAATTATAAAAAATACAATAATTATACATAATTCAAATAAATTCAGAAAAGTAAACTAAAAATATATTTGAGAAGCTAAAGATTCACACAACAACTTTTTCAAAAGAATTTATCATGAATCATTCAAAAAAAAAAACCCTAAATAGATATAAACTAAACTTGCAGATATATAACTTGCAGATATATAGCTCCAGAGTTGAAACAACTTGAGAATTGATTAGCCTATGTCGAGAGGAGTCAAACAAGCCCAGAAACACGAGCTACAACCACTAGATTCATGCCAACGACACTGTAGCACTCATACAATTTCAAGTAAAAATAGAGATCTAGGCGGCGACGGAAGGAAGAGAGAAGGGAGGGGAGGCAATGACGAGTTTCAGAGGTGGTCAAGCAGTGTCTCAGGAGTGGGTGGAAGGTGTCAGATTGTTGTTGCACACGAGAAATGGGATAAAGAAGAAGAAGAAGAAGAAAAAAGAAGAAAGAGAAGAGAGTTGACCTAAAAAAACTAAAGCTTTTGGCCCCCTTTTATATATATATATATATATATATATATATATATATATATATATATATATATATATATATATATATATATATATATATATATATATATATATATAGACTTAATAACTTAACATATATACATACTTATATATACAACAACACATGCATAATACATAAACACACATGCACATTATGTTAACACTAATAATAATAATAATAATAATACTAATAATAATAATAATAATAATAATAATAATAATAATAATTTCCAAATAAATTCTTTACGTAATAAAATATTTAACATAAAATAAATAAATACTATTCATAACTTTTATTAAATAAAAATCTAAAATATTATAAACATTGCATATCTCAAAATAACTTTTAATAATTTAAAATATTGGGTCATTACAATCTTCCCCCCTTATAAAAATTAGTCCTTGAATTTCAAATAAAAGTACAGATGATGAGAAATCATTAAGGAAAAAGGTAAGGGTAGGTCACCGGCATCTCGACTTCAGTCTCCCAAGTGTGCTCTTCCATGTTGTTGCTCCACTACAACACCTTAACCACCGAAATGTGCTTCGAACGCAATTGTCAAACTTCATAGTCCACTATCATGACTAGCTCCTCCTCAAATGTCAGGTCTTCATTCACTTCCACACACTCAAGCTGTAATACTTGCGAAGGGTTTGAAATATATTCAATATCGAGATATGGAACACTGGATGCACTTGAGACAAATTCAAAGGCAAAGCCAATCGATATGTAACCATGCCCACTCTTTCCAAAATCTCGAACGGTTCAATATATCTCGGTGCTAATTTTCCCTTTTTGCCAAACCTCATCACACCTTTTATTGGAGACACCTTTAGAAACACATAGTCTTTAACCTAAAACTCCACATCTCTGTGCCTCGGATCTATATAGCTCTTTTACCTGCTAACTGCGGTCTCTAATCTCCTTATGATCATAATAACTTTCTCTGTTGTATCCTAAACCATCTTAGGTCCAGTCAACACTCTCTCTCCAATCTCATCCTAACTCAAAGGAGATCTACACGTCATTTCATATAAAGCTTCATGCGGTGCCATCCCAATACTATTATGGTAGCTATTATTATATGCAAACTCTATGAGCAGTAAATGATCATCCTAGCTACCTCTAAGATCCAATACACACATTCTTAACATATCCTTGAGTGTTTGGATCATCCTTTCAAATTGGCCATCTATATGAGGGTGAAAAGTAGTACTGAAATCAAGCCTAGTGCCCATTGCTTCTTGTAACTTCTACCAAAATTGAGAGGTAAACACTGAACCTTTATCAGATATAATGGACACAGGTACTCCATGAAGGTACACAATATGCTTGACATATAGCTTAGCCAACTTAATTATAAAATAAGTGGTTTTAACTAGTAAGAAGTGAGCTGATTTGGTTAACCTATCCACAATCACCTAGATGGAATTATATCCATCCTTTGAACAAGGTAACCCAACCATAAAATCTATAGTAATTCTCTCCCACTTCCACTAAGGAATAGGAAGAGGCTGAAGCTTCCCATAAGGCTTCTAATGCTCAACTTTCACTTGCTGACATGTCAAGCACTTAGAAACATAATCAGCTATATCCTTCTTTAATCCACCCCACTAGTACAAATCTCGAATGTCATGGCACATCTTAATAACACCTGAATGTACACTATAAGTTATAGAATGTGCTTTTTCAAAGATCTCTTCTCTCAAATTATCCACATCAAGAACACATAATCTACCATTGATCCATAAACACCTTCATCATATAATGTAAAATCAGTGAACTTCCCTGCATGAACATTCTTCTTAAGCTATGCTAAAATAGGATCTCAACCCTGAGCTGCCTTAATCCTATCTCTCGATATTGATCAAACTCTGAACTGAGTTAGCAATCCATATGATTTGCTAATCTTCATCATCAAACCTTGATCCATTAACTCATGTAACTCTTGGATCAAAGGTCTCCTCTCTAATGTTAGCGACACTACTTGAAGACTTCCTACTCAAAGCATCAACTACCACATTAGCTTCGCCTGGATGATAAAGAATATCGCAGTCATAATCCTTCAGGCGTTCTAACCATCTCCTCTTCCTCAAGTTCAGATCTCTCTGGTGGCAAATGTACTTCAAGCTCTTGTGATATATGAAAATCTCATAAGTCACCCCATACAGATAATGTCTCCAAATCTTTAGAGCAAAGATCACTGCAGCCATCTCTAGGTCGTGAGTAGGATAATTATGTTCATACTTCTTCAACTGCCTTAAAGCATAAGCTATCACCCTAACATTATGTATAACACATAACCTAGGCCGACTCTAGAGGCATCATAATACATAGTAAATTTATCTTCCCTATTAGGTAAGGTCAGAACTAGAGTTGTGGTTAACTTTTGCTTCAGCAACTAAAAACTGAAAACTATTATCACAAGCATCTGACCACACAAACTTCACATTCTTTTGATTTAAGTGAGTCATATGAGCTGCAATTCTTAAAAAATCCTATACAAACCTCCTATAATACCCAGCCAAACCTAAAAAACTTTAAATCTTTGTAACTGTCATCGATCTGGGCCACTCAGGCACTACCTTAATCTCATATGGATCAACCTAAATGCCATCTTTAGACACTATGTGTCCAAGGAATGCAACACTCTCCAACCAGAAATCACACTTTAAAAATTTAGCATAAAGCTAATGTTCTCTCAGTGTTTGCAGTACTGTCCTTAAGTGATATAAGTGCTCCTCCATACTCTTTGAATACATCAGTATATCATCAATGAAGACTACCATAAACTTATCCACAAAAAGTCTGAATACCCTATTCATCATATCCATAAAAGTAGCTAGTGCATTAGTCAACCTAAATGACAGGACTAAAAATTCATAATGGCCATATCGAGTGCGGAATGCCGTTTTAGGAACATCAACTTTAGTAATCCGCAACTGATGATAACCTGACCTCAAATCAATCTTGGAAAAGAACTAAGCACCTTGAAGTTGATCAAATAAATTATTTATCCTAGGAAGAGGATACTTGCTCTTCACTATCACTTTATTCAACTATTTATAATCAATGCATAGTCTCAATGTACCATCCTTTTTCTTCATAAACAGGACTGGTGCACCCCAAGGAGAAATACTAGGTCTAATGAAACCCTTATCTAACAAATCCTATAACTACTCCTTCAATTGTTTTAACTCTGCAGGAGCCATTCTATAGGACGACATTAAAATAGGAGTTATATCTGGGACCATAACAATGTAGACCTTGATATCTCTATGAGGTGGTAAACCTAGTAACCCCTTAGGAAAAATATCAGGAAACTCATAGGCAACTGGAACATCTATAAGAGACAACTTCTCCACTGAAGTATCCCTGATAACCCATCCTCAGCATCTTCACAGCTGTGATAATAGAGATGAGATTATGAGGTGCATAACTCTTATCACCCATAAACTTAAACTCTTCTTCATCAAGAATTCTAAAAATAATCTCTTTACTCTGACAATTCATAATGACCTAATGCTGAGATAACCAATCGATACCAAGGATCATATTGAACTCCATCACATCCACTAACACTAATTCCATAAGCAATTCTTTGCCTCCCACTAGCACCGGACAACTAGAAAGAATAATGTCGATGTCTAATGAATTGCTTAGAGGAGTGGCAACATATAAGGAAAGGCCATCCTTAAAGCTTGCCAACATGACTTTAAAGCTAAAATAGGGGACACAAAAGAATATGTGGCACCTGGATCAATCAAAACTCTAGCATCCAAGGCCGGTCCCTCAATAGATAGCACAACTGTCATAATCTACTGATACTCAATGTGAGTAGTCTGAGTCCTTGTCTTAATAGTGTGTAGAAAATCTAAAGGGTCTGATATCTTGTTAAAAGATATCCTGCCGACCCTAGCATAAAAAAATATTGCCTCAAGGTCAAATATGTCGTGCCAATAAACAGGCTGCATCTGCGGTGCAATTAGAGGTATAACAGCTTCTTAGTGCTCTGGCTCTACAAGTTCCTCATCCTGTAAATCTTTTTGCCTAAGGTGACCTGTCGCTCCTCGAGGTCTACCTCTGCTTCTACCTCTATTCCTGGCTAGTAGATCAGGAGGTAAAACCTCATCTTGAAAGGACTCATCATCCTCAGCCTTAATGATTGGTGGAGTGACATGTACTCTCCTCCTGATTTTGAAAAGATAAAAACCATTAGGATTCAAACAAAATAGACAATAGACAAATAATTTAACGGTTATGGAAAAAACTAAATCAAGGAAAACTTATCGAAGAAATAATCAAACCTAATTTACTGCAGCTAGTTTCAAAGAAAACATAACTCTAAAAACCTAGGTCCATAACACTAATAACCTAGGCTCTAATACCAACTTTGTCACAACCCAAATCGAAAGTCATGACCGACGCTAGGGAACAGGAATTCTTTCAAATCTGGAACCCATGGCAAGCCTTAAAAATTAAAACACATGCAAAAACTATATAATAAAAGATGCCATAATTAAAACTTTGTTTAATATAAACGTAAATCTTTATATATCATATCATAATAAAAGTATTTCATACAATATTATGATACAAAATCTCAAACCAACTATAACACTTTAAGTATAATAACACTACTACTGTAGTTTTTAGAGTACAACAAAAGTTCAAATATAAAATTTACACAGTCTAGTCGAGGCTAAAGAAAATTGGCATATAGTAAAACTTGTGAGGTCTAAAGAAGAAAAAGAAGAGTCAGAGCTCACTGAGTGAATTATTATAGTATATATACATACAACCTAAAGTCATATACAATTAAGCATCATTATAATATATATATATACAGGCATTTCATAAAGATGCTAAAATCCACTTTTATATATAATAAATGAAGAAAATGTTTATTTAATTGAAGGATCAAATAGAACCCTAAATATCCGTAACCTTAATCATAAAAATACAAGCTTACTTAATTCCAAAGTAATTCACTTATTCCATTTTAGACAGTAGATTAGCCCCGAGACACTAAGTCAACTAAGCTCCTGCGGTCACACTGTCAGTGTGATTGGCCTCGAGACACTAGGTGAACCGAGCTCCCATAATTACACAACTCACTCACTGCCATTTTCAATAATCAATCAATCAATCTCTCATCAAATAAATCTCATTATGTCAAATTATAAATCTAACGCATTGGTATGTACACAGTCCTAGTGCAGCCCACTAGGTAGCACGTTTTATTAATATCCTTCCAATAAATCATATATTTATGGGAAATAATAAAATGAATAACTAAAACACAAATGACATTCATTTTATAAAGAAATATACCAATTATATTCCAAATATATATCAAGCATATGTTGGAAATATATGAATTATATACCTGAAATACAACGGATATATACTAAAAATATTCCAAATATATATGCCATAGATATACCAAAATAAGCCATGAATATACCAAAAATATACCAAGTATATATTAAAAATATATCAAGCATATACATTGCATATATATTGAAATATACAAAGAATATACTAAAAGAATACCAAAAATATACTAAATCATTTAATGAAATAATTCATGTTTAAATACATTATGGAAATACGAAAGCTTATAATCATGCATGCTATATGCAATGCATATATAAAATAATAACTCACAGGTTTGCACTCCTTGAGACAAACTCGATGGGCCTGGTCCGATAGGCCTCAATCTCGGCGCAACTAGAAAAGATAATAATAATAACAAATATCAGAATAAATTCCTAACTTATACTTCTAGTAATTCTAGAGAGTGACTCGATCTAAGAACACGACTTGACCATAATTCAAAAACTCAAGATCGACTCGATGTCGTATTTTATGAGAATTTTATTGAAAATTTAGTAAAGCCTCCTCTATAAAATGAACAACTCTCTGCTAAAAGTAAAGCCGATTTTGCAAGCAAACACACTTCTAAAATACACAACTGCACAACTTCTTGGGTTAAGACCCTGAACTACACAATTCCCAATCGAGAATCACAATTCACATTAATAAATAATTTAAATATTAAATATTAAAATCACTAAAATTTCATGAAATCAATAAAATACCAAATACAATTTCTTTAAATAACAAAAACATTAAATATAATATTTTGACATTAACTAAATAAAATCTCAAATAAATTATATAATATTAATAAAAATAAAATTTTCCAATACTTAACGTCAAATAGTAAAATTTATAAAGAAATTATCTAAATTGTTTATGTAATAAAAATAGTTAAAAACTCATTTATTTACAAAAATAATAAATAAAAGTATTATTTGAATATATTTCCAAAAATTATTATTAATTAGTGAAAAATAGTAAATAATTCGTAAAAATTATTTTAATACCATTTATTATTCCAAAATTATTTAAAAAATATAATTTAACTATAATTTCAATAAAAATACATAATTTACCCATAAATCCAAAAATTACATAACACCAAATATTTTCCAAAAATTACTAAAAATTATTTTCTCACTTCTAAAATTAATAATTTAAATTAACTATACTAATTTAACATAATTTCACTACAAAACACATAATTAATAAAAATTTATTTTAATTATAAAAAATACAATAATTATACATAATTCCAATAAATTCAGAAAAAAAATAAACTAAAAATATATTTGTGGAGCTAAAGATTCACACAATAACATTTTCAAAAAGAATTTATCATGAATCATTCAAATTCAAGCTAAAAAAACCATAAATAGACATAAACTAAACTTGGAGATATATAACCAACCGGATGTTCTATAGTTGAAACGACTTAAGAATTGAGTAGCCCATATCGAGAGGAGTCAAACTAGCCCAGAAACACGAGCTAAAACCACTAGATTAATGCCGATGACACTGTAGCACTACCACAATTTTCGGGAAAAATAGAGATCTAGGTAGCAGTGGAAGGAAGAGAGAAGAGAGGGGAGGCGACGACGAGCTTTAAAGGTGGTCAGGCAGTGGCTCAAGCATGGGTGGAAGGTGTCAGGCAGCTGCTGCACACCAGAAATGGGAGAAAGAAAAAGAAGAAGAAGAAGAAAAAGAAAAAGAAGAAAGAGAAGAGAGTTGACCCAAAAAAAAAAAAAGCTTTTAACCCCCTTATATATATATATATATATATATATATATATATATATATATATAAACCTATTAACTTAACATATATACATACATATATATACAACAACACATACACAATACATAGGTGCACATGCATATTATATTAACACTAATAATACTAATAATAATATAGTAATACAAATAATAATGATAATAATAACAATAATAACAATAACCATAGTAATAATAATAATAATATTAACACACATGCATGAAATAGTAACACTAATAGAATAAAAATAAAAATAATAATGATAATGATACTACTAGTTTCCAAATAAATTCTTTACATAATAAAATATTTAACGTAAAATAAATAAATACTATTCACAAATAATGATAATAAATTAAGTAAATATAATATTAATTATAATTGATATTAAATAATTTTGTCACGACCCAAATCAAGAGTCATGACTGACGCTAGGGAACAAGAATTCATTTGAATTTGGAACCTGTAGCAAGCCTTAAAAAATAAAAAAATACATGCAATAATAATATAAAAATACGCCAAAATTAAAATTTAAATCAATATAAAAATAAATACTTAAATGTCATATCATAATTAAAATATTCTTACAATATTATGATACAGAATTCTCAAAATCCAAAACAACATGCAATTGATTCAATAACATTACTACCGCAGTTGTCTAGAATACAATAAGTGTTTAGATAATAAAATTACATAATCTAGCGGGGGCTGAAGAAGACTGGCGAAGAGGTCTACTATTGAGGTTTGACAACGTGGAATCTCCTGAAAAAATATTAAGGGGAGTCAGACCTCATTGAGTGAATTATTATAATATATATACAAGCCCAATCTATATCATATACAGTCAAGCATCAGTATATATATAAAAATATATACAAACATTTTACACAGTTGCTTAAATATGCTTTTATATACAATAAATGTAGAAAAATGTTTATTTTAATGAAGGATCAAATGGAACCCTAAATATTTGCAACCTCAATCAAAATATCTCACTACTCATTTAGCTCACTTAATTCCAAAGTAATTCTCTTATTCAATTTTATACAGTAGAATGGTCCCGAGATATTAAGTCAATCGATCTCCTACAGTCTCACTATCAGTGTGATTGGCCCCGAGATGCTGGGTCAACCGAGCTCCCGCAATCACATAACTCATTCACATTAATTCTCAATAATCAATTAATCAAATGTCACCTCAAATGATTTCATAAACTTACCCTAAAATCTACTGCACTGGTATGTACACAGTCCTAGTGCAGGCAACTAGGTAGCACGTTCTATTTATATCCTTCATATAAAACTATATATTTCTGAAAAATAATAAAATGCACAATTAAAATAAATGGCATATAATATAGAAGAATATACCAAAAATATATAGAACATATACTAAAAATATACCAAAATATATTCCACACATATAACAAAATAAACCATAAATATACCAAAAATATACCAAACAAATATGCTGAATATATGTCAAATATGCTGAATATATACCAAAACATACTAACATATGTATGTCACATATATACAAAATATGTACTAAAAACATACTGAGCATATATGTAACATATATAGCATATATACTAAAAATATACTAAAAGCAAGCAAAAAATATACAAAGTCATTTAACAAAATAATTCATGTTTAAGTGCATTATGGAAATATGAAAATTCATATTCATGCATCCTATATGCAATGCATATATAAAATAATAACTCACAAGTTTGTGCTCCTTAAGACTGACTTGACGGGTTTGGTTCAATAGTCCTCGGTCTTAGCGCAACTATAAAATAAATATTAATACAATATCATAATAATTTCTAACTTATACTTCTAAGAATTCCAAAGAAAGACTCGATCTAGGAATAAAAACTCAGTTAAACACAAATCTCAAGATCAACCTGATGTCACGTTTTACGAGAAATCTACCAAAAATTTGGCAAAGTTTTCTCTATAAAATAGACATCTCTCTATTGAAAAGTAGAGTTGATCCTATAAGAAAACACACTTATAATATCACAGAACTCAACACCTAGGGTTGGACCCCGAACTATACAAATTTCCGACCAAGGTTCACAATGCATAGTAAAAATAAATATTAAATAATAATATAATAAAATCATTAAAAATCCTCAATCACCAATAAATAGCCATAATAATATATTTAAACATAAAAAACATTAAATATAATGATTTTCACATTAATTAAATAAAAATCTCAAATACTTTATATAATATTAATAAAAATCTAAATTTTCAATTATTTAACATAAAATAGTAAAATTCACAAATAAGTATTCAAATAGTTTAAATATATAATAAAAATAGTTAAAAACCCATTTAATCAGAAAAATAGTAAATAATTTATTATTTGAATATATTATCAAAAATTAGTATTAATTAGTTAAAAATAGTAAATAATTCATAAAAATAATTTTAATACCAATTATTATTCCAAAATTATTTAAAACATATTATTTAACTATAATTTCAACAAAAACACACAATTTACCTATAAATCCAAAATCACATAATACAAAAATATTATTAAAAAATTATACAAAATTTTTTAAAATTATTTTCTTACTACCAAAAGTAATAACTTAAATTAACAATACTTAGTTAACCAAATTTTCATCCAAAAAAATAAATAACATAATTAACAAAAATTCATTTTTTAATTATTAAAATATTAAAAAATACTTATAATTTAAAATAAGTCTATATATATATATATATATATATATATATATATATATATATATATATATATATATATATATATATATATATATATATATATATATATATATATATATATATATATATATATATATATATATATATATAAACTACATACATCAACATTATGAAAGCAAAAATTCATGGATCAAACACAGTTAATTTAAAAAAATTTGAAATCCTAAATGGTCATAAACTTAGATTGAAAATAACTCACAAACAAGATGGTTTAAGCTCAAATAGAGTTTGGAAATGGCTTCACCAGAGCTAGGAGGTTTGATTAAGACTGGAATGAAGAGCTTTGGTGGCCGAAATCATAGCCGGCAGCAATGGAGGTCACATACTATTATTGTTGTTTTTGGCACTCCGGTGAGCTTTTAGTGGCTCCTTAAGTGACAGTCGATGGCTGGAAGGAAGAGGGAAGTGATGGTGGTGAGTGGTGGTGTAGTGATGGTTTCAGCGTGGGTGGTGGGTTGCTGCATAGTGTTGGTGTAGGAGAAGAATGAAAATGATAAGGAAAATAAAAACTCAAACATTAGCCACATATATATATACATATATATATATATACAACGCATAGACACACACATGTACATATAATAAGAATAATAACAAATAGTAATAATAACAATGATAGTAGTAGTAATAATAATAATAATAGTACAAATAATAATATTAATAATAACAATAATAATATTATTATTACAACAATAATATTAACAATAATAATAATAAAAACAACAATAACAATAACAACAACAATAATAATAATAACAACAACGAAAATAGAACAACAACAACAAAAACAACAAAAACAACAATAACAATAATAATAATAATAATAATAATAATAATAATAATAATAAAATAATAATAATAATAATAATAATAATAATAATAATAATAATAATAACACTGTCAGGCTGCAACACGTGCGAAGGGTTTGAAATATACTTCTTTAACATCGAGATATAGATCATTGGATGCACTTGAGATAAATTTAGAGGCAAAGCCAATCGATATGCAACTATGCCCATACTCTCTAAAATCTTGAACGGTCCAATATACCTCAGTGCTAACTTCCCTTTCTTACCAAACCTTATCATAACCTTCATCGAAGAAACCTTCAGAAACACAAAGTCTCCAACTTGAAACTCCACATCTCCACATCTCATATTCGCATAACTCTTTTGTCTGCTAGTTGCACTCTTTAATTTCCTTCTAATCACAACAACCTTCTTAGCGACATCCTAAACTATCTCAAGTCCAGTTAATGCTCTCTTTTCAATCTCGTCCCAACTCAAAGGGGATATACACTTCCTTCCATACAAAGCCTCATATAATGCCATCCTAATATTGTTATGGTAGCTGTTATTATATGAAAACTCTGCTAGTGGCAAATGATCATCCCAACTACCTCCAAGATCCAATACACATATCCTCAACATATCTTCAAGTGTCTGGATCATCTTCTCAAACTGACCATCTATTTAAGGGTGAAAAGCAGTACTAAAATCAAGCTTGGTGGCCATTGCTTCCTGCAACTTATGCCAAAATCGAGAGGTAAACACTAAACCTCTATCAGATACAATGGACACAAGTACCCCATGAAGGCACACAATATGCTTAACATATAACTTCACCAACTTAGCTAAAGAATAAGTGGCTTTAACAGGTAAGAAATGAGTAGACTTGGTTAATCTATGCATAATTATCCAGATGGAATTGTATCCATCCATTGAACGAGGTAACCCAACCATAAAATCCATAGCAATTCTCTCCCATTTCCACTCAGGAATAGGAAGTGGCTGAAGCTTCCCAGAAGGCATCTGATGCTCAAATTTCACCTGTTGACATGTCAAGCATTTAAAAACATAATAAGCTACATCCTAAAAAAAATGAAAAAAAAATTCAAGAAGTAAGATGGAGCGTAAAATGCACTCGTTTGGAGCTTAAAATTAAAAAGAAAAATCTTTTAGATGCTCTTTCTACTTCAATGCTCTTTAAGAGTAAGAGTATCCAAAGGACCTTTTTTGGAGGTTTCCACACTAAGTAACACAAGAAAGGTAGGGGATGCCGAGATTGGGAAGACATTGATTGATTAACTTCTTAGCCTCCTTATTATTGGCACGATTCCTACTTGTTTTTATTTTTCTTGAGTGTCAATCATTTGTTTTCATATTTCATTAGAAATGTATGCTCTTCACATGGTAATAATATATTTTTTACCTTAGTTGTTGTTTTACTTTTTGAGTTTATAAACTTTTTATTAAAGGAAGATTATGGTAGTTAATCAAGTTAAAACTAGTTAATGAGTATGATTCTTTAGGTAGATATGTGTTTTCAGGTTTTGCTTGAGGACAAGCAAATATTCATATGTGGGGGAATTTGATGAGTGTGAAAAATGCATTTCATTAAGTAGTCTTTGTGTTAGGAAAAAATCAATTTCAGTTAAGTTTGTGTTTCTTTTATTTAGTTTTTATTTAGTTGAGTACTTACTACATGTCTTGTGTGTTTATTTATTTGTACGTATTAGTTGGTTTATTTTTGGTTGATTTTTATGTATTTAGGGAAGTAAAAGAACAATAGAGGAAGGTTATATGGGAGCCATAAGCACTTGAAGTGAGCCTAAAAAGCAATGGAGATCAATATGCTGAAATGCTGAAACAATGATGTGCACGACCATGCACATTTTGCACACGGTCGTGTGGCCTGGTGATTAGGAAAGTCAGAGTTGAATTTAATTGCTGACTCATGAAGGACAAGATGGAGATTCATATGGATGTAACCCTAGGGCTAGTAATTAGGGTTTTATAAGAGGGTAGCCACCATAAACAAAAAGAGGAGGATTGATTATTCTTTTTTTATCATCACTTTTTGGAGATACAATTTTTCTTAGAGCAGTTTTGAGAAAACAAGGATTTTTCTTGCTTATGTTAGTTTGGAGATTGGAGAATAAAAATTGAAGAACATCAAGCTTCCTATTTAACAGGGGGTTTATTTTATTCAATTGTTTTTATTCGTTCTTAATTTTAATTCAATGATGATGTCTATTTTATGTTATTATTCTTCTTTATTTCTTAAAATTAACATGAGTAGCTAAATTCTTAGTTAGGGTTCTTATTGCTATTTAACCATGGGCTAATCACAATTAAACCTAAGCCATTAACCTAGATCCTTTGGTTGTTGTTGAACTTAATGTCTTCTTAGGATTGATCACCCTTTGATTGAATATACACAATAAAACTTGATCGAGAGATGGGTTGTATTGGATTTAAATAATAACCTGTTAGATGCTTTCTTAGTTGAGAAACACTTAAGCAATTAATATTGATTAAGGGTTGGTGCTTAAACCAGGTTAACCGAACACTTAGTAGGTGAGAGCTTTAAATCTAAGAATATCAATTTACTTGGTTAATCATAGGGCTTTCTTAGGAGGAAAGCCTATGATTTTAGGGAAACCCTAAAATTGGATTAAGGTTAGGTATGGCTTAGGAGTAAATTGATTTTAAATAAAGGTTGAATTGGTAATAAGAACCTTAGCTCTCTAAAGTGATTGTTATTTCATTGGGACTTTTTGTGTCTTGTCTTAGTTTAATTTTTAGTTTAATTAAAAATACTCTTTTTCATTATTTAAACAAACAAACATAACTAGTATCACTGTAGTCGATTTGCAATCTCTATGGGATCAATATTTAATTACTACTTGTATGAATCCCTATACTTGCAAAAATCCATGAAGTTTTTGGTGCCATTGCCGGGGATTTCCAAATTGATATTATTGAGAATTTTGTGTTGTTTGATTTAGACGTTATTTTTTTACTTTTGTTTTTGTTATTTTTTTTAGTCTTACAAGAACTCTTGTTGTTGCATGCACACAACACGTGGTGCAAGCAGACAAGGAGTCTAGTTAATACCACTTGATTTAGAGATTGAGAAAACTATTGACAAAAAGAGAAGACAGAATAGAGATAAAATGAATGGAGGGGAAGCACACAATGGGCAAGATGGCCAAAATGGGCACGTTGCCCACAGAACTATGAGGGACTTTGTGAGTCCCAATGTCCAAGGTGATCAAACTCCGATTGTGAGGCTGGCGGTTGCTATAAACAACTTTGAAATCAAACCCGCCATGATCCAAATGATTCAAAACTCATTATTTAGTGGCTTACCACATGAGGATCCAATTGGTCACATGACAAGATTTTTGGAGTATTGTTCGACCTTCAAGATGAATGGAGTACAACCAGAAGCAATCAAGCTCATCCTTTTTCCATTTTCATTAATGGATAGAGCAAAAAGATGGTTTACTAGCTTGGCACCTAACTCTATAAACACATGGCAGGAGCTTTATACAGTCTTTTTCAATAAGTACTTTCCACCAGCTAAAGTACTCAAAATTAGAAATGAAATCAACTCTTTCTATCAAAGAGATGATAAATTTTTTTATGAGTGATGGGATAGATTCAAGGATCTTCAGCGATAATGTCCACCATAGCTGATTCCTTATGGGATTTGGCACAATATTTTTACAAGGGTGTCAATCCCGTAGTGAGAGCAAACATATATGCATCAACAGGAGGAACTATCATGTTTAAGACACCAGAAGATGCCTTGGAGCTTTTTAAAGAAATGGATAATACCTAAAGCCTCTAGTCCAGTGAGAGAGCTATTCCAAAGAGAGGGGGAGCAATTGAAGTTGACAGTTTGATGATGTTAAATGTAAAGATGGATGCTTTATCTAAAAGAATGGAAAAAATTAATATCAATGCTATATCTAACTTGTCTTCCTCTTGTGAATTATGTTAGGGTAGTTATCCAACTATAGAGTCTCAAATGATGCAAAACTTGTCCACAGAGAATGTAAACTTTGTGAACAACTTTAAAGGATAGCAGAACTAAGTGCATGGAAACACCTATAATCCAAGTTGGAGAAATCATCCTAATTTCTCTTGGAGCAATCAAGGGAACAACCAATGGAGGCCACAAGCACCACCTGGTTTTGTAGGGCATAATGTGCAACACTAATAATGAAATTACCACTAAGACAAAACTTCATCTTTTGGAAGTTCTTTAAAGAGCAAGTTGGAGAAGTTCATGGATGTGATGTCCACAAAAATGAATCAACAAGATGAAGCTACAAAAAGTTTGGAAGGCAGATTTGAGCAAATGTATCAAGACACTCAGCTAATGTTCAAGAACCACTCTTCCTCTATTCATAATTTAGAGGTGCAAATGGGGCAGTTGGAAAATTCTTTGTTAATGAGGAATCAAGGTTCTTTGCCAAGTAACACTGAGAAGAATCCAAAAGAACAGTTGAAGGCTATCACCTTGAGAAGTGGAATAGAGATACAAATCCTAAAAGCAATAATAGAATATGAGCAGGAAAAGAATAAGGAAGAGGAGAAAGAGCAAGAGGATGAATGGGTTGAAGTGCAAATAGAGGAGAAGCTACAAGGGATAACAATAATAAGGAACAAGTAGTAGAGAAACCTACACCACCACTAGTGAAACCTTATAAACCTCCAGCTCCATATCCTTAAAGACTAAAGAAAAAGGAGCATGATAAAAAATTTGCTAAATTTCTAGAGAGGTTTAAAGCACTTCACATTAACATGCCTCTGGTGGAATGTCTTTTGCAAATGCCTAAGTATGCTAAATTTCTCAAGGAACTTATTTCCAATAAAAAGAAGTTGAAAGAATGTGAGACCATTACACTCATAAAAAAGTGTAGTGATATCATCTCGAAGAAACTTCCCTTAAAAAGGAAACATCCAGGGAGTCTCACTATTCCTTATTTTGTGGGAAATTTAAATTTTCAAAGAGCTTTATGTGATTCTGGAGCTTCAATTAATCTTATGCCTTTGTTTGTTTGCAGGAAATTGGGATTAGGTGAAGCAAAACCTACAAGCATTCGATTACAACTTGTAGATAGGAAAGTGAAGGAACCAGAAGGGATAGTGGAGGATGTGTTAGTAAGGGCTGGAATATTTATTTTTCCAGTGGATTTTATAGTCCTTGACTTTGAAGAAGACGAAGAGGTTCCACTAATCCTTAGTATGCCATTCCTTTACACTGCTAGAGCAATAATTGACATCTATGATGGAACTCTTATATTAAGAGCGGGGGGATGAGAGCTGTAAGTTTAATATCTATGAGATTATAAAATATCCTTATGACAAAGATTTTTGCATGCGAGTTGAAGTCATTGATGAATGTGTGAATGAAGTCCAATGACAGAGGTTGGCACTGTCTTTAGAAGTTGAGAATATTGAGAAGTGCTTATAGGTACAATCTTCTCAAGAAGAAGTGACTCTCAAATACCTACACCAACCACACATACAACTACCAAACACTGAACCCACACCACCCTCAATCATAAAACCACCAAAACTAGACTTGAAGCCATTACCTCAATATTTTGACCAAACTTTACCTCTCATTATATCTTCTAAACTTAGCAAGGAGCAAGAGGATTTATTGGTAAACATGCTGAAGAGAAAAGTAAAGGCAATCGGTTGGTAGATTTTGGATATAAGAGGAATAAGTCCCTCTTATTACATGTATAAGATTTTGATGGATGATGGACACAAGCCAACCATTGAAAGACAGAGGAGGCTTAACCTGAACATGTAATTGGTGGTAAAGAAAGAAGTGGTCAAACTACTTAATGCATGAATTATTTATCCAATCTCTGACAGTTTTTGGGTTAGCATAATTCAGTGTGTACCGAAGAAGGGGGGAATAACGATTGTGCAAAATACGAAAGGAGAGTTCATTCCTATAAGAGTTGTGAATGGATGGAGAGTGTGCATTGATTATAGGAAACTGAACTCATCCATAAGGAAAGACCATTTCCCATTACCCTTTATTGATCAAATGTTGGAGCGGATAGCAGGACATGCTTTTTACTGCTTCTTGGATGGTTATTCAGGTGACAATCAAATTGCAATAGCACTAGAAGATCAAGAGAAGACCACCTTTACATGTCTTTATGGCACATTTGCATACAGGAGGATGCCATTTGGGTTATGTAATGCTCCTACAACATTTTAGAGATATATGATGGCTATATTTGCAGATTTAATGGAGGAGATCATGGATGTTTTCATGGATAATTTTTCTATCCATAGAAACTCATTTGAAGGATGTTTGAGCAATTTGGAGCAAGTTCTAGCACATTGTGAGGAAAAAGATTTGGTGCTGAATTGGGAAAAGTGTCATTTCATGGTAGATGAAGGTATTGTACTTGGACACAAGATTTCAACTCAAGGCATTCAGGTTCATAAAGCAAAGGTGGAGGCCATTAAGAAGCTATAGTACCCCACAAATGTTAAAGGAGTTAGGATTTTTCTTGGTCATACATGCTTCTATAGGCGATTTATCAAGGATTTCTCAAAAATCTCAAAACCCCTTTGTAAGTTACTTGAAAAAGATTCACTTTTTGATTTTACTGATGACTACAAATTAGCTTTTGACTAGTTGAAACTAGCACTTGTTTCTACTCCTATAGTGATGGCACCAGATTGGAGTCTACTATTCGAGTTGATGTGTGACGCCAGTGATCATGCAATAGGAGTCATTCTTAGCCAAAGAAAGGAGAATAGGCTGCATGTGATCTATTATGCGAGCCAAATATTGACAGATACTTAGTTGAATTATGCTACTACAGAAAAAGGAGATGCTGGCTATTATATTTGCTTTTGATAAGTTCAGATCGTACCTCCTTGGATCTAAGGCAATTGTATACATAGATCATGCAGCATTGAAGTATTTAATGAAAAAAAAGGATTCAAAACCAAGGCTCATGAGATGGGTACTTCTATTACAAGAGTTTGATATTGAGATCAGAGATAAGAAAGGACCTAAAAATGTAGTAGCTAATCAGCTTTCAAGGTTGGAGTTGAAACACGAGGAAAGTGATAAGCAAGAGCCTATCAAGGAGATGTTCCTTGACGAAATGATTTTTGCTATAGAATTTATGGGTGCTCCTTGGTTTGCTGATATAGCAAATTTTTTGTCAGTGGGTGAAATTCCAAAAGAGTTCACTCCTCAGCAAAAGAAAAAGTTGATTCGTTATGCTAAGTTCTACATTTGGGATGAGCCATTCTTGTGGAAACTATGCAACGATGGAATAGTCAAGAGATGTGTAACAAATGAGGAAGCAGTAGACATCTTACAACATTGTCATGGGAGGGTCAATGGTGGACATTATGGACCACAATGAACAACTATGAAGGTTCTTGAAATAGGGTTCTATTGGCTGATAATTTTTTAAAATGCTAGAGATTTTGTAATGCATTGTGACCCATGCCAAAATAGTGGAAACATTTCAAAGAAGGATGAAATGCTCTAATTTGGAATTTTAGAGGTGGAAATTTTTTATGTTTGGGGCATTGATTTCATGGGACCATTTCCAGCATCAGATGGTAACAAGCATATTCTTGTTTGTGTGGATTATGTTTCCAAGTGGGTGGAAGCTCAAGCTTGCACAGTCAATGATACAAGGGTTGTTTTCAAGTTCTTAAAGAATCTATTCTCTCGATTTGGAATGCCTTGAGTCATCATAAGTGATGGGGGAACACACTTTTACAATAGGAATATGGAAGCTTTATTAGCTCGCTATGGTGTGAAGCATAGGGTAGCTACACCTTATCACCTACAAACCAGTGGCCAAGTTGAGGTGAGTAATAGGGAGTTAAAAAAGATTTTGGAGAGAACAGTAAGTAAGTCAAGGAAAGAATGGGCAAGGAAGCTTGATGATGCTTTGTGGGCATATAGAACAACTTACAAAACACCTCTTGGGATGTCTCCCTTTAGGATGGTTTATGGCAAAGCATGTCATCTTCCTATTGAGATTAAACACAAGGCCTACTGGGTAATGAAAGCTTTGAATTTTGACTTCAGGAAGGTAGTTGAGAGAAGAATGTTACAGTTGAATGAACTTGAAGAAATAAGGGAAGCTGCTTATAAAAATTCAAGGATTTATAAAGAACGTACTAAGAGATGGCATGATGCAAGAGTAAGAATCAAGGAGTTTAAGGAAGGTGATCAAGTTTTGTTATTCAACTCACAGCTCAGATTGTTTCCTAGAAAGTTAAAAAGCAGATGGACAGGACTGTATACAGTGACTCATTCATATCCTCATGGAGCTGTGGAATTGAGCAATACAAAAGGAGACACATTCAAAGTGAATGGGCAAAGGTTAAAGCTATACCATGGAAGCACATTTGAGGAGTTCCATCAAGTTTCATACTTGAGGGAATTAATTGGATGATCAATTTGATGGTCTAGCTCATGGACCATTAAAAGAGCGCTTCTTGGGAGCTCAACCAAGATTATTTTTTTTATTTGTATTTGTATTTATATTTGTATTTTTTATTTTTTTATTGGTTATTTCTTTTATGTTTTTCCAAGTTTATTCTATTTTTTATGATTATTTCTGGTGCATTTCAGGGAATGAAAGAAAGGTTGGAGCTCTAGAAGAGGTCTTGTTAGTTAAATGTTTAGTGGAATTTTTATTTTGAGTGACTTGTAATTTAAATTTATGATGCATGGCTTGTCTATGTGTGTTGAATTTTTAATTCAGTGAATTTATGAAGTATGCATATACAGGCCACACGGCCGTGTGCATTTTGCATATGGCCATGCATCTTGCATCGCCACTTCTGAATAATCAGGTCACACAGCCGTGCACCTTACGATGCCAGAACTCGACACATGGCTGTGCGAATTTTGCACATGGCCATGTGACGAGACAAACCTAACTTTTAGAAGAGACATAAAATTTTATTTTAAGTGGATTTTTCCACTTCCCAACACTCCACACTTCCCCACACTCCACACTTCCCCAAAACCCTAAGAACTCCACTTTTGACCACTTTTCCACTTCCCAACCCTAGAAAACCTAACCCTTGACCACCTTTTCAATTTCTCATTAAATTTGACCCAATTCCCCATCATCCCACTCTCTATATAAACACTCACTTCCTCTCTACAAAATCATTCTCTACACCATTTCCTACACCATTCTCCACTCTACATATTCTCTCAATTCTTTTTAAGGAAGTCTCATAGAGAAAGATCAAAGAAGGAAGGGCATAGTAAGGAAGCAAACTAATTTTTCTAAAAGAACAAGACATGGTGGAACTTCCAATAATCCGGGTGGTGTTGAAGAGGAACAAATGGTAAAACCTTTCCCTTATCAAATTCTATTTAGGCATGGTGAGCATATGAATAAGTTTCAAGCAATGATGAATAGGAAGATTGTGCCAAATAGATATTTGAGTGCCACATCCTAGATTGAAATTAGGTTGTTAGACGAGATTAATTTGTATGTTCATAGGATGGGTGGAATGATTTTATTTTGATGTAGGATCCTTCTTATGCCATCCCCACTTATGAATTTCTCTCTTCTTTTGAGTTTAATGATCATACCCTTATGCTAACTTTTCGTTTGGGGAATGAGGAGCATACTGTAGGTTTGTTTGAACTTAATGATGTATTTCATTTTCCTAAAAATCAGGATGCTAATGTTGCATATGATAGATATGAGTTTTGGAAAGAATTAACTGGGGAAAGGGGAGTTTTCTATGAGGCTCGGTCAGCAAAAGAATCAAGGATTTGATTGCCCGCACTCAAGTACCTTCATAGGCTCATGGCACATTCTTTATTTCCAAGGAAAGAGGGTGACTTTGTGATTACCACCACTGAGCTAAACATTTTATATTGTATGGTGAATAATAAAAAAACATGATGTCTGTCATGCTTTAGTCGAGAAATTGAGAGATGTTGCTACAAAAGCTACTAGGGCTATTAAAGTGGGAGGCCTAGTAATAGCTATAGCCAAGTAATTAAACTTTGACATTGAGAACATGCCTTTTGAAAGGGTCTCGGGTCGTCACTTCATTGACACAAGCATGATGGAATCCATAGGAATGATTAGAGTTGATCATACTGGGAGAGCTTTTCTTATCCTGCCTACACCTGTAGAGTAAGATGAAAAGGAAGAGGAAGATGTCTCTCTGAATAATGTGTTAGAAAGGCTGGACAGCTTAGAGTTGCAAATTGGAGTCATCGATTCCAACGTAGGAGAGTTGAATTCTAAAGTGGTAGGAATGGGTCATACTTCTAGGCAAATGAATTGCACATTGCAGATGATTAACCATAACCTTAATGCCTATTTCAGCTCTCAGAATTTTATCCCACTGCCATTCCAACATGATGAAGATATGGCACCAGAAGAATACTCTTCTAAGGATGAAGGGGAGGAATGAAGACCTTGTTTTGAAGTGTTTAAATCTAGCTTGAACAATGTTTATTTTATGTGTTTTCAGTCCTTTTAATTATGATTTTTTGTGGAACATGTTTTATGTTTCATGTTTTGAATTGAAGTATGTTTTTGTTTAAGTTGTTTTTTTTGTCAAGGATTTTTATTTTCGAAATGTTACTTTTTCTTATTTTTGCATTTAATATTTTTTTTCCAATTGTGCAATAAATATGGGAGGTTTCTTCTACCAATATAAAAAAAAATTATGTGCTAGCAGGTAGCATGACCATGTGCATTTTGCACACGGCCATGCATGGTACGACGTCAATCAGGTAGCATGGCCATACGCATTTTGCACACGGCCATGCAACTTGATGCACAGGCACAATAGTATTCCTCAAAATTTTTCCTGTTTTAAATGTTACAATGAGGACATTGCACATTTTAAGTGTGCGGGAGGAAATAAAAAAATAAAAAAATAAATTTATTTTGCGAGCTTGCTAGTTGTGATTTTATTTACTTTTATTTGTTTCCTTATTCAATTAAGGGTTTAGTTGATTTTAGTTTCCTAAGTAAGCTAAACTTCTCGAATTAATGGGTAAGTAATTTTTATTTTACTGAAATTGGAATGTTTTGTTTCTTGTAATTTTTTGTTTTCTTATTTAAACTCTATTGACTTTTGTTTTTGTTCTTGTTAATTCCATTTTTTTTTATTGTTTTATTTTAGTACTAACATTGTTATGATGGCTAGAACAAAGACACAATTTCAAGGAAAGAAGCTTAGTGATGGCGAGGGCAAACCTAAAGACATAAGGGACGATTGTGAAGCTTTCTTTGCCATTTATTCTGAAGAAGAAGGGAAGAGATTCTGCTCCTTACTCAAGACAAATTTCAGCAAGCCAAAATACTTTGATGATAAGGTACTATTAAATATGGGTATTAAGGGAACCATAGATATGTTTTGCAATAAATTGGGGTGGTTTAAATTGGTTACAGCCCAATATGATGTATTCTTTAAACTCACAATAGAATTTTACACTACATTTAAGATTTTAGATGCACCTCTAGGGATCTTTTCATATAGGTTCTTTGGGAAAGATTACTTATTTGACTATGAAATCATGTCTCAAATCTTTGGTTTTCCTCAAGGAGGTGTTTGTCAACCTCCTATGAATTATAATATGAGTAGTTTTTGGCATGAAATCACTGGAGGTGATAAAGTTTGTGAGGGTCAAATAATGACTAGTGGTTTGATCAAAGATCACTCATATTTAATCATGCATAAATTCATGGCATATACAATCTTTGGAAGAAAAGATAGTACTAGGGTTTCCCCTAATGAACTATTCATGTTATGGTGCTTGAAGACTAACACAAAAGTATGTAGTACATACTTTGTTTTATGTTTAATGTGGCGGGTTGTTCAAGCTAGAAAGGCATTGATCTCAATGGGGCATATTGTCATCGGATTTGCATTGTATTTTGCTCCATTCAAATTTGCCAAACATATATTGGAGCCTTTAGAAGCCGAGTCCCTTAATGAAGATTACCTAGTGCGAGCTGAAATCATCACCGAATTCAATGAGTTTCATGATGTAATGGGTAGAAGATGCTACATGATCCGCCAATTGGCAATGCAACATGGTGAAATACCTTTGCCCCCTAATGCAGTTGAAAAAGGAGATAATGGGAGTGAAGCTCAATGAAGGAAGCGATGGAACACTGAAAAATGGAGTGATGACATCATGGAAAATATCAAAGAGCAAATGGATATCTCTGACAATAGGATTGGGAATATGGTTATGGATTTGTCTAACCAGTTAGAGAAGTTCGAGAGGCGATGTGAATCCAGAGCTAAAAGGTTGCAACTTCAAATTGATGAAATCTTTCGCATCCTTCCTGAAAGCAAAAGATCTAAAGCTATAAATGAAGCTGCAAAGTGCATCATGGTCACACCATATATTCCCCTTCTAGTTTGATCGGAATAAAAGGAGTATACTATTCTTTAATTTTCTTTTATTTATTTATTTTCTTTTCATGACTGTATGCTTGTGTGTTTGTTTTACTTTAAGAGTCTACATGATTTATTTATTTTTACCCTTTTGTGTGTTTGTGCCTTGCTCTTACAGTTGAATTTTTTCAACATATATACCTTTAGAGCCTTATTCATTAATCTTAGTTTTCTTGAAGAAATGCCTTAATCTTCCCTTAATGGATCGTTTTAAATTTTTAAATTAGAAGAGCAACTTGTGGTTAAGAATTTTTACATTTTAATGAACATTAATGCTTACTTTTCTATTGAACAAGTGAATCTAGATTATTAGTATTTGAGAAAAGTATTTGTGAGTAGGAATTTGAGGCTGCTTTAGAGTGGTTATAAAAAAAATGAAAAAAAAAATTCAAGAAGTGAGATGGAGCGTAAAATGCACTCGTTTGGAGCTTAAAATTAAAAAGAAAAATCTTTTAAATGCTCTTTCTACTTCAATGCTCTTTAAGAGTAAGAGTATCCAAAGGACCCTTTTTGGAGGTTTCCATAGTGAGTAACACAAGAAAGGTGGGGGATGCTGAGATTGGGAAGACATTGATTGATTAACTTCTTAGCCTCCTTATTATTGGCACGATTCCTACTTGTTTTTATTTTTCTTGAGTGTCAATCATTTGTTTTCATATTTCATTAGAAATGTATGCTCTTCACACAGTAATAATATATTTTTTACCTTAGTTGTTGTTTTACTTTTTGAGTTTATAAACTTTTTATTAAAGGAAGATTATGGTAGTTAATCAAGTTAAAGCTAGTTAATGAGTATGATTCTTTAGGTAGATATGTGTTTTCAGGTTTTGCTTGAGGACAAGCAAATATTCATGTGTGGGGGAATTTGATGAGTGTGAAAAATGCATTTCATTAAGTAGTCTTTGTGTTAGGAAAAAAACAATTTCAGTTAAGTTTGTGTTTCTTTTATTTAGTTTTTATTTAGTTGAGTACTTACTGCATGTCTTGTGTGTTTATTTACTTTTATGTATTAGTTGGTTTATTTTTGGTTGATTTTTATGTATTTAGGGAAGTCAAAGAACAATAAAGGAAGGTTATATGGGAGCCATGAGCACTTAAAGTGAGCCTAAAAAGTAATGGAGATCAATATGCTGAAATGTTGAAACAATGATGTGCACGGCCATGCGCATTTTGCACATGGTCGTGCGACCTGGTGATTAGGAAAGTCATAGTTGAATTTAATTGCTGACTCATGAAGGACAAGATGGAGATTTCACATGGATGTAACCCTAGGGCTAGTAATTAGGGTTTTATAAGAGGGTAGCCACCAGAAACAAAAAGAGGAGAATTGATTATTCTTTTTTTATCATCACTTTTTGGAGATACAATTTTTCTTAGAGTTGTTTTGAGAAAACAAGGATTTTTTCTTGCTTATGTTAGTTTGGAGATTGGAGAATAAAAATTGAAGAACATCAAGCTTCCTATTTAACAAGGGGCTTATTCTATTCAGTTGTTTTTATTCATTCTTAATTTTAATTCAATGATGATGTCTATTTTCTGTTATTATTCATCTTTATTTCCTAAAAATAACATGAGTAGCTAAATTTTTAGTTAGGGTTCTTATTGCTATTCAACCATGGGCTAATCATAATTAAACCTAAGCCATTAACCTAGATCCTTTGGTTGTTGTTGAACTTAATGTCTTCTTAGGATTGATCACCCTTTGATTGAATATACATAATAAAACTTGATCGAGAGATGGGTTGTATTGGATTTAAACAATAACCTATTAGATGCTTTCTTAGTTGAGAAACACTTAAGCAACTAATATTGATTAAGGGTTGGTGCTTAAACTGGGTTAACTGAACACTTAGTAGGCGAGAGTTTTAAATCTAAGAACATCAATTTACTTGGTTAATCATAGGGTTGTCTTAGGAGGAAAGCCTATGATTCTAGGGAAACCCTAAAATTGGATTAAGGTTAGGTATGGCTTAGGAGTAAATTGATTTTAAATAAAGGTTAAATTGGTAATAAGAACCCTAGCTCTCTAAAGTGATTGTTATTTTATTGTGAATTTTTGTGTTTTGTTTTAGTTTAATTAAAAATACCCTTTTTCGTTGTTTAAACAAACAAACACAACTAGTATCACTGTAGTCAATCTACAATCTCTATGGGATCGATATTTAATTACTACTTGTATGAATCCGTATACTTGCAGAAACCCATCAATCTCCATGACTGTCATCGGTCTAGGCTACTAAAACACTGCCTCAATCTTCTATGGATCAACGTGGATACTGTCTTTAGAGACTACGTGTCCAAGAAATGTGACACTCTCCAACCAGAAATCACACTTTAAGAATTTAGCATAAACCTAATGTTCTCTCAGTGTCTGTATTACTGTCCTTAAGTGATATACGTGCTCTTCTGTACTCTTCGAATACACCATTATATCATCAATGAAGACTATCACAAACTAATCCAAAAATGGTTTGAATGCCCTATTCATTAGATCTATAAAAGCAGCTAGTGCATTAGTTAACTTGAATGACATCACCAGAAACTCATAATGGCCATATTGATTGCAGAATGCCATTTTAGGAACATCGGCCTCATAGATCTGAAACTGATGATAACCTGACCTCAAGTCAATCTTAGAAAAGAACTATGCACTTTGAAGTTGATCAAATAGATCATTTATCCTTAGAAGAGGATACTTGTTCTTCACTGTCACCTTATTAAGATTTGTATAATCTATGCAAAGTCTAAGTGTACCATCCTTCCTCTTCACAAATAAGACTGGTGCACCCCAAGGAGAAATATTATGTCTAATGAAACCTTTGTCTAGCAAATCCTACAACTGCTCCTTTAGTTCCTTCAACTCTATAGGGGCCATTCTATAAGGTGAAATTGAAATAGGAGTTGTACCTAGGACTATATCTATATAGAACTCAATCTCTCTGTGAGGTGGTAAACCTGGTAACTCTATAGGAAAAATGTCAGGAAACTCACAAGTAACTAGAGCATCTGTGAGAGACAACTTCTCCACTAGGGTATCTCTGACAAGTGCCAAGTATCCCTGACAACCCTTCCTCAGCATCTTCCTAGCCATGATAGCAAAGATGAGATAATGAGGCACAAAACTCTTATCACCCATAAACTTAAACTCTTCTTCATATGGAATTCTAAAAATTACCTCTTTACTCTGACAATCCATAATGGCATAATGCTGAGACAACCAATCCATACCAAGAATCATATTGAACTCCATCACATCTAACAATATTAATTTTGCTGGCAATTCTCTACCCTCAACAAACACTGGACATCCAGAAAGAACAACGTCAATGTCCAATAAATCATTTAGAGGAGTGGTGATAGACAAAGGAAAAGCCATCCTCAAAGCTTGCTAACATGGCTTCAAAGAAAAAACAGGGGACATGAAAGAGTGTGTAGCACCTGGATAAATCAAAACCCTAGCATCCAAATAATAGTTTGGATAATACCTACAACAACGGCATTGGATGCCTGAGCATCCTACTGGGTGAGGTGGAAAACTCTGGCTTGACCTCAACCTCCCCGCTAACTAGTGGAAGCCTGGCTAAAACCCTTGGCACCCCATTTGGTTCCTTTACCTTGCCCCTGTTAGGCAACAATCTGCGTACTTGGATACTATGTTGGTGGTAACTAAAAATGTGTTAGAGCTACACTGGCAATAAACTATTGTAGCTGAAAACCTAAATATGGGCATGATCTGGAAAAATGTCCCATCTATTTGCATTGAAAACAAGCTCAAAGAGTCATGTAGCATGGTCCCTACTAGACTCTCCCACACATCTGACAAGCACTGGTTGCTAATCTTGTGCTGCCGTAACCAAAACTATGACCACTGCTACTACTCGAAGCACTAAAACCAAATCTGATAGGTCTACGAGGTCCACCACAACCATGCCTGCTACTCTTTTGTACTCTTTGCTGAGGTCTCTGGCTTTACTAATAGGATCCTTTCTGTTGACTACTAAAGCCAATCTACAATATTTGGAATGGTGTACTCTGATATCCTCTAGACTGAACACTTCCTAACTAATAATGATCAGGCATAACTCCTTACCTGACTAGTCTTAGCCCTATCTCCTTAGCCAACTTGATAACATACTCGAGAGTAAGGCTTGCAGTAGGCATCCTAGCAAAAGTAGAACCTAGACCAGTGACGTATGTCATAACAGTAAAATACTAGTCTCATGTAAAATCCTCTGTAGAGAAACTCTCTAGTGTAGTCCTCTCCAGATCTGTCACCTCTGGTGATGCTAGTTAATACGAGTCTATAGCTCATCCGCAATGGCTCAAGATAGAAACGTCTCATAAATCTCTCTCAGAACTGAGCCTAGGTCATTGTCATCATATATGGTTGAATGACTTAAATGAACTAATCCAGGGTTGGTCCCTCGATAGACAACTCAACAATCATGATCCACTAACACTCGGCATGAGTAGTTTGAGTCCTCGTCTCAATGGTGTGTAGAGAATCCAATGGATCTGAAGTCCTATTAAAAGATATACGACCAACTCTAGTATAGAACAACATTGCCTCATGGTTAGACATACCCTATTGATAGGTAGGCTGCATTTGCGATGTGGCTGGAGGTATCTCAGCTTCATCGTACTCTAGCTCTATAGGTTCCTCATCATGTAGCTCTTTCTGTTTACGGTGACCTACTACTCCTCGAGGTCTACCTCTGCCTCAACCTCTACGCCTGACTGGCGACTCAGGAGCTAAAACCTTGTCCTAAAAGGACTCATCATCCTCGGCCTCAATGATCGGTGGAGCGACATGTGCTTGCCTCCTCATTTTGAAAAGACAAAAACTAAAAATGCAGATAAAATAGGCAATAGACAGATAATAAACAGACAACCTAACAATTACATAGAATACTAAGTGAAGGAAACTTAACGAAGACATAATCGAACCTAATTAACTACAGTAGTTTCAAAGAAAAACACAACTCTGAAAACCTAGGTCGACAACACTAATAACCTAGGCACTAATACCAACTTTGTCATAACCTAAATAAGGAGTCATGACCAGTGCTAGGGAATGAGAATTCTTTTGAATCTAAAACCCATAGCAAACCTTAAAAAAAATACATGCAATAATAATATAAAAATACACCACAATTAAAATTTAAATCGATATAAAAAATAAATACTTAAATTTCATATCATAATAAAGTATTCATACAATATTTTGATATAGAATTCTCAAAATCCAAAATAACACACTACTAATTCAACAACAATACTACTACAGTTTTCTAGAATACAAAAAGAGTTCAGATAATAAAATTACATAATCTAGCCGGGGCTGAAGAAGACCAACGAAGAGGTATACTACTGAGGTCTAACGACGAGGAATCTCTTGAAAAAATATTAAAGGGACTTGGACCTCACTAAGTGAATTATTATAATATATATACATGCAATCTATATCATATATAGTCAAGCATCAATATATATATAAACACATAGATGCTAAAATCTACTTTTAAATATAATAAATGTAGAAAAATGTTTATTTTAATAAAGGATCAAATAGAACCCTAAATATTCGTAACCTCAATCAAACTATCTCGCTAGCCATCAAGCTCACTTAATTCGAAAGTAATTCTCTTATTCCATTTTGGATAGTAGACTAGCCCCAAGACACTAAGTTAATTCAGCTCCTGCAGTTTCACTATCAGTGTGATTGGCCCCGAGACATTGGGTCAACTGAGCTTCTGCAATCATACAACTCATTCACATCAATTCTCAATAATTTAGTAATCAAATGTCACCTCAAATGATTTCATAAACTCAACCCTAAAATCTATCGCACTGGTACATATATAGTCTTAGTGGTGCAACCCACTAGGTAGCACGTTCTATTGATATCCTTCATATAAAACCGTATATTTATGGAAAATAATAAAATGCACAATTAAAATAAATGGCATACAATATAGAAGAATATACCAAAAATATATCAAACATATACTAAAAATATACCAAATTATATTCCACATATATAACAAAATAAACCATAAATATACCAAATAAATATGCTGAATATATGTCAAATATACTGAATATATACCAAAAAATACTAACATATATATGTCACATATATAAAAAATATGTAATAAAAACATACTAAGCATATATGTCACATATATAGCATATATATCAAAAATAAACTAAAAGCATACCAAAAATATACTAAGTCATTTAACAAAATAATTCATGTTTAAATGCATTATGGAAATATGAAAATTCATATTCATGCATCCTATATGAAATGCATATATAAATAATAACTCATAAGTTTATGCTTTTCGAGACTAACCTGATAGGCCTGGTCCAATAGGCCTCGGTCTCGGCACAACTAGAAAATAAATATTAATACAATATTAGAATAATTTCTAAATTATACTTCTAAGAATTCTAAATAAAGACTTAATTTAGGAATCAAAACTCAGTTAAACACAAAATCTTAAGAATGACCCGACGTCATATTTTACGAGAATTCTATAAAAAATTTGACAAAGTCTCCTATGTAAAACAGACATCTCTCTACTGAAAAGTAGAGCTGATCCTGTAATAAAACACACTTCTAATATCACATAGCTCAACACCTCGGGTTGGGACCGCGAACTACACAAATTCCAAACTGAGGTTTACAATACACAATAAAAATAAATATTAAATAATAATATAATAAAATCATTAAAAATCCTTAATCACCAATAAATAACT
This sequence comes from Mallotus nudiflorus, assembly GCA_947683625.1. NCBI lineage: Eukaryota > Viridiplantae > Streptophyta > Magnoliopsida > Malpighiales > Euphorbiaceae > Mallotus > Mallotus nudiflorus. Next base: position 463,730 of record CANTUR010000918.1, read on the forward strand.
ACAATAATATATTTAAACATAAAAAACATTAAATATAATTATTTTCACATTAATTAAATAAAAATCTCATATAATTTAAATAATATTAATAAAAATCCAAAATTTCAATTATTTAACATAAAATAGTGAAATTCATAAATAATTATTCAAATAGTTTAAATATATAATAAAAATAGTTAAAAACCCATTTAATTAGAAAAATAGTAAATAATTTATTATTTGAATATATTATCAAAAATTAGTATTAATTAGTTAAAAATAGTAAATAATTCGTAAAAATTATTTTAACACCAATTATCATTCCAAAATTATTTAAAACATATTATTGAACTATAATTTCAACAAAAAAAAAAAAACACAATTTACCTATGAATCCAAAATCACATAATACAAAAATATTATTCAAAATTTATACAAAATTTCTTAAAATGATTTTCTTACTACCAAAATTATTAACTTAAATTAACAATACTAATTTAACCAAATTTCCATCCAAAATAAATAAATAACATAATTAATAAAAATTTATTTTTTAATTATTAAAATATTCAAATTTACCCATAATTCAAAATAATTCAAAAAAATAAACAAAAAATGTATTTGAGAAGATTAAGCTACATACATCAACATTATCAAAGCAAAAATTCATGGATCAAACACAATTAATTCAAAAAAATTCAAAACCCTAAATGGACATAAACTTAGATTGAAAATAACTCACAAACAAGATGGTTTAAGCTCAAATAGAGCTTGGAAATGGCTTCATCGAAGCTAGGAGGTTCAATCAAGACCGGACTGAAGAGCTCTGATGGCCGGAATTGTTACTAGCAACAATGGAGGTCACCTACTTTTGCTACTATTTTCAGCACTCCGACGATTTTGGTGTCTCCTCAGGTGATAGTCAACGGCTGGAAGGAAGAGGGAAGTGATGGTGGTGAGTGGTGGCACAGTGATGGCTCCGACGTGGGTGGTGGGTTATTGCATAGTGATAGTGTTGGGGAAGAAGAATAACAATGAGAAGGAAAAGAAAAGAAAAAGAGAAGGGAGAGAAAAAGAATACCCGATATATATATAAACTCAAACATTAGCCATATATATATATATATATATATATATATATATATATATATATATATATATATATATATACACAACACATAGACACACACATGCACATATAATAAGAATAATAACAAATAGTAATAATAACAATGATTGTAATAATAATGATAATAAGATTAATAATAAAAATAACAATAAAAACAACAACAACAACAACAACAATAACAACAACAATAATGACTTTAATATTTTTAAATAATAAAACTTCTAAAATAAATATTTTACGAAAATAAAACATTAAGAATAAAATAAATAAATAATATGCACAAATAATGATAATATATAAATAAAATTTAAAATTTTATTAGTATTGCATATCTCAAAATAATTTTTGATAATTTAAAATATCGGGTCATTACAAATATATAATCTAAAGTAATATGATTATATAACCTCAAAACTGCATAGTTTCATATCAAAACTACGTAGTTTTGATTATCAAAACCTTAAAACACAAAATAACCTTCAAGTTATTAAAATGTATATTATATTTATGTAATCACAATGTAAACTACATATATTTAATTAATTAAATATCTAACTACACAATCATATAGTTTCTAATTATCTAATCATAATATAAGTTATATTTGTAAATATTTGTATTCTAAATTAACATCGGTATTAAAATTAAATAATTAAATTGATGTAGTGGAAGCCTAGTAAAAGGGATAAATGTTGCAAGTTGTTGAATCACACATGATTGACCATCTAACAACCTTCTACAGTTTGTTGATTTGCGCATAAATACCAAAAAATAGGCATCCAAGAATTCATTAATTCATAAGAATACTGAATTTAGGGAAAAATAATAATTTTGAATAATCAATTCAACAAAAGCTATCCCAAAAAAATTGAAAGAGACAAAAAAATTGTGTTTAGGAAAAACCCTAAAGCAAAAAAGGAAAAGAAGGAATAAAAATCCAAAAATAAAAAGGAATAAACTTTAAACTGAGTTTTAAGGCTCTAAACAATGGAATTTAGGCCTAAAGTTAGACTGCTTTAGAGGAATTTTGTGTGTGCAACTTGTTATGGAGCTTTGAATCAGCTTCAATTTGGTATATTATGGGCTTTGTGGTTCAATCGAGGCCATAAGTTACACCCACTTAAAGCTTAAGTGCGCATGTCCCTTTTGTAATATAACTATAAAACCTCAAAACTACATGATTTTGATTGTCAAAGCCTACAAACAAAAACATTTATATTTTAAATTAATATCGACATTAAAATTAAATAATTAAATATAAATTAATAATTAATAATTAATTAAATAAATATCATATTTGACTAATTACATAAATATAATATTAATTATAACTGATATATTTGTTCAAAAAAATTATAATTTATAATAATACAACTATATAACCTCAAAACTATGTAGCTTCATATAAAAACTATATAGTTTTGATGTAAAAAAAAAAAAACTTCTTACCTAATGTCACACAATCTTTAACCTAATTGTTTCATTACATAATTCACACATCCACCCCTTTCTCTCTATTATCGCTGCTTCCTGTCCTAGGTGGTTTTCATCTCATAAATCTTACCCTAGCTGCCACTCTCAGCTTTCGCGGACCACTTTTGCTACCTATATGTTCATTAAATATTGCATGAGCTGAATCAGCACCGAACCATTTATTAGATCTAAGCTCGCAATCTTATGTGGGTTAGTAAAGTCACACCAATAACTATATTTGTTTTTAATAGTACCAAATGTGTTTTATCATTCTTCATCTATTTTTTTACCTAATCAAGATTATATTGTCACATCTTAGTGGAGGTTTAATAGAAAGTGAGGTTTGCAGTCATCTAATGGATATTTGTTTGAAGTTCTTTAAACTTGCTTAAGTGCTTTTGCGACTAAAAGTCATGAAATTATAGTCATGTTGAAGTTCAGTAGATGACCTATTAGGAGACCTTACTATAGTTTACCGATGTTGCCCAATTCTTCCTGATTTGATATGCTATAATTAAGAACTCTTTAATCATATAGACTCTTTCCTACATATAAACTTATGCCTTTCATCTTATTTATTATATTCAAGTTCACTATTAATGCATTCTGAACCACATACTTTCATATAACATAAGCACCTAAATCTCTATTCCAGTTGATAAGAAGATTGCTATGCTTGAAAAAGAGGTTTGGTTTTTCTTTTTTTCTTTTTGAAGTGATTGTCATGCCTGAATCTCTATTTTATAATCATTGATGTAATGCTATGTCATTGGTATGAATTCCTTTTTCTTCTATCATGTGAGTTACATTCTTTTATGGAATATTACTTGTAGTTCAGTTTTTGAAAACAAATGTAGTTCTCTTTTTTGTATTCTTTAAACTCTCTCTATTGATTGTCATGTACACATGCATGTTTACTTGCCATTTATTACTGACTAGCTATTGTTGTAATAAAGTTCAATTTTGAATTTTTTCTTTGAATTTTACACATTGGTCATACTTGTGACTTAGTTGCTATTTATAATGATTGGTTTAATTACAGGATATATCTTTTATCTCAAGCTCCAAGCTCGCCACTTTGCTCAGATTAGGTATTGTGACTTTACTTACAATCTCCTCTGTGCTTGCAGTAGCATTTTTTCTTTTTTAGTATTGAATTTTCCTAATTTTGGCTAGTTAACAGGAGTTCAAAATTTTGATTTTAATTAACCATTTCTTTTTTTATTTTTATTTTGTCAAGAGTTCAATTTTTTTTAGCATACAGATGAATGTAGTGAATTAAAATATGATGTTTTATTTTTGTTCACTATGAAGTTTTTGTTCTGCAAAGTTTAGAATTGTTGGTTGGATCTCATTGACAAGCATTAAGTTAGATGTTTCAATAACCTAGGAGATGAAGGACTAAAAAAGAAACTTATAATTATTTTTTTTCTTTGATATGATAAAATTTAGTTTCTTTTTTCAATGGTTTGTATGCTGTGATTTGTCTTTGGTTGTTTGAGTCAATCAAATTCTAGCCAAGGATCTTGATTTTGATCTACTATTAAAAATGTTGAGTTTTCCTTGTCTAATGATGTTGAACTAATTATGCATAAGTTTTTATGTAATTATATTGTGATCATTGCTTTCCTTTAACTATTTTCTATTTGTGTTATCGTAAGGTTTTTTTTTTTGTTAGCCTTAAATAGATTAAATTAAGATTCTTAAATAGATTATTTGATTTTTAAATGTTTTTTCATTAAACAGAATTCCATAACTTCCTTCTATAAATTTATTGTCCCAAAAAGACTCAAACACAAGTCCAATAATGGAAAATACTATAGAAAATGATGCTACAATTGTGGGGGCTAATCATATTTTAAATAAAGATAATGTTTCTTTTATAACTAAGGGTGTAAATCAGGTTGAAAATGTAAAAGATAATGAAGACAACCCCTTTTCTACAAAGAAAAGAAAGCACTCATCTAATGTGTGGGCTAAATTTAAAGTACTCACACTCCCCGATAAATCACAAAAGGTAGAATGCATCCATTGCAAATCGTGACTTGCATTTGTTAAAGGGGGTACTACAACTTATTATCATAGGCACCTTAAATGTTGTGGGAGGAGGCAAGTGAAGTTGTCAGGACAAAAATAACTTACACTAAAGACCTCTATATTGAAGTCTGAAATGGTAGATGCAGTGTGAAATTTCAAGTATGAGCAAGCTAAGATCAGAGAGATTGTATCTCATATGATCATAGTCCATGAGCTACCAATTTCATTAGTGGAGTATGAGGTGTTTAATTTGTTAATGAGGATAGCTACTCCACATTATCAAAAGATTAGTTGGGCAACTATAAGAAAATATTACTTTTCAAGTTATGAAGTGGAGAAGAAAAAAGTGTCCACACTTTTGAAATCTAAAAATAAAATGACTGTGATGTGATACAATGCAAATATTGAAAGAGTCCTAAAGGAGGGGTGAATAGGACTATCTAACAAAAATGGGAAATTAAAGGAATTATTTGCAAGAAGTGAGTAAGAGTAGAGAAGGAAGAATGATTAACACAAATATTTAAGGAGTTCGAATTCTCAAATAATTCTACGTCTCCACCTAACTTATCCAAGTTAGGAATTTTTTAATCACCCACAATCTTATTAACAAGATTGAGAATATACAAGAGTTTTATGACTCACTCTTACAACCTTACAATCTTGAGTTTTCAAGGCACACTCAAAAACCAAATTCCCAAGTGTTTTAATGGTTAAACACTTAAACCAATTCCTTTAGAATAGAATCTCACTTCCCATTTTCTAAACCCAGAAAATAGAAGAATAAAAATTTCTATTCTAATCACTCACCAACTCTCACAAGATTTTTATATAAATATTTTGATTAAAAGAAAGTTTTAGAGCTCAATTGAATGTTTGAGAAAATGATGAATGATGCACAAGTTTTCTTCACCTTTCAATTGAATTCTAAGTTGTGTTTACATAGAAAAACACTCAAAAATGTATTTTTTGATAATGTCTCCAACTTTTAGAATTTATTTTGAATCAATTCTTGAATTTATGGTAGCTCAAGGGCTGCTCACGAGCACCTTATGAGTGAACAATGCTTGTGAGGGGTGAAAATATAGCCGTTGCCTTCAAAAATTCCCGTTGGAATGCTGTCAGAGGTGTTCTCACCAGTAGGTCATGAGCCACCAACTCGTGAGGAGCATTGCCATCTTTTGGCAAAAATGTGCTCCAAATGCTTCTTTGACAGACTGTTCATGATCACTTCTAAAGATGCTCGTGAATGGGACTGAAGACGATCGATTCAGCAAAAAATTTATTCATAAAAGTTGTAGATAATTGTCTTATATTTCCATAAACTTTGAATCACCTCATTTGGACATCTGTAGCTCAAGATATTTCTAAATTACCAAGAGCTGTGCAAACTGAAATGCAAGCTGCATATGCTGACTTTGATTGAAGATTTGTATATCCAAATAAACTTGGATTTTGATGATCAAGTACAATTTAGAAAGCTTAATATGTCTAATTCAAAAGTGAAGAAGCTCATTTTCTCATTTAAGAGCTCTATGTAAGTCAAAAGCCTTCTTCAATCTCAGAGGTTCAATCAGCCCAAAAAGTCACTATTCACCCAAAAGTGTATATGCTTGGTATATGTTTGATATATAATTCCCTACACCCTTAATTGAAATTATTAATATAAAAATTGTTTGTCAAAGTCCAAAATTAGGAGTTTGATCATCCAAATGGTCAACAATCTCCCCCTTTTTGGCTTTGACAACCAATTTGAAAAGATGATAAATAATATGTGTGTGTGTGTAAAAACATGTATAAGCATATTAAATAAAAATAGCTCCCCCTTTCAAATTAAATAGATGCAAAATAAGAAATAATTTTTCTCCCCATTAACATGTGCATAAATTCAATATTTATCATGTATCATAGCATATAAATAAATGAATTATCATAGCATGTATAAGGGTTTAACAAATATATTCCTTTAACAAAAAATATATTTCTTTATTTCTCCTCCTTTTTGGACATGATAAGAAATATAAATAAATTTTATTATCCTTCTTGACAACATAACAAGTTATCAAACAACATGGCCTAACATAACAAACGATGATAACATGATGATTTAAAAATATTAGACAATATAAAGGAAATAATTTCAAACATAATGCATCACAAAATAGTATGTATGCTATATCCAAACATCATATGATCATGTAGAGTTAAAATAATATGTATGCTATATCCAAACATCACATGATCATGTAGAGTTAGTCAGTCAATTATACATAATCATGTGGTACTTAACATATCTTAAAAACAATTATTTGTCCCCTAGGCTCATAGCTTCTTCTCCCCCTTTGTCAAAGAAAAAAAGAAAAGAGAGAGATATAAGGGGAAATTGACCTAAGGGAGCCAAAAATACTAAAGGAAATAAAAGATCAAGAACCAAAACAATGCAAGCAAAGATATTCAAAATCTTTATGAAAGACATGTCATTTAATATGTGCATAAATGTTGCATGAATAAGCTCAATTAATAGTCATAAAAGAAATACAATGATGGTAAAGAGGTACACAAACAATTCTTTAGTCTTAAATATGGAAAATAAAAGTAAAAAGAAATTTAGTCTTGTGAAGGAGGAGGAGGAGGAGGAGGAGGAGGAGGTGGCCATGACCATTGAATATTATGATAGTTATACAATTGATGAATATCATATTCCATGTGATCCATTCTTTGCTCAAAATGATCAAGTCTAGTATCTATTTGATCAAACCTTGTGTTAATATTTGACTCCACTATGGATAGGCGATTAAAGAAACCACCAACCCAAGCGGGCTCATCATCAACACTTTGAGAAGTGGAAGGTCTTTTTCCCCTTTTTCATTGAGAAGGAGTTTGCTCTTATGGTAATTCTTCTCCAATAGAAAGAGTGCCCAAAAGTTCAACATTTTATTCTTACTCTAAATTAACATCTTCATCTTCTACTTCGTCTTTCCAAAACCAACAATTTTGAACAAGTTTGAATTGCTAGAATTTCTCAAGAGTTTATCATCAATAAAAGATGAGGGTAATGAAGGAATATTTTTCAAATTAATCCCAAAGAAAATAGCAATCTTAGTGATAAAACCTCCTATACATAAGGCACCACTCACACTATCACTAGCTAACCAAAACCTCCATTGAAGCCATCTTCCAAGCTCAACATCTATACCCTTAACAAGAAACCTAAGAAGAAAAAGATCATCAAAGGAGATAGTTTCATTACTTAAATCTCTAGCATGAAAAGAGTAGGTAATAAACCTATGTATATACCAAAGAGATTTTGAAGCCAAACTAGATGCTTTAGTATGTCTGGCTTCAAAGAAACTTGAATGAGGTTTAGAATGTTGAGACCAAAAGAGATTAGGGGACCAAGTTGAAGTAAGAGAAGCTAAACCTTGTTTAAAGTTGAAAATGTCATCAAAGGCTTGAGATGTAAGAAATATTTCTCTCCCACCCAATTTAAATCTCATGCTATTTAAAGGATTTTACTCACTAAAAGAATGAGTTCTTAAACAATAGGAAGCAAGGAATTCATGAACTAAGGTAGGATAGGTAGGAAAATCATTGAAAGCAAAATCATATAAACCTATATTCTTAAGTAAATGTCTAACCTCATTGAAATAACCCATCTTTTCCAAGGTAGCTTGAGACATATATTTAGATGGAATGATTTTCCTTTCCTTAAAATGAGCAACTCTTTCCCTAAATTGAGATTGAGTGTATGTGAGAGGAGGTTGTTTCTTAGGTTGATCTTTAGTAGCTCTTTTAGAGGATGAAGAAGTACCTTGAGCAAATTTTGAGGCCATGGTAAGGGCAAGAAACAAATTGATAGAATTATGAGAATTAAAAGAATTTAGAAGGACTTAAAGGAATTTTGAGAATTTAGAGGAATTTGATTGAAGATATAAGTGTATATGAGTGAAGGGGGGTATTTATACACAAAAATAACATAACCAATTAAAAAAAGTTAAGAAAAATTACAGGTGACCATTTGAAAAGAAAGAAAAAATCAAACAAAATGAGAAAAATAAAAAAATAAAAAAATAAGAAAAAAAAGGAACCAGACCGCTCCTCACAAGCGGTTCACGAGTGCTCCGCTCGTGACCATCGTTCGTGAGCGGTACTACTTCTATCAGAAACGCTGCTCATGAGCAGTTCACGAGTGGTCAGCTCGTGACCTAGCTCATGATGCCCGAATCGCAACGGTCACGAGCTCAACAGTTGGTGACAAAAATTTCCAATTAGTCCTTGTACTTTCAAATTTTTTTGCAATTGACTCCAAAAAGGTTGACAATTAGGTCCTTGACCACAAAATTAATTATATAATTTAAATAAATGAATCTTAAAACAAATAATTTTTGAAATAAATGAATAAATCAAAGTGAAAATTTTGCAAATAAAGAAATTATTTTTATTTTTATTATTTTATTCTAAAAAATAACACTAAAGACAAGCCAAAAATATAAAACATGAATTTTGAAAAACATCTTATAGCAAGGTTTATATCTAGAAAATATCCAGAATGTAAACCGAAAATAAACTGATGAATAATAGTCATAAAACACACTTAACAGCTCAAAACTTATATACGAAAAGTATACTAAAAATACACCAAACAGAAACTGGCATAAAATAAAATAAAAAAATAACTCAAAAATTTGACACATAAAATATACTGAAAATAAACCAAACATAAACTATCATGAAAATACATACAAAAAATTTTGTTAAGGAGGAGGAATATTTATGCAAAATAAAAATAATTAATTAATTGAATTTAGCTCAATAATTAGTTATTAATTTGCAAAATAGGAGGGCTTTTGAAAAAAAATTGAATGAATCCAAATCAAATAAACTTAGAACAAAGATCATGCAAATGGGAAATACAATACATCATGTATATGAAGTAAATTTGCTAAAGCAAATGCCTTTAAAACAAAATATACACATGATGTTGAAAATAATTTTTCTAAAGAACATGATCACATAAGAATCTAATCATAAATTCATCAATTTAGCAAGTGATCAAGACAAGCTTGACCCATCAATCATACCAAGTTCATGCTTAATAAAATTCAATCTTTCCTCACAAAGAGGCTTGGTAAAGTTGTTTGCTAATTGATGATTGGTATCAAAAAAATCAAGAAAAATGTCACCATTTTGCACATGATCACACAAGAAATGATGTCTAATATCAATATGCTTAGTTTTAGAATGCTGACTGGGATTCTTACTAAGGTTTATAGCACTTGTATTATCACACTTAATTGGAATGTGATTAATATCAATGCCATAGTCCAAAAGTTGTTGTTTTTGCCATAGAACTTGGGTGCAACAACAACTAGCCGCCACATATTCTGCTTCAGCAGTGGACGAGGCAACAGAAACTTGTTTCTTACTAAACTAAGAAACTAAGCAATTTCCTAAAATTTGATAAGTTTCGGAAGTGCTTTTTCTATCTAGTAGGCTACCAACAAAATCAACATCAGAATAACCAATCAAGTCAAAGGAAGAACTCCTAGGATACCAAAGTCCTAAATGTAATGTACCACAAAGATATTTAAAAATTCTTTTGATAGCATTTAAATGAGACTCTCTAGGACTTGATTGAAATCTAGCACACAAGCAAGTAGCAAACATTATATCGGGTCTACTAGCAGTTAAATAAAGAAGGGATCCGATCATACCTCTAAATCACTTTTTATCAACTGGTTTGCCATTCTCATCCTTGTTGAGTTTGGTTATAGTACTCATTGGAGTTTTGCTTGATTTAGCTCCATCCATTCCAAACTTCTTGAGAATGTCCCTTGCATATTTGGTTTGATTGATGAAAATCCCATCTTTACATTGCTTGATTTGAAGTCCAAGAAAGAACTTGAGTTCTCCCATCATACTCATCTCAAATTCTCCTTGCATTAACTTAGAAAATTCCTTACACAAGTAATGGTTAGTAGCGCCGAAAATAATATCATCAACATAAATTTGAACAATTAATAAATCATGCTTGGATTTCTTTATGAAAAGAGTTATGTCAACCTTTCCTTTAAAGAAACCTTTCTTTAATAAAAAGGTACTCAATCTTTCATACCAAGCTCTTGGAGCTTGTTTCAATCCATACAATGCTTTTGATAAGTTAAAAACATGATTTGGAGAGTCAAAATTTTCAAAACCTGGAGGTTGTTCAACATATACCTCCTCTTCAATAAAACCATTTAAAAATGCTCTTTTAACATCCATTTGATAAAGTTTAAAATCCATGTATGATGCAAATGCAAGTAACATCCTAATAGCTTCTAACCTTGCAATGGGGGCAAAGGTTTCATCATAATCAATTCCTTCCTTTTGATTATAACCCTTAGTTACTAGTCTAGCTTTGTTCCTAATTATGACACCTTGTTCATTCATCTTATTTCTAAACACCCATTTGGTGCTAATAATAGGATGATGTTTAGGTCTAGGAACTAAGGTCCAAACCTTGTTTCTCTCAAATTGATTTAACTCTTCTTGCATAGCAAGGACCCAAAATTCATCACTCAAAGCATCATCAACATTTTTGGGTTCAATTTGAGAAATGAAAGCTAAATTAACAATAGACTTCAGTTTAGCTCTAGTAGTTACACCTTTTATAGTGTCACCTAAAATGAGGTCTTGAAGGTGAGCTTTCTTGAATTGTCAATCCTTTGGAAGTTCATCATTCAAGGTAGATTGAGGTATCTCCTCATTTTCCTTCTTGCTTGGATCTTCAAGTTCCAAAGGCTTACTAGCATTTTCTTCTTGTGTTTCCACAATCTCATTGTCACCTACAAGATCATCAACACTACAAACATCCTTTCTAGGATCAAGTGAGTTTGATTCATCAAATACCACATGCATTAACTCTTCAACTACTAGAGTTCTCTTATTAAAGACTCTATATTCTTTGCTAGAGTTGGAATAGCCTAGGAAAATTCCTTCATCGGCTTTGGAATCAAATTTCCTAAGATTATCCTTGGTGTTCAATATAAAGCACTTGCATCCAAATACTCTTAGATATGAGATTTTGGGTTTTCTATTGTTCCATAGCTTATAAGATGTTTTATTTAAAATTAGTCTTTTGAAAACTCAGTTTGAAATATAACAAGATGTGTTAACGGCTTCTGCCCAAAAGTATAGAGGCAAATTATACTCATGAAGCATTGTTCTAGCCATTTCCATAAGAGTTCTATTTTTCCTTTCAACTACCCCATTTTGTTGAGGAGTTCTAGGAGATGCAAAATGTGTGAGAAATACCATTTTCATTACAATAGTTTTTGAAAAATTCATTTTTAAATTTGGTTCCATGATCACTTATAATATATGAAATACAAAATCCTTTTTCTTTTTGAACTCTTTTTGAAAATTTTTTAAAAGCTTTAAATGCATCATTCTTATGAGCAAGAAAACACACCCAAGTGTATCTAGAGTAATCATCAACCAATACATAAGCATAGTGCATTCCACCAAGACTAGCAACTCTTGTTGGTCCAAACAAATCCATATGTATAAGTTCAAGTGGTCTAGAAGTGGACACTACATTTTTTATCTTAAATGAAGACTTAGATTGTTTTCCCTTTTGACAAGCATCACAAGGTTTATCCTTAGTGAAATCAAGCTTAGGTAAACCAATCATAAGTTCATGTTTACAAAGATCATTCAAAAGCTCAAAATTTGCATGTTCTAACCTTCTATGACATGTCCATGTGTCATGGGAAATTGACATTAAGAATTTTATATCTTTGTTCTCAATTTTATTCAAATCAATAACATAAACGTTATCTACTCTTTCACCACTAAAATTACTTTGTCTTCGTCAAGACTACTAACAAAGCAATTTTTAGGATAGAAAGTCACCTTATTTCCCATATCACATAATTGACTTATACTTAGCAAATTATGTTTAAGACCATCAATAAACAACACATGATGTATAGATAAAGATTGAGGATTACCTATTTCTCCAATGCTAATAATTTTTCCTTTTGCATTCTCACCGAAAGTAATGTGTCCTCCATCCTTAGCATTAAGTTTGTTGAATTGCTCCTTGTCTCCCGTCATGTGCGTTGAACATCCACTATCAAGATACCACTTGCTTTTTGTTCTTGTAGATTTCAAGCACACCTACATAAAGTATTTTAAATGTTATTTTGAACCCAAACCTTTCTTGGTCTAGGTTGGTTAGTTTCAAGATAATCTAAAGGAAGCAAATTCATGTGCAGTTTTCTATAAAAGCACACATTATTGGTATGTCCTTTGATCATGCAATATGAACATACAACATTTTTAAATTTATTTCTCCTAGAATGAAATGCTTTCCTAGTGTGTGTAGCATGCCTTTGGTGCTGTGTATATCTCTTATTATTTTGTGACATTGAATGATACATACATTGGCAATGGTGATGAGCATTTCGATAAGTGTGTGAAATAGACTTATGTGCATTATGTTGTGTAGCATACTTATTATAATTATGTCTAGTGTACATATAAGCATGCTTAGGTTGAGGTGCTTTAGTTTGTGGCTTACCCCTTTGTGTTAATGAAGGGTTATTCTTATGAGACTTTGCCTTGCTATTTAACACATGAGATTTTTTAGCTTGAATCTCATTAGAGGTTGAAGGAGTAGAATCATGTGAAGCTTTAACCAAAGTAATATGTGATGAGGATGATGAAGACATTCCATTTTTATATCCAATTCCATGGGTATCTCCATTAAATTTTTGAGAGTCAAGAAGACTATCTAAACTTTCTTTTCCTCTCGTAAATTTAGCAATGGAATTTTTTAATTCTAAGACTTCCTTAGAAAGCTTATGATTTTCATCATTTGATTTTTTAAGTTGATCTTCCAAAAAATTACAAGATTTAGCATCACTTACAAGTTTTTCATTTGATGCAACAAGTTTAGCAAAATCAATTTTCGAACATTCAAAATCCTTATTTAAGCTAGCTAACTCATGTTTATATTTTTTCTTCTTAGATAACAAACTTTTGCATTTAGCAAGAAATTTGCTCATAATAGAGCTCTCATCATCATCATCATCACAATATTCATCACAATCATCAAAGGAGGAGTAAGAAGTGGATGGTACCTCATTTTCGTTTTCAATGGCCATGAAGCAAAGATTGACAACTTCTTGTTGTTCCTCTTCCTCTTCGAATTCGGAGGAATCATCCCAAGTAGCTTTGAATGCCTTCTTCTTATCTTTTGCTCCCTTGCACTTGAATTTGAGTTTGGGACATTCATTTCTAATGCATCTTGATTTCTTGCATTCATAGCAAGTAACCTCTTTTATTTTCCTCCTCCCATCTCCTTCGAACTTCTTGTTGAAGTCCTTTGTTCTTCAAAAATTTTTCTTTCTTAAGAACTTCTTAAAGTTCCTAGTGAGCATGGAAATGTCACCATCTTCATCACTAGAATCTTTAATGCTTTCCTCTTCACTATCTTCTTAAAGAGCTTTTAGAGCAATGCTCTTTTTCTTTTCTTCTTTCTCTTCTTGTTCTTCACCTCTTTGCTTTATGGTGAGCTCATATGTCAAGAGCTTACCAATGTGCACATCGGTTGATAGAGTGGAGAGGTCTTGAGCTTCCTCAATTGAGGTACCACAAGATTCCCAATCATTCTTAGGTAGGATTCTTAGAATCTTGTTTTTTACCTCTTCCTTGGAGAAATGTTTTCCAAGTTTCTTGAGGGTTGTGAGAAGAGCATTGAGACTGTTTGTCATCTCCGTGAATGATTCTTAAGGCTTCATTTTAAAGAGTTCATATTCATACATATGAAGTTGAACCTTCTTGGTTCTTATTTGAATGTTGCCTTCATAGTGATTCTCCAATGTCTCCCACATTTCTTTAGCCGAAATGCAATGTTGAAGCTTGCCTCCTTGTTCTCTTGTAATGGAAGAGACTAGAGTAATCATAGCCTTTTTATTTTTGTGATTTTTTTCCTTTTGATCAACACTCCATTGGCTTCTTGCAAGTGTAGTTACCACACCATCAATGATAGTTGTAGGTGGTTCCCAACCTCTTAGGACAATATCCCAAAGTTTGATGGAATCACAATCAAGATATAATTCCATTTTGAATTTCCAATGTGGATAGTCACTACCATCAAAGAATGGTCTAAGAGAAGAGATGTTTTGTGATTCACTCCCCATGATCTTGTATTCTAGCAATGAAGTACCTAGAATTCAAGCTCTGATACCAATTAAAAGAGTCCTAGAAGGGGGCTGAATAGGACTATCTAAAAAAAATGGGAATTTAAAGGAATTATTTACAAGAAGTGAGTAAGAGTAGAGAAGGAAGAATGATGAACATAAATATTTAAGGAGTTCGGATTCTCAAATAATCCTACGTCTCCACCTAACTTATCCCCAAGTTATGATTTTTTTAATCACCCATAATCTTATTGACAAGATTGAGAACACACAAGATTTTTATGGCTCACTCTTACAATCTTACAATCTTGAGTTTTCAAGGCTCACTCAAAAACCAAATTCCCAAGTGTTTTAATGGCTAAACACTTAAACCAATTCCTTTAGAATAGAATCTCACTTCCCATTTTCTAAACCCAAAAAAATAGAAGAATAAGAATGTCTATTCTAATCACTCACCAACTCTCACAATAGTTATACACAAAGATTTTGATTGAAAGAAAGTTTTAGAGCTCAATTGAATGTTTAATAAAATGACGAATGATGCACAAGTTTTCTTCACCTTTTAATTGAATTCTAAGTTGTGTTTATATAGAAAAACACTCAAAAATGTAGTTTTTGGATGTATCCATCAGGTCTCCAACATTTAGAATTGATTTTGAATCAATTCTTGAATTTATGGCAGCTCAAGGGCTACTCACGAGCGCCTCATGAGTGAACAGTATTCGTGAGGGGTGAAAATATAGCCGTTGCCTTCAAAAATTCTTGTTGAAATGCTATCAGAGGTGCGCTCATGAGCAAGTCATGAGCCACCAGCTCATGAGGCACGCTCGTGAGGAGTGCTGCCATCTTTTGGTAAAAATGTGCTCCAAATGCTCCTTTGATGGACTGCTCGTGATCACTTCTAAAGATGCTTGTGAACGGGACTGAAAAAGATTAATTCATACAAAATGTTCTTCATAATAGATAATTGTCTTATATTTCCATAAAACTTTGAATTACCTCATTTTGATATCTGTAGCTCAAGATATTGCTGAATTACCAAGAGCTGTGCAAACTGAAATGCAAGCTGAATATGCTAACTTCAACTGAAGATTTTCATACCCAAATGAACTTGGATTTTGATGATCAAGAAAAATTTGGAAAGATTAAGGTGTCTACTTCAAAAGTGAAGAAGCTTATTTTCTCATTTAATAGCTCTAAATAAGTCAAAAGCCTTCTTCAATCTTAGAGGTTCAATCAGCCTGAAAAGTCACTATTCACCCAAAAGTGTATATGCTTGGTATATGTTTGGTATATAATTCCCTACATACTTAATTGAAATTATTAGTATAAAAATAGTTTGTCAAAGTCCAAAATTAGGAGTTTGATCATGCAAATGGTCAATAAATATGTATACTTATTTAGTATGTTATAAATGTTGTTTTATTTAATTTTAGTTAAGTTTGTGTGTTTATTTAGTTATGAAAATGTTATTTTTAGTTCAAAATGTTTTTTAATGTTTTTTTGTATGTTTTATATATGTTTTTAGGTTCAATTGACGCATTGAAAGGACTTTAGACTTGTTAGAATGAAGTATGAAGCTCAAGATGCAAAAGGAAATTGAATTGATACTGTGCCAACTCATTACAGCTAGAATGAGTCATGACAGAGGCAATATGTGCCGACTCATTCCATCACCAAAAGAGATGCAATTTTTCAGCTTTAAGCAATTTTTGTATTTTGGCCGTAACTTCTTCTACAGATATCCAAATGAGGTGGTTCAAGTTTCCTTTGAAAGATAACTCAAAGATCTAGAATTTAATGAAGGAAAAATTTCAAGATAAAGTCATCTGGGAGGACAAAAATGCCCTCGAATTTACTATATCTATATAGAGTTGTGACCCTTCAATCAAAAGGGTACCTTTCCAATTGTAACTTCTTTTAACCACCTCTAGGGTCTATATATATGTCAATTGTAACCTATAACAAAGGGAAAAGAGAGAAAATATCTTAGTTATATGTGAAGAAATCTGTGAGAAAAGTATATAGTATTAGAATCATAAATACAGATTTTTGTTAGGACTTAGTTTATTATTTTAAAGATCAAGTTAGCAATCAATAAGAGAAGATTGCTCTACACCAAGCAAGTACTAGAAGGCTTAGTAAAAAGGGTTTTATCAATTCTCTTTCTTTTTCTTTTGTTGTTCTTTAACTATGTTTCTTGGCTAAGTCTTGTTTGAGAATTGCAATAACGAATTAAATAAGAACTACATTTTCTATCTTATCTTGTTTATGATTTAATTTCAATTAGTGCTTAATTAAGTTATTTATGATTGATCACCATATGTAACTTGTTTTAATTGAATTATTTACAATGAGAGTTGGGGTAATTTTGTGGATGTATAATTGAGATTACTTAAGAATTGGATTTACTTGGAAATAAGGAATTCATCTTAAGGGAAACAATTAGTAGATTTACTTGTGATTTCCTTGTTTATCTCTACAATACATCGAGAGAGCTTGTAGACTCTAGATGAGAATATCCTTAATTGACAACAAGAGTTGCTTTTATGTATTTATTGGTACAATGTGATTTATGACTTTTTCTTATCTCTATAATACACCGAGAGAGCTTGTAAACTCTAAGAGGAAATACTTCTAATTGATAACAAGAGTTACTTTTAGGGACTTTACTTTAATATGACAACGAGAGTTGCTTTTAAAGATTATACGCATTAATTTCCAATCAATATATTTTATGATAATCTTTTATAAGTTCTTGTTTATATTCTGAATTATGATTTTCATACTTATATATATTTGCTTTTTATTTCTATTTAGTATTATAGTATATTAGTAGTAATTAGATTTCTTAATTAGTTTCAGTTATTATCTTAACTTAGTTTTGCCTATCCATATGAGTAACTAATCAGTTAATATAAAATTCTAATCAATTAATTCTAAGCAGTTAATGTAAAATTCCCTAATTCCAAGTGTTCGATCTATACTAAGTCCTTAGAGACTAGGGTTATACAATTCTTCCTGCTTCAGAATTTGGCGCCGTTGCCGGGGATTGGTTAGTCTAATTGGTTTAAAATTTTTTATTAACTTAAGTTAGAGAAAGGTTGTTTTAGGCCTTGTTTTTACTTTGGTTTTGTTTTCTTTTATTATTATTATTATTATTGATTGTTTAGTTTAATTTGTTCAATTGTGAGTTTATATTTTTTTTTTATGCTTACTAGAAGTATTAGTGATAATAATTTGTACTTTGATCCTGAAATTGATTTACTTATACGAAAGTTGTACTGGGAACAAAGGCAAAGAAGAGAAAATTGATAGAATTTTAATAACATGGCTCAACCGGAGAGAAGGACATTAGGTGATTTTGCAAAGCCCGACATCTCGGGTAGTTTCGGTGGAATTGTGGCTCTAAAAATTTTGAAATCAAGCCAAGTATTATCCAAATGGTGCAAAATAATTAGTTTGGAGGCTTACAAGGAGAAGATCCTTATGCTCACATATTGACTTTCCTTAATATGTGTGCAACCTTCAAGATCAATGGTGTGACGGATGATGCAATAAAGCTAAGACTCTTCCTTTTTTCAGTCAAGGACAAAGCACAACTTTGGCTTGCTAGTTTGCCAAACAAATTAATCACAACATGGGATCAATTAAAGCAAGCATTTTTGCATAAATATTTTCCACCACACAAGACAACCAAGTTTGGAAATGAGATTATCACTTTCAAGCAAAATGAAAGTGAGACAATCTATTAGGCTTGGGAGAGTTTTAAGGAACTTCAACGGCAGTGTCCACATCATGGTTTGCTAGACTGGATGATTCCTTAAATTTTCTACAATGGATTGATGGATGAAAATAGAAACATTGTCAATGCAGCATCTGATGGGAAATGGATGGATAAAACGGTTAGAGAGGCTGTTACATTGCTAGAGGAACTTGCATCACAAGGATACATGGGTGAAGAAAATACTATGGCTAAAGCAAGAGGAGTTTTAGAACTTGACACAATTAAGATGTTGAATGCAAAGGTAGATGCCCTCACCAAATTGGTAAGTAATTCTCAAATTAATTCATTAAAATGTGCTAAAGTTATTTATGAGACTTGTGGAGGATCTTATTCTTATTCTCAATGTAATGCCATTGCAAATGAGGATGTGAATTATGTGAAAGGATGTTTTAACTAAAGAATGGTTGAATTCCAACACTTATAACCCTCAATGGAAGAACCATCCCAGATTCTCATGGTCAAACCCATCCTCTCAATTAAACCTCCATATAACCCAAATACTAAACCTTAAAACCCACATGTATTTTCCATGAAACAATAACACTTTAATCCTACCCAATCTAAACCCAACCTTGAAACTCTTATGGAGCAATTTATTAACCAACAAATAGCCATTAACAAACAAAATGAGGAGCAATTTAAGCAACTCAATTTTAAACTTGAGTAGATTGCTACCCATAACTGCATCCTTGAAACCCAAATTGCCTAACAAGTCTCTACCTCAAACACTAAACCTTTAGAAAAGCTTCCTAGCTAACTGAAGTATGTATAAAAAGAGTCTTGTCAAGCAATCACATTGCGTAGTGGTAAGGAGGTTGAAAAATATCTTAATAAAAAAAATAAAAAGGTTAATGATGATGATGGAGTATAGATTGAGAAAGTGGATGTTAGAAGTAAAAATGATGATAAAAGTGCAAATAAAGGTAATAAGGAAAGTGCCATCCCATTAAAGAATAATGAACCAAAGGTAAATGTTAAATCTCTTCCTTTTTCTTAAAGGTTCATAAGGCGGAATTTGGACAAGCAGTTTGGTAAATTCCTTGATTATCTTAAGGATATCACGATCACTATACCATTTACAAATGCTATTAGAGATATACCAGCTTGGGGTAAATTCTTGAAGGATATTGTTAGCCATAAGAGTAAGCTTGAAGATTATGGTTTAGTCTCTCTTGTTTAAGAATCCAAGGCTATGTACTCTAAGTCTCCACCAAAGCTTAAGGATTTTAGTTCATTTATGATTCCTTGTGTAATTAGAGGTATGCATTTTGATAAAGATTTATGTGATATTGGTGCTAGTGTTAGTCTTATGCCATATACAATTTATAAAAACCTTGATTTATAAGAACTTAAACCTACCAATATATGTCTTTCCATGGCGGATAAATCTATTACATATCCACTTGGCATTTTAGAAAATGTGCCAACAAAAGTGGGTAAGTTTGTGATACCAGCTGACTTTGTTGTATTGGAAATAAAGGAGATCTTGAGATCCCAATTTTGTTTTGAAGACCATTTTTAAGGATAGCAGGAGCAATTATTGATATGAAGAAAGGAAAGATCATATTGGAAGTGAATAAGGAATGTATGGAATTTGATGTGCTAAATATAATGAAGTCAATACCCATAGAATTGGCAAGTAGAATTGATTTTATTGATGTTATTGATGGATGTATTGAAGAAGTGATTCATGAGTGTTTAAGGAATGAATCTATGGAGATATACAAGAAGTAAGATTCTAATGATCAAATTTTTGAGGTAATACCATACAAATCTTCTTAATGGAAATCAACATTTGAACCTTTAAGAAGCAAGGATGATCCAAACAACAATACACCTTGTGAGGAAGTCAAGGTGGAGCTCAAGCCATTGCCATCAAATCTCAGATATGCATTTCTTGACTCTAATCTTCAATTTCCTTTTATCGTTAATTCCTCCTTGCCTATTAATGATGTTGATGCTTTATGTGATGAGTTGAATAATCATAATAGTGCCATTGGTTATTCTATAAATGATTTGAAGGTATTAGTCCTAATATATATATGCATAGAATTCTTTTAGAGGATAATGCCAAGCCTTCTATTGAAGGTCAAAGGTGGTTCAATCCCACTTTTAAAGAAGTGGTGAGAAAAGAAGTGAAAGTTGCTTGATAATGGAATAATTTATTCCATTAGTGATAGTAATTGGGTAAGCCCCATTCAGGTTGTACCAAAGAAGGGAGGCTTAACCGTTGTTAGAGATGAATCTAATGATTTAATACCTACTAGAACTATCATAGGATGATGTATATGTATAGACTATATAAAACTTAATAAAGCAACTAGGAAAGATCATTTCCTATTGCCTTTTATTGACCAAGTTCTTGAAAGATTAGCAAAATTTTCTTATTTTTGTTATTTGGATGGACTTAGTGGATTCTATCAAATTCCTATCCATCATGAGGATCAAACTAAGACTACTTTTACATGTCCTTATGGAACTTTTGCTTTTAGATGTATGCCTTTTGGTTTATGTAATGCACTAGCTACTTTTCAAAGATGCATGTTTTGTATATTTAGTAATCTACTCAATGATTGTGTAGAAGTTTTTATGTATGACTTTAGTGTCTATGGTATAACTTTTCTAATTTTTTAGACAACCTATCTAAAGTTCTTGATAGGTGTATTGAGCATGGATTAGTCTTAAATATGGAAAAGTGCCATTTCATGGTGCAAGAAGGCATAGTTCTTAAACATATGGTTTCAAAGTGAGGCATTGAAGTCGACAGGGCAAAGATAAAAGTGATTGAAAAATTACCACCTCCGAAGTGTGTTAAGGATATAAGAAGTTTTTTTTGGACATGTAGGCTTTTATCGAAGGTTTATCAAAGATTTTTTAAAGATAGCAGAGCCATTGTGTAGGTTACTTACTAAGGAAGCTACTTTTGAGTATGATGATGCATACTTGGAAGCATTCAAAATTTTGAAGAAGGCTCCTATTTCCACACCTATCTTGCAACCACCTAATTGGGAGCAACCATTTAAGATAATGTGTGATGCTAGCTACTTTGCTATAGGGGCTGTTTTGGGACAAAGAAAAGAAGGCAAGCCTTATATGATTTATTATGCCAGCAAACTACTTGATGAAGCTCAAATCAACTATACCACTGTAGAAAAGGAGCTGTTGGCTATTGTTTATGCATTTGACAAGTTTAGAGCATACCTTGTGGGGCATAAGGTGATCGTTTATTCAGATCATGCTGCTCTTAAGTATCTTCTAAGAAAGAAAGATGCAAAACCTAGACTCCTACGTTGGATCTTGATGCTTTAAGAGTTTGATTAGGAAGTGAGAGACAAGAAAGGAAATGAGAACTTTATAGTGGATCATCTAGCAAGGCTAGATCAAGATGGATTAAAGAAGCATGATGATGGTGTGCTAATCAATGAGACATATCAGGGTGAACATTTGCTAAGTGTCGCATTAAAAGAACTTTCATGGTTGGCAGATATTGCAAATTATCTTGTAAGTGGTATTCTTCCTTATGGTATGGATTATAGACAAAGGAAAAAGTTCTTACATGGCTGTAGATTCTACTAATGGGAGGAGCTATTACTTCATAAAAGGTGTGCAAATGGTTTGATTAGAAGATGCATTCCTCAAGATGAAATCCAAGATATTTTAAAGCATTATCATTCTTTCGATGTTGGTGGACATTTTAGAGCATCAAAGACAACATCTAAGGTACTAAAATCTGGTTTTTGGTGGCCTACTTTGTTTAAGGATACTAGAGAATATGTTCTTACATGTGATAAATGTCAAAGGATGGGGAATATATCAAAGAAGCACGAGATGCCTTTGAAAGGGATTCTTGAAGTTGAAATCTTTGATGTTTGGGGAATAGACTTCATAAGTCCATTTCCTAGTTCCTTGGGTTGCAAGTGTATTTTGGTCATGGTTGATTATGTCTCCAAGTGGATAGAAGCAATGTTGATTGTTACAAATGATGCTAGAGTGATTAAGAAAATGCTTAAGAAAGTAATTTTTCTAAGATTTGGTACCCCTAGAGCATTGATAAGTGATGGAGGTTCACATTTTTGTAACCATGTAATTGAAGCTCTCTTAAAAAAGTATGAAGTAACACATAAGGTTACTACTCCATATCACCCACAAACAAGTGGGCAAGTTGAGTTGAGTAACCGAGATTATCCCATACACAGACTCGAGGAGACGCACTCTGTACTCTAGGACCAATCGCAGGGAACTGTAGCATAGGGGACATCTGATCCTTTTACCGCCGTAAGGTTGGCAAGAAGTTAAATGGATTATTGAGAAAATAGTTTCCTCATCAAAGAAAGATTGCGCATTGAAGCTTGATGATGCATTATGGGCATATAGGACAACTTTTAAGACTTCGATAGGCCTTACTCCTTATCAATTAATTTATGGGAAGTCATGTCATTTACCTAGAGAGCTTGAGCATAAGGCATATTAGGTGATAAGAGCTTTGAATTTTGACTTGATAAAGGTAGGTAAGAAAAGGTTACTTCAGCTTAATGAACTCGATGAATTAAGAATGAATGCTTATGAGAATGCAAAGTTATATAAGGATCGAACTAAGTTATGGCGTGATAAGCATTTGATCAAGAAAGAATTTCATGAGGGAGAACTTATTTTGCTTTATCATTCAAGATTGAAATTATTTTTGGGCAAGTTAAAATCACATTAGTTAGGTCCTTTTATGGTTGTTAAGGTATATTCTTATGGTGTAGTGGACATTACTAATAGTAAAGGGGAAATCTTCAAGGTAAATGGACATTATCTCAAGCCTTACTTGATCAGTGAAGTAACTACTCCAAATTAATCTATCTCTCTCTCTACTTCTTGATGAAATAAAGGTAAGACTTTTAACTTTAACATGGTAGCATTAACACATTTTTATTTTATTATACATTTTTTTACATATTATGTTCCTATTTCATTCTTATTTTATTTCATTTAATTAGAAAAATTACTTTAGTTTTTATAGTTACAAAGTTATTTTT
The DNA here is from genome assembly GCA_947683625.1 of Mallotus nudiflorus. Taxonomy (NCBI): domain Eukaryota; kingdom Viridiplantae; phylum Streptophyta; class Magnoliopsida; order Malpighiales; family Euphorbiaceae; genus Mallotus; species Mallotus nudiflorus. The sequence goes on from CANTUR010000918.1 coordinate 487,343, forward strand.
ATAAGGTTTTTGAAATCACACATTTTTAATTTCATATTATTTCTTTTTTTTAGTTTATTTTACTTATTTTCTTTACTTGTATGCTTTTAGTTTTAGTATACATTTGGTATATTATTAGTATATATTTAGTTTATGATTAGTTTTTATCTCATGTTCATGCATTTATTTTACACATATTGTTTAGTTGATAAGTTAGAATTAATTTGTGCATAATAGTGACTGTCACGAGTTATTATAGTATAATGAGTTAAAACAGAGACATAGTGTGCCAAGTTGTTTTGTAAAGGATGACTTAATTTAAGAATGAAGGCATGTAATGAGCGTAATGACTCGTAACAGAGAGTTAGTATGCCGAGTCATTATGCTTGGCACGACTCGACCCATAATGCAAGAAGCCATAACAAGTCGTTCTTGAGGATCGACTCAAAACAGAGACACATTGTGTCGACTCGATACATCGTGCCGAGTCGTCTCAACTTCACACATATATGCATTTCACAAATTAAACTACACACACTTATAATAATCCTAAATTGGCACCTTTTACATCTTTTAATTAATGTTTATTTATTTTTAGATTCAAATTTGGATTGAAAAGTTGCCTTATTATTTCAAAAAGGGTCAAACCTTTTCACATTTCAACACACCTTTTCATATCCACACATACCTTTTCACATTACTCTTACACAACTATTCACCAAACCTTACACCCCTATAACACCTATTTATACACCCTTTTGACCAATTCTCCTATATCTTCAATTCTCAAAAACAAAAACGAATTTCAATATTTAAGCACACTTAGACATCCACTCCTCGTTCATCTTCTCTATTCTCTCTTCCATAACCATAAACTTTTCATCTCTTCTCTACATAATAACAAAAACCCTAATCGAATCTAACCCTCCCTCTCATTTCATTTTTCCATTTTCATTTCTTATCCTCTACATATTTCTACAAAATTCTAAGTTTATTCAAGCAAGACTAACATTATGCGTAAGACTAGAAGATCATTATCCAAGAGACCACCCATTGAAGAATCACCCTAAGAAGGGGAGGAAAATTTGAGCAAGACTTACAAGGCTAAGTTTCTAATTCTTTCACATGAAGAAGGTGCTAAGTTGACAACAATAAGGTTTTGAGAAATCTTAGGTTGTAAGTATATTCCTAACTTTCTCTTAAAGAATGTGGGTATGCTTGAAGTGTTTGATCAATTGCTAACTCAATGTGGTCTTAAGAACTTTGTCTCTATGCATGAGGATACTTATGTTGATTTAATTACTAAGTTTTATACTACCTTAGATGTTAATGAGAACAATTCACAAACTCTAGAATTTAGGATGGAAGGAAAGAATCACCAACTAACCTATTCATTCATGAACCATGTGTTTGGTTTTGAAAAGGAAGGATTATGTGATCCCCTATCTAATTTCAAGTTGAATGAATTCTGGACATTTTTGACTAATTTGAAAACCCCATTTCAACCTAAAAAAGTGAAGGCAATGTTCATAATAGATATGAAATATTAGTTACTGAATAAGGTCCTAGCATGTGGTGTTTTTCACAAGTCTGATTTTAATAAGGTTTATACATAAGAAATATTTCTTATGTGGTGTATTCGTAATAAGAAAGCAAATTATTGGACTTATTGGATATTTAATCAGTTATTGTCTTATGCTCCACATAAGGATTCACCCTTAACACATGGGCATGTGATCACAATAATTGCAAAGGCCTTGAATGTTGATCTTGCCAGTTATACTTATAAGGTTGAATGCTCTTATTTTACTAACCATGCTTTTGTGAGAGGAGAAGTTGTTGATGCAAGATTTCAATTTACTCCCACCTGATCATGTTCATGTTGGCATGGAATTATTGGATCATCCCGAGTTGAGGAACCACCTACTGAATATCAAATAGAAAGTGATCCGAAAGAAGAACTTCCTCAATATCAACCATATCTCTATTTCTTACTTACCCTCTCCAAAGTGCACTGACCTATTCAAGTGACCACCCTCCTATTTGGGATCAAATTTTGAATAATTAAATTGCCATGCAAGGGTAATTGAATGAAATGGCATTTCACCAAAAGCAATTGGCTCGTCGTCAACGAAAATTGGAGTACAAGTTGAAGCAATACTTTGCTCAATTCGGACACTCAATTGAGTCTCTGCCCACTTCTCTAACCGATGACTAGGGAAGTACTTCTATCCTTTCCTTTTCTTTTCTTTTCCTTACATTGAGGACAATGCATGCTTTTAAGTGTACGGGAAGGGATAGATATATAGATATATTAGTATTAGTATATTAGTTACTTATATATTAGGGTATTATATTAGTTTGCATTTTTTTGTATTTGCATTAATGTTGATTATTCATTTTGCTCCTATATTTAATAAGTAGTCATCCTTAATAGTCTTTTTAATTTTGATTGAAGTTAATATGTTTTGTTAATAGTTAATTTGTATTGCTCAATTGGTAGAAGTTTAAGTTTTATGTAGTATAAGTAATGAGTTTACATTTTTATCTCTTTTTATTATTTCTAAAATGTAAAGAATGTATTAGTCAACTTGTTAACTATGCTTTAGGCTAAGTAGTAATGATTTAAGTTTTGGTTTTCTTAAGCCTTAAAGAAACTATAGCCATAATACATAAAACACTTGCTTTTCAATAATGAATGAGGATAATGAAAAGTGAAAAAAAAAGAAAAAAATAATAAGTAAATAATGCTTGTGATATGATGCATCTTAAGTAAGTTATGTGAAAATGAGTATGCTCCTTAGTTGCATTCATTCAGAAAAGGATGTATAATGTCACAAGTAGATGGATCTCGAGTAAGTTGTGTGCATTTATGTTTGCTCCTCATTTGCATTCATTCGAAAAGAGTACATCTAGTAAATATACTAATGAATAAAAAAGTCTAAAAATGCCATGAGAAAAGTAAGTTGTTATGTGTGTTTAACATTGTCTCTAGGTTTTTTTTGTCTCAAGAATCCCTAAGTTTGAAGCATGATTATTTTGGCTAAGAAGCTTGGTTAGAACATTAACTTTGCATTTTTTGATTTTATTCTTAGTAGATTGAGATAAATTGGTAAACTTATTGCCTATGTTATGAAACTTATTTATTTTACCATTATTGAGCATTAAAAGTTCAATTACTGAATTATTTCTCTTCTAACTTCTTCCATGATTAAAGTTACTTGTTAAGGATGCTACATTTGTTTTGGGAGTAAATGAAAATTTTGTTAATTTTTTTCATATTAGATCTTTTATTTGCTTGAGGACAAGTAAGGTCTAAGTGTGGGGGAGTTTGATACAATGCAAATATGCATAATTATTTAGTATGCTATAAATGTTTTTTTTTTAATTTTAGTTAAGTTTGTGTGTTTATTTAGTTATGAAAATGTTATTTTTAGTTCCAAATGCTTTTTATGTTTTTTTGTATGTTTTATATATGTTTTTTAGGTTCAATTGATGCATTAAAAGGACTTTGGACTTGTTAGAATGAAGTATAAAGCTCAAGAAGCAAAAGGAAGTTGAATTGATACTATGCCGACTTGTTCCATTACAGTCGGAATGAGTCATGACAGAGCCAATCCGTGCCGACTCATCTTGGTGTGTCGACTCGATCCATCACTAAAAGAGATGCAATTTTTCAGCTTTGACCAATTTTTGTATTTTGACCATAACTTCTTCTATAGAGATTTAAATGAGGTCATTCAAGTTGCCCTAAAAATATAACTCAAAGATCTAGAACTTTTATGAAGGAGTTATTTTAAGATAAAGTCATCTAGAAGGACAAAAATTCCCTATAAGTTACTATATCTACATAGAGTTGTGACCCTTCAATCAAAAGGGTACCTTTCCAATTGTAACTTTTTTTAACCACCTTTAGGGTCTATATATATGTCAATTGTAGCCTGTAACAAAGGGATAAGAGAGAAAAATATCTCAGTTATATGTGAAGAAATCTGTGAGAAAAATATATAGTATTATAATAAGAAATACAGATTTTCATTAGGACTTAGTTTATTATTTTAAAGATCAAGTTAGCAAGTAAGAAGAGAAGATTGCTCTACACCAAGCAAGTACTATAAGGCTTAGTAAAAAGGATTTTATCAATTCTCTTTCTTCTTCTTTTTTTGTTCTTTAACTATGTTTCTTGGCTAAGTCTTATTTGAGAATTGTAATGATGAATTAAATAAGAACTACATTTTCTATCTTATCTTGTTTATGATTTAATTTCAATTAGTGCTTAATTAAGTTATTTATGATTTATCACCATATGTAACTTGTTTTAATTGAATTATTTACAATGAGAGTTGGAGTAATTTGATGGATGTATAATTGAGATTAGCTAAGAATTGGATTTACTTGGAAACAAGGAATTCATCTTAAGGGAAACAATTAGTAGATTTACATGTGATTTCCTTGTCTATCTTTACAATACACTAAGAGAGCATGTAGAATTTAGATGGGAATATCCTTAATTGACAATGAGAGTTGGTTTTATGGATTTATTGGTATAATGGTATTTATGATTTTCTCTTATCTCTACAATATAGCGAGAGAGCTTGTAGACTCTAAGAGGAAATACTTCTAATTGATAATGAGAGTTACTTTTAGGGACTTTACTTTAATCTGACAATGAGAGTTGCTTTTAAAGATTATATGCATTAATTTCCAATCAATATGTTTTATGATAATCTTTTATAAGTTCTTGTTTATATTCTGAATTGTAATTTTCATACATATATATATTTACTTTTCATTTATGTTTAGTATTATAATATATTAGTAGTAATTAGATTTCTTAATTAGTTTCAATTATTTTCTTGACTTAGTTTTGCCTATCCATCTGAGTAACTAATCAGTTAATATAAAATTATAATCAGTTAATTCTAAGCAGTTAATGCAAAATTCCCTAATTCCAAGCGTTCGACACCTTACTTACTCTATACTAAGTCCTTAGAGACTAGGGTTATACAATTCTACCCGCTTCATGATGATAGATATATGGAAGTCAAGCAACCAAAAGGTTTCATATATGGTCATCGTATGTCATTTTGTAGATTCTAATTGGAAACTTCAAAAGCATATTATTAATTTTTGTGATGTACCCCCACCTTATTCTAAAATTGCCATTTGTGATGCATTAAACAAGTGCTTAGTTGAATGGGAAATTAAAGATAAGGTTTAGACAGTGATAATTGATAATGCAACATATAATGATATTGTTATCTGGATGTTAAAAGACAATTTATCTTACAAAAATAACTTGCTATTGATGGAAAGTTGTTTCATGTGAGGTGTTGTGCTCATATTCTAAATCTTCTAGTTCAAGATGGATTATCTGAGATTGGAGATATAATTAAGAATGTGAGAGAAAGGGTTAAACATATCACACAGTCTAAGAGTCGATTAAATATCTTTGGGGAAATTATGAAGCAATTAAAGTTGCCTTCAAAATAGCTTGTTCTTGATTGTTGCACAAGGTGGAATGCAACATATTTCATGTTGTCAGTTGCCTTGGAGTTCAAGGATGTTTTTCCTAGGTATGCACAAAGAGAATTAAGTTACTTATTCTTGCCTAATGAAGAGGATTGGAGGAAAGTTACTGAAGTTTGCACTTTCCTAAAAGAGTTTAATGAAATTACCAATATCATTTCATGTATTATTCATCTCATATAATTAATCTTTCCAATATTTGTGATGTAGTTACTTTTAAAATTATTTAATTTCATCTTGATAATGTCATATATATATATATTTGTGTAGGTTCTGAATACCAACATCCAATTTATTTCTTCCTGAGTTTTATCATGTTTAAAAGTTATTGGATGAAAAATATGATGTTGAGAATGAATTTATACATGTAATGGTGACAAAGATGAAGAAAAAATTTGATAAATATTAGGGTGATTGCAATTTATTGCTATTTATAGCTACTATTTTAGATCCTAGGATCAAAATGCAATTGATTGATTGGTGTTTCCCTTTAATCTATTCAAGAGATGATTTTATTGAGAAAATTACTACTATTCATGAGATGTTAAAGATGCTTTACAAAGAGTATCTTGATGCTTATAGAGCAAGTGGTGGTGAAAAAGAAGGTCAAAATGAAAATAGGGCTGAATCTTCTAATTATGGTCTGAAAGGAAATCCTAGGGGAAGGGATGAATTTTATAGCTATCTAAGAAATGTAGAATCATCTATTGAATAAGTAAAATCTGAGATATATGTGTATTCAGAGGAAGGTGTGCATATTTATGAAGATGATTATATTTAGGAAGGTGATTCAGTGTTTGACATGTTAGAGTGGTGGAAGATGAATACTTTAACGTTTAAGGTCTTACAACAAATGGCATGCAATATTTTGTCCATTCCAATCACAATTATAGCTTCAGAGTCTACATATAGTGTTGGGAGGAGAGTTATTGATCCATACCATGCATCTTTAGGAGCAAACACAGTTTAAGTTTTATTATACGGTGAAGACTAATTGCGCGCCTTCCATGGGAAAAAGCGAAAAAGAAAAGTATAATCTCAAACTTAATATCATATTTTCAGTTTTATATTAATTTAATTTTTGCTAATTTTTACTCTATTTTAAAGTAATTTTTGTTAGTTTTTACTGTTATATATATATATTTTCAATAATGTTTATTATCATATTGTCAATTTTATGTTGTTATGTTGTTGGTTTTTTAATAGGATTAAGAGGATATTAAAGAGGTTAAAATACCTACCTTGTGAAGATTGCATTTTATTGAGGTTTGATGTGCAAATGGATTTTTCTTCAAATTTAGTGTGCAAGTAGTTGTATTAATTTGTTTAATTTGTTGTTGTATGCATTTCTTAATATTGAAGATTTTTAATTGTTATTATTTTTGCAGGATTAATAGGTTTGTTATAAGATAGTGAAATTGCTATTTATTTGTTTTATCCATTTAAATGTAGACATTAAGTTTCTTATTCTGGATTGTAAGATTGTAATTTTGTATTTTTATATTGTTTCATTTGTACTTTTTAGTTTATTTAAATGGTTTGTTTGTAAGGTTTTTTAAGATGTTAGTTTTATTAATGTTAAATTTTGATTATTTTCTACAATTTTTCAGCTTGTTACAAGCTCAAAGAGCTCAAAATTGAGCCTTACATGAGCTTTAAACAAACTTTAAACAAATAAGTTCATAATGAAGCTTTAAATAAATGATCTTTTAAACTAGCTTGAGCTTTTAAATGAATGAGCTTGAGCTTAACACAAATAAGCTTAAACGAGCTGAATCCAAGCTGAGCCCAAGTTTGACAATCCCGATATGAGCTCAAGCTCAGACATAAAATTTCTAAAGCAACTGAGCTCAAGCTTGGCTCAAGCTCACTTCCATTAGGTTAAGCTAAGCCCAATCTTTCAATTATTCAGCTCAGTTTAGCTCGATTATAGCCTGAATCATCATTGCTGCTTGTTAGTGTCATCTCGCTAAGCTTAGAACTTATTACAATTGCACTGCCAAAAATGAACATATTATCACTACTATCATCAGTAGAGGATGCTTTCATCAATGGGCTTTCATCATCATTAATGTCTATTTTAGTTTGTAGTATGCTCTGATGGACTACAATTTCTTACATTTGCAATGTGAATTTGAGCCCCCAAACCACATCACTCATCGATGGTCTATCAGTTCCATTATCAAGCAAGCAACTCACTATAAGCTCAAAGAATTTTTAAAAATAATATAGTGAAATTTTGCCTTTCTGATATGGATCAACAATGTCATTGAGCATTCCATTGCGGTATCATTGCCTAGCCCATTCTGCTAGGCTTATTGGATTATCAAATAATGACTTGCTCACTGGCAGTCTAGCGGACAATGTTGGGTATACAACTAAAGTCCCACATTGGCTAGGTGTGGAGAGGATGATGGTTATGTAAGGATGTACAAATATCTCAATTGATATGAGGCCTTTTGGGGTAAAGCCCAGAGCAAATCCATAAGGGTTTAGGCCTAACATGGACAATATCACACCAATATGGAGATGTATAGTGTCTATAGTCTAATAAGTGGTATCAGAGCCATGCCCTAAAGTTAGCCATTATTGATAAATCCGTAGAATTCCAAACAAAGGTGGTGGGCCCTAGTTAGATAAAGATGTAATCCATGGATGAACACTATTAGATAGGCAATGTGCTCTTGATGCTTCATAGACATGTCTTGACCATAACACGGTGAAGAGGAGTTGACCTAGATAGAGCCAAACTCTTGGTAGTGCTCTTTGGATGCTTCATGGACGTGTCCTGACCCTAACATAGTGAAGTGGAGAGGAATCCTAGTTGGCAGAGAGTGGATGGATAAGAGGAGCCTTAGTGATGCTTTGTTTGAGGGGAGGATTGTTGGGTATACGATCAAAGTGCCATATTGGCTAGAAGTGGGGAGGATCATGGATATATAAGGATTGACAAATATCTCCATTGGTATAAGGCTTTTTGGGGTAAGCCTAAGAGCATATCCAGATAGTATATAAAACCAGTTCAATTAATTGATGAAGAGTAAAATAATAAGATATTATCAATTTGGAAGTTCGGTTTGGGTCACTTGAGTTAGGCATTAATTTTTTAGGCATAAATAAAATATTATATATTTTTTACTAGTGATAGCCTAGTAATAATGGGCTTCAATTTACATAGTGTTTAAATACAAAAGAATGGGCTTCTAGCCATCTACAACCCAACATAAAAGGGCCTAATTAGTTATAAAAAGAATCTTCCACCAATTTTGCATACACAATTCAAGTGGGAATTGAGACTTGAGACTGGATAAGTGTTGCAAAAAATAGCTTCCACGATAATATAATAGCTTTAACCACTTGATAAAAAGTGTATTTGTGCAGGCAGGTGTAGCAAAAAAAAAATAGGAACAACAAGCTATCTATCATGTAAAGCAGAATTTCAATTAATCAATTCCAAGTATGGTATTGGATGATTAACAAAATTCACATCAAGCAACCATGAATTTGAGGCATAGGTTGTAAAAATTTTAGTAAAGGAATACCAACTGTCAAATATTTAGTAGCAATAGTTTGCCATCAATTTTTTGATCAACTGTCAAATGCCAACTATTAAGTACCAACTATCAAATATCTAATTGTTTGCCATCAAAGATATTTGATCAAATTGTTATTCATAAAATTAACAATTTATGAGGTGGAAGCACATCATCATTACCTTAAATTCAAAAAAAAAATAATTATTATTATCAATTAACACAAAACAACAACATAAAAGAACAATCTCAGGTATATATAATATATATGCAGTCAAGTAGAATTCAAAATAAAAAAAGAAGAGGCTTAATTGTATACATCAGATAAGTAGTCAAGCAGCATGCAACATAAAAGAAAAGGGTAAATTGGATCCAAAATTACAGAACTAGGAGGCAATGAAAAAATTATGTCTCAAAGATATGGTTTCAATTCACAATCACACAGAAGCTCACATACACACAAAACAAGTAGACAACTAGAATCATAAAAGCCTTAGAATTGCAGTGTTAAGTGACATAATAAGACTATAACAACAACTAACAAAATATAAGTTGGTCATAAGTCTCAAATAATAGTCATAGGCTTAGACAGTAAGCACACATATATAGTAGTATATAACCAATCAAGTAAAAGTTGTGTTCAATTAATTTACTCAAGTTGTTAACAAAAAATGCTAATAGGATGCATATGCAATTGTTAAAGTTAATGAAGGGCCACTTCCCAATGGAGGTAGCTTTGCCAAGAGCTCAAGTAGAAAAACATTAGAAAGTACTAATACATACTTCAAAATTAAACTGAAATCAAACTAGATAAAAACAAAGAGGGACAGACCTTGTTCAAGATTTTCTACATCATCTATTACCTCTTCAACTAGAATTGGGTTTTTAGAGGATCACATCCAATCTTAGGTGCAATTAAGGGCTTCCAAAATTCTAGGAGTTAAAAAACTTCTAAAATGATTAAGAACTTTGCCTCATATACTAAAAGCTAATTCGGATGTAACTGTTGAAATTGGGAATGCTAATATATCTCGACCCATCTGAGATAGAATGGGAAATCTTTCACAATTGAGCTTCCACCATCATAAGACATATGGGCCATCCTCTTCTACTATGGCCTCACTTAGATATATTTTCAATTTAGATAGTTTAGAACCACCCAAACTAGTCTTTAATTTATGGTACTTGTATTTAGTGTTTAAGACTGACATATTCTTGCCAGTAAAAAGGATAGAGTTAATTTCACTAAATGAGTTATTTTAGAAGTATATTGGGATTGATACTTAGATCCAACAGTAACAGGAGTACAACAAAGGTCATCATAGTCCTTAAATAGTTCAAACATTAAGGACTTTATAAGAAAAAAAAAGTTTGCTTCCACCATCCTCATACATTTGACCTAAATAGCACTCTAATTACTCAAGTTTGTTAGTTAGATCCAAAATGTTAGCAAAGAAAATGAGAAAATTCATTTTCTCAATATCACCCCAATATTTATCAAATTTTGCTTTCATATTAATGCCCATATAGATCATGTTATCATCAACTGATTTAATATACTCAGACATGACAATATAAATCAAACACTTCATTGAAAATGTATTAGCAACGACATATAAAGAACTAGAGATTCCTAATGTCATTTCATTGAACTTCTTCAAGTATTACACAATTGCATTCACATAATGCCAATAAAAAATATCAGGCACCTCACCACCTAAATTTGCCCTAAGGCTAACTCAGTCTCATCATATTTATTAAATACTTTTTCATATAAACATACAATTATATTCCACCTAGTGGGCACATCAAGAGATAAAGAAGCCTTTGACTCAATCCTAACCAAATCAAATAATTCTTTGAAGTTCCTTAATCTATTAGGTGAATTCCTAATATACCTAACTATTTTCCTCACATTTTTAACAGAAATTAAGACCTCTTTAGCCCATATTGTACAATGAGGTTCAAAATATGAGCAATGCACCTAACATGCAAGTGTTTAGCTCTAAACAATAGTTGTTCCCTAAGAAAGAAATTTTTTCTAAAATAATTTATGGCAATGTTATTATTAAAGGCATTATCCATGGTCATAATAAAAATATTCTTTAAACCCCAATCCAACAAGCAATTTTCCAATGCCTAAGCAACAAACTCACCCTTGTAGGAAGTAATTGGAACAAAAGATACAAAATTTTTATGGGGAGCCTCCACTCATCTTTTATAAAATGTGCAGTTATGCACATATAGTTAAGCAACTAAATAGAGGTTTAAGAGTCGGTTGTCAAACTAACTCTTTGACAGTGGTCTTTGAAAAAAGTTTTAAATTTCCGTCTCTAATCCAAGTAGGTATTATAAATGTCATTACGGATAGTCCACCTAGAAGGCATTTTGAATCTAGGGTAGTAAGCAAACATGAATGATTAAAAACCCTCCCTTTCTACAAACTTAAAAGGTAGTTCATCAAGTATAACCATTTATGAAAATTTCTTTCTAATGAGGTCTTAGTCAAATTTCCAAGTACCTATTACCCCTACAGATTTAAAATCACATGCTTCCATAACATTAGGTTTTAAAATTAGCAAAGATTGCATACTGTCTTTAGAATGTGGATTTTTTATGCAAGTAAGAATATAGCTTCTCAAAGAAGATATGCCATGTAGTTTAGAATGAACATTAAAAGTCTTAGCATAGTAAATACATTTTCCTTTAATTGTACCCTTGAAGCATCGTTAACCCTCTCTAAATGCTTCGATGCTTCACTTCTTAAATCAAATTTCATTTCTTTTTTTTGGCAAACACAAGCTTAATGTCCGCTTGCACTTTTTGTTTTGCTTCCACCTCTTTTTCTTAAGGCATAACATTAGTAGTATCATGCTCAACTTCCATATAGATCAAAAAGACAATAACAAATAAAAAATAAACAGTGAGAATATAAAAGAATAAACAAAAATTATTTAATAAAAACAACTAAGGAAACCAAGATTTACAAATCACCTTCGATTTTCAAGGCATTGCTATTTTTGAATGCTAGCCTTAATGCTTCCACTAAAATTTATTTAAAACCATAAGGGATAGAAGATGGTTTTGCTTCCACCAATTTCATTTTAGTTAATTTTTATCAATTGAAAATGTTTAATACAAGCAGCAATAGAGAGAAAGAGCACAAATAAATTGATAGCATGAATAACAAATAGATAGATAAATTGAAATAATCACACTTAATCATAGAATCATAAGTGTGATTCATAGAGTCACCTATTACACAAAATTTTTCCTTTAATGCAATTACAAACTTCCACCATATTTTCAAACACCATCCATAACCAAAAAAAAATTAAAATTCATTTTAGACATAAATCTAAAAGTTATCAATAAGTAATCATAAATAAAATTTTTTAAAGAAATAATAAAATTTGCTTCCATCTTTTGCATGTTTTGAAAACACTAAATAAAAAAATCATTTAACACACAAATCTAATGTGATCAACAACAAATCAATTGATGAATTTTTAAATAAACAACATAATTTGTGCTTCCATCTTTGTAAATTTTTTAAGAACCTTACTTTTAAAGAAAGAATAAATGATTATAGGCAAACAGATTTACCAAATCATGTAAGAAAAAAAGGTAATCTTTTATCACCAGTGGTTTTAAATTTTTTCTATTTAGTTAATAGAATAGAGATAATGAAATAACAAGAACGAAAGCCTAAAAAAAGATTGATCCATTTCCATAGAACTCAATAATATTTGAGAGATAGGGAGCAGAGAGGGTTATTGGAGTTTAAGGGCTACTAAAGTAAGTTAACTATAGGGGAATAAGGGTTTTTAAGTAAGAATATAAAAAGGGAGTGGTAGCTAGGTTAGATAAATTAAGGTTAGGTTTTTATCTTAGTTGAGAGAAATTGAAGAATTGAGAGAGAAGAAAGGGGAAAGGTGGCGGTGAAATGAGATAAGGGTTAGGGAAATTAGGGTTAAGGTTAGTTTATGATATGTATATACTAAAGTAAAAAACATAATTTTGTGTTAAGAAAATTGAAAGTTCGAATGGGTCTGTAACATAACCATAACACTAACTTATCCATCGATAACTGATACTATCCACCCGACTTGACTAAAACACTCCCCACCTGAACCATCACCCACCCATTCCTTATTTTTAGTTTGATTTGTCCTGATATTTTTGAATCGATGAGGTCCTACACACCCTTAGTCAAGTGGTAGGAAAATGATACATGGCGAGGACCTGTGCTAAAAATAAAAAATTTAAACTGCCTTTTTTTCCCCTAAAAATACATGGGGAGCTATCAATTAAAGGGAGGGTAGTATGGGGAATTCATGATCCTACACTATATTATTCACTCTGTGGGGCCTACACCAAGAGTCATTTTCTATTTATTTAGTTTCTTCCAAAAGGGTGGGGTATACGATGTAGCTGTTAGAGAATGAACTGACAATGACATGTAGTTTAGGCTTTTATTTCCTTATGATATAGTTATCTCTCCTCTATCAATTTTTTCTTTACTTCACTTGATCCAATATTGAGTATCCTTGTTGTACAAAGTGCATGTAACTCTTTTAATAGATAAGATGCTAGGGCCATTAGTGTAATTCTCAACTATATAAATGAAATATTTTCTCCCTTAGTTGCATTGAGTTGAGCTTCCTCCAATTATCAACTTATAAACTTTAACTTGGTATCAAAACTAAGAATGGCTAGTGCTTGTAAAGGAATAAGTGAGATAGGAGACTCCATAACTAAAGGAGATGCATCAGTTATCAAAGGAAGCAATAATATTGATGAGAAGACAACCATCTCTAGTGAACAAGCTTTCACCAAAACTTTCCAGCTTCATTTAGAAATCCATTAGGATCCTATTATATGGTTAAGCTGAACCATGATAACTATTTGCTATAGAAGAACATGGTGCTTCCCAGTGATTAGAGGCAACATGTTAGAAGGATACATTATTAGTTCAAAAGCATGACTATATGAGTTTATTAAAACTAAAGTTAAAGGTTTTAAATAAGCAAAACATCAAGGAAAAATCCTAGCTATAAAGGCTAGTTTGTTCATGACAAGATTCTTCTTGGTTGGTTATACAACTCTATTAATGTGGAAGTTATATAAGAGTTTATGGGTTATTGAGAGATCAAAGCAATAGTGAGATGCAATCAAGAATTTGTTTAGAGTAAAAACCATATCTAATGTGGTTAATTGACAAAAGACAGTTTTAGAAGATACAAAAAAGGGGCTCTTAAGATGAATGACTACTTAAAAGCCATGATGAAATAAGTAGACAACTTAACTCTAGTTGGACATCTAGTTTCTCTTGAAGATCTAATCTTATGGGTACTCACTAGTCCTTGATTCTCATGAATATAATCCATATGGTATGTTAAATACAAGAGAAGGAAGGTATCACTTGTATTGAAATGCATGAAAAAACTTCTAAGCTATGAAAAGAGACTTGAGCAAAAGAGTAACAGGAATCAGCACAATCAATTTGGGACAACCAATTACTAACTATACAAATAGGGATGAAGAAATATAGTTCTACAATAGACAATCATTGAACCAAACTCAGTAATAGGGTGGAACAAAACTGGTAAAAGGGTAATAACTCCAAGAGGCAACATCCTATAGAGTTAGACAAGGAAGGAATAGTTTACAACAGTGGAAACTCTAGACCCACATGTCAAGTGTTGGAAGCTTAGTCACATTACAACCTATTGCTTTTATCATTTCAATAATAATTACATGGGCCAACTCCTATAGGGACAAAGCCCATAGAACCAGTCATGTGCATTCACTGCATCACTAGAGACTTTAAGTGATTAGGCATGGTATGCAAATGGTGGAGCTAGCAATCACAAAATAAATGATGTCAACAATCTATAGTAGAAGCATGATTACAATGGTAAAGAAATATTAATTATTGTTAATGGTT